>VZTF01002316.1:1219795-1361147 GCA_013397755.1 Cnemophilus loriae | reverse complement strand
CCTGTTGCCCCCCAGATCTGCTGTCCCCCTTCCCAGGGGCTGTGTCCCCCTTTCCAGGGGCTGCTCCGCCACCCGAGGCTCACCCCCATCCATGGGAAAAGGGAACGGGATGCCCGGGCCGGGGGTGCCCCCCAGGAATGGGCGAACCCCCCCAAAATGTCCCGAGGGGCACGTGGGGCCGGCAGGAGAGATGCCGGGAATATTGACGAGCCCGCCGGCAACTCCGTGCGACGGGAAGGGCCGAGCCGAGCCGTCACCCCTGTCCCGCAGCCCTCCTGGGGGGTTAAAATGCTTTTTAAATGGCTATAAAATGGTTATAAAATGGTTAAAGGGTTCGCGGAGCGGGGGGATGTCGGCGCGCAGCATCCACAGGAATGAAAGCAGGGACATCCAGGTTGGGAAATGCAAGGCGCTGTTAAGATTTTCTGCCTGGATAAAATGCGTATTCCGTCCGATTTTATGAAAATGTGGATCATTTCCCTTTTCTTTTTTAATTTCTTTTTAGTAATGGTTGCTTGCATGCTCTGTTGTTGGCGTTGTGGTGTTCAGGGCAGCGAAGTCCATCGCTATATTGTGGGTGGATAATGCCAAAAAGGAGCTTGGTTTCAGTCCTTTATAGAAAGCAGAGCAGCCTGGAAGTATGGAAATGAAATAAATATTCATTAGCAGAAAGAGGTTTTGTACCGGGTTGGGTTTTGAGGGCATTTTTTCCCCCCGCTGCACATCGTGATGAGCTTTTGGGTTATGGTTTGTATTTCCATAGGCTGAATTTTATTTATTTGGTGCTCATTATTGTCAAGTGTAGAAAAATGAGCAGGTTGAGGGTATTTTTTTCCCCTCTCCTGGACAAAGACATGTTGTACCAAGCAGAAAGAAACCCCAGAAAGATTCTATTTCTGTTTTAATCAAAATATGATTTAAGATGCAGTGGTGTGTTTATTTTTGCTGTTAATAGTGATGAAGGAAGTCAGAGCCTTTTTTTGTGTGTGTGTGTGTGTTTTTTTTTAAAGGACTGTGAATGATGGAAGCATCTTTAGGGAAACATTTTGCTGGACTTGATTGCATCAACTGCATTATTTCATAAAATGTGAGCTGTGAAGTGGTTGTTGATTAGAACTCAAATTGAGGAGCGATGTTGAGCAATGTAAAGAAAAAGGAAATTAGTATGAAGAGGCCAAATGCTCATTTTCTTTTTTTTGCAGTTCTTTCTCAGTCTGAATTTTAACTGTTTCGTGGATTCCCGTGACCTTTATGGTTGAGTCTATTAAAAAAAAAACCCAAACAGCAACTATGATCTGTATATTTATTCTTGTTATACATACATAGTTATTAAAAGGACTGATCTCAGCCAGCATTGTGTATTTTGCATTAAACTTATATTTAATCTGATTAACTTTAGTTCAGTAAGTTGCAAATATCAACTTACCCAATTATGCATCCCAACTTTTTATTTACCAAGGCAAATGTTGATGTTTTTTAGAAGGAATCTTTGTCTCCCAAATCACGTGCTTTATTTTAGGGAATGTGGGATAAGTGTTACAGATACTATTGTCCAGAGCTGGGGGGGGGGGGTTTGGGCTATATTCTTCAGCTGATGAAAGATTCCTGGCTGTCAGCAAAGAGCCACTTTTTTGGACAGGTAGATGCATATCTACAATCCTCTGGAACAAAGGGACTGGAAGCAAAATGTGTGCCGTGGAGGTGTTTGGAATTTGTTCAGAAAATAATCCTTGGAGTGAGAAACCTAAACTGGAAAAAAAATTTTTGTGGAATAACTGGGATACAATCATTTAGGGAGAACATTTGTGGAGATGCTTTCTGATCTTGGTGGATGCTCATCTGTCAAACTCCACGGTAAGCCTGCATTGCAGTAGGTGAACTGTCCAGGGAGTTTTAAAATCTGCAGTTAAGTTTTCCTGGTCCCCGTGATCCGTAACCCACCACAGGGATAACGGGGAGGAACAGGGCGGAGAGGTGATGCTGCTCCTGGTGCTCCCGAAAACATTTCTTAGGAGAGTGAGAATGCTTTGGAGCAGCAGTTCTGCGAAAGGCCTTCAGTACCTGCGCTGAAAGTGTAATTAAAATGATAATTGAATTGGGGCTAAATTGAATTATCCGATGTGCCTGGAAGAGCTCAGCTTGGACACGGAGGTGCAAACGCAGCCACTTCAGGCGAGGGAGACGTGTGTGGGATCCAGGGCAGTGCCTGCTTTCGGGAAGTTCTCCAAGGCGTGGGATTGGCACCTCTCTCCCTTTCAGGGAAGTGGGACATTCCCCGCTGGGATGTCGCCACTGGGTCACCTGCTGGGAGAGCTGTGGCATGGACAGAATTCCATCTGGCTCTAAATCCAGGTGCTCTGCTGCTGCTGCTGGGGCAGAGGCGGTTCAGACCTTTCTCCTCAGGTAGTCAGAACCCCTTTTTGTGTTTCCAGCCAGGAACTCTGAGCAGATTCCCAGCTCTCTGGAAAGCAGTTGTCGAGGCTGTCAAAAGGGAAACACAACTTTTATACCTTCCTTTGTGAGCTCGCTCTTCCCTTCAGTGTGGATTATGATCTTCGTTTGTCTTCCAGCCCTGCCTTTGGGGCCCAATGGTATCTGCAGAGGCCCCCGGTTTCCCTTTCCGCAGCACAAGTGCTCCGTGTACTTTCTGTTTCCTCTGCAATTCCTGAGGTCTCTCCGTGTGCCGGGGCATTCCTCTCCCTGTTTCTGTCCCGAATTAGCTCCCTCGTGCTCGCTGACGTGCCTGTGCCGTGATCCTCCTCATCAGCTGGGCTCAGTTTTGCTGCTTAAAATCCATAGGTTCTCATGTTCAGTCCGTAGGAATATTCGATCCGAAATGACTGTGTGAAGGAAAGGGCTCCTGTCATACTCTGTAGTGTTTTCTTTTTCCTGATTTCACATGCCAGTCCCTTGGTCCCTTTGGATGCTACTGGATTCTCGTGCCGTGCATCCCTTCAGCGAACAGACGAAGATTTGTGCTTCAGTGACGAGAAATAAAATCCACCGGCCTGTTTTTTTAACCTGTTGATGGTCTTTTAAGTCCACGAATTAAAAAACACTGATTCTTAATCTGTCACTGTTTAAAACTGGGAATAAATTTTCAGGAATTATTTCCGTGTGACTCAAATACCAGTTGGACAGACACAGTTCTCCAGAGCTGTTTAAATTGTGTCACCTTGTTCCTTCCACTCAACTGAATCACTTTGTTCCTATTTTTGTGTCAAAAACATTGATATCCCTAAACACGAGGGAAGAATGTCAGTGGCAGGGCTGTGTTTATTTATGCAAATTCATAGAATCCCAGAAGGGTTTGGGTTGGAAGGGACCTTAAAGCCCATCCAGTGCCACCCTCTGCCATGGGCAGGGACACCTTCCACTATCCCAGGCTGCTCCAAGCTCCATCCAACCTGGCCTGGAAGAATTCCAGGGATCCAGGGGCAGCCACAGCTTCTCTGGGCAGCCTGTGCCAGGGTCTCCCCACTCTCACAAGGGGGAAATTTTTTCCCAGTAAAATTTGTGTTAACCTGATTTTTGGAGAGAGTAAGGGTAATGTGATTGCACTTCCTACCTGCCCACCTGGGCAGAGAGAGAGAATGAAATCAATGTGAAAACTTGTCTGTGATATGTATTTTATGTTATGCTCTGATTTATCAGTGCTTTGTTAGGTGGATAATCTTGAGGTGAGATTTCGTGTTCATTTATTTGTTTGCAACAGTTGGGAATTTCCAGGATTTTCTTTTGCTGAGGGGCAGGTGTGCCATGGGCATCTGAAGCAGGAATCCCAGACCTGTAATTAAGATCCCAGGCAGGGAAGATCCAGCTTTTAAGGCATATCCAGCATTTGCAGATCTGAAATTTGTGGAAGCTCTTCACTCTTAAGAAGCAAGTAGGGAATGAGCTTCTGTTGATCATGATGGAGACGCGTGGATTTTTTAGAGTGTGAGTGGGACTTGGATAATTTTTCCAAAGCTCCTCTGGGTTTTGTTTACTATGGATGTGCTGAAAACCCTGAGCACTGCACAGGAATTTCGAGTGACTGTGCTTTCTGGGAGGAAAAAAATGTGGGCCTGCTGACGCTCCCCAGCAAACCATTTAGGAGATTATCGTCATAGGATTTATAAAAGCTGAAAAAACCCACATTCACCTCCTCTGGTTTGTATTTGCTTGTGCTTTACCCTGTCTCTCCTTGCTCTCCTTCGCTGAAATAGTCACGTGGAAAACTGGAGAGTGGAAAAATGAAAAGTCAGAGCAGAAAACTGGGGTTTATCGTGGCCTTGGTACGATAACTTTCTCGATAGGAAGATTAAAGCTGAAGTGTATTTGTAGGCTGATCGTTTTTGCCTTCCTTGTCTCAGCAAGGGTTAGAGATTTAGGAGGATTATTGGAGACAAGCTTAGAGTATTTTATGAGAGGAAAAGTACTAAACTGGCAAAAAAAAAAAAAAAAAAAAAAGAATAGATGCCATCATGCCTGCTAGGCATGTCTAATTCTTTGATAAAATGGATAAAGATTGCAAACTGCAGCAAAAGTTAAAATAGACCTTAACATCTCGGAGTCCGCAGGGCTTTTCCTTCTAATTTGCTGTAGAACTTAATAAAAAAGATTTGCCTCTTTTATTGCATCAGGCTCATGATCTGCCACAAATTAAAGCCCAGTGCTTGGGCTTCTGCTTTCTCTGCCATTAGATACCAGCTCCCTAAATTTGATAACGTGTGAGTTTTATCATTCCAATATTGGAAATACATCCTGAAGACTGGTGAGAAGTTTTGAGCAAGGACTTCTTTTTCCCCATTTTCCATTCAGTTCTTTATGCTTGGATTTATAGGCACTAATAACTCGCTTTTTCATGGACAAGGAGATTTATGTGGTTATTTTAAACAAGGTCCTGAGAGTCCCCACATCCCATGGGCTGCCCGGGGCAGGGGTGGAGTCCCCATCCAGGGACAGACTGAAAAGCCATGTGGATGTGGCACTTGGGGCCATGGGTTAGTGGTGGCCTTGGCAGTGCTGGGAGACTCCGTGATCCTTGAGGTGTTTTCCACTGTTAACAATTCCATGATTCTACCTTCTCCTGCCAATTTGATAGACAAAGTAAGATCACTCATTACAGTTCCCGATGACATTTTACCCAGGCTAATTGTCATGTCTGTACGGACAGACAGGTTCTAAGGGCTTTTCCCTGCTGGAAAGTATTTTGTATGAAGCTCGTGAGCATTTAAAATGCAATTACTTTGGAACAGGTCCCTGTATAAACATTTGATTCTGTAGTAGTTTATTCTGCAAATCATTTTCTACAGTTTTCTGTGTGTGGTGTCACTTAATGAGACTTTTAATGGCTTTTACAAAATGATGGCATTCCACATATTTTCCAATTTGCTGTTGACTTGACTTATATTCACAACAGAAGTTTTCAAGCCTTAAAATGCAGCACCGTAAATTGGAGAACTGGGTTCTTTTCCTTTACTGTAGCATCCAAATCCCAGCTGTTGAACTTTCTTGGATAGCTGAGTCTTTTAATATGGATTTGGGAGCTCAAGAAAATATTTCTTTGTATAAGAATTTTTTGACTGTCTTTATATTTGAGCCCTTGGAAAAGCAAACACGGCGGAACAGCCCAGGAGCATCTTGCCCACGTGGTTTTGCTTTCCAGGGAAGCCGTGCTGCTGCTGGAGCAGATGCCAGGGACAGGGTGGGTTCCTAGGTGATTCCAGGAAGTGTGGGACATTTCCACGAAGCGTAGCAGAACTGGACATGGAGAGAAGGGAGAAATTTTTACAATATGGGTGGTAAAACACGGGCACAGCCTATTGCCCAGGGAGGTGGTGGCTGCCTCATCCCTGCAAGTGTCCAAGGTGTAATTTCAATTAGTTTCTAACTGTTGCTTCCAAAAGCTAATTCTTGTCTAAATGTCCTTTGATACTCAATACCTTTTCCCTGTGGAAGGAACTCTTAATTCCACAACCAAATGGTCTTTGACTGTGGTGCAGTTAAACTCACGGCATTGTTGGGCAGGTTCCGTTTGAGGGGCTCTGGCTTTCCCGTTCTGTTCCCTAGATTCCGGGTCTACAGTGGACCTCTGGAATCCTTCCGGGCTCTGGATGAATCCCAGCAGAACCCCACTGCAGCTCACTTTGCTGGTGATTTTCCACGGGTGGCTGCTTTTAGTCATCTGTCCGTCGGCCAACTCTGAATCTGCTCAGCTGCTTTGTTGACACATACAGTGGTAATTTTTTAATTGGGATGTCATCCTCAAAAGATTGCCTGTTACATTGCAGCACTTACCTTTATCATCATGGATCTCCTCGGAGGATGAAATCAGCTTTGCTTGACAAGTCCTATTTTCCATAACGTTGACTTGACTGTCGTTAATTTCTCTCCTGTTGTTTTTAAGGCCAGATCGAGTCTGATTCAGTTTTTTTTCCCTTATTTTGTCCAGAGCCCATGTCTGGCAAACTGATTGGCGTTTACTTGAGTCATTTTGCCCTCTCCTGATGTAGTTGTGTTAGAAATGTTTGTCTTCCAAATCTTCTCCTGCTTTTAGAAAAGTACTGCAAATGAGCCCTTGGGGTCTCTGAAATAGCGGAGGACTCTTGGAGGACTCCCTGGTTAAACATCCTGGGCTTCTAGGGCATCATTCCATACTGGAATGCAGAGCTGGTAGAGACCTTGAGACTTTCCTGTCCGTTCACCTCCTCGAGGCAAGCTAAAGTGTCCCTAGAGCATCCTTAACGAATGTATTTCTAATTTTTCCTTAAAATCTTCCAGTCTCGGAGTTGCCAGCCTGCTCAGGAAGCTGGCAGTGAGTGCTTAACCAATTTGGTTAAAAGCTTTTCCAATATCTTAGATCTTTTAGGAAGCAATTCTTGCTATGACAGTGGGGAGGCCCTGGCACAGGGTGCCCAGAGAAGCTGTGGCTGCCGCTGGATCCCTGGAATTCTTCCAGGCCAGACTGGACGGGGCTTGGAGCAACCCGGGATAGTGGAAGGTGTCCCTGCCCGTGGCAGGGGGTGGCACTGGATGATCTTTGAGGTCCTTTCCAGTCCAAGCCATCCTGGGGTTTTGTGATCTCCGAGAAATGAAGATGCTTTGCTTTGCTGTGCACAGTAACCCATCCCCTTGTTTCTGCTCTCACTGATGGGAGCATGTTACATCCTCCTCCAGTTTGTTTTCCTCTAGGCTGGCAGGGTCCTTTAATGTGTTCTTATGGATCATTTTGTATCCAAATCTCTTTATTATTTCCTTAGCTTTCCTCTGTGCTCTGGTGTGTTTACTTCTCTCTCTCCTCAGACTTGGCACTGCGTGGCCTTGTCAGCATTGTATAAAACAAAATAATGCTGGTTTCCACATGGCACTCTTAAAATCATCTGAAGTCTGAAGTGCCTTTTTTTTTTCTTTTTTTTTTTTCTTTTTTTTGGCAATTCCATTGTATTGTTGACATTTTACTTGTGATCCAGTATCCCCTCGGGGTTGTTTTCTCCTGTCCATCAGCCCAGCTGGGAATTCTCCACGTGCACAATGTACGCTGCTCTTTGCACTCATCTTTATTGGGTTTCACCAGGTTATTTTGGTTTGACACAGTTCGGTCTTGACTCATCCCTGTTGTTTCATTTTTGCTGTATCCTGTAATTGCTTTTATATAAATTGTTAAATAATCTTTCTGATGTCTTCCCATTGATTGTGAGGGGAGTTCAATCTCTCATTTGCCTCAGAAGCTTTTTCAAACTTCACTCTGGAGCTGTTTCCTTTTTGATCCCAAAAGCACTTTGAAACTTGGTGAGTGGATCATCTATATGCAAATTCCTTAATTTTTCCTCTGCTACGTTGTATTTGTGGAAAATCAAATGATGCCAATTTTCATTACAGTTGGACTCTATATCTTAAAGGTATTTTCCAACCCAGATAATTCTGTGAGCCTGTGATTATGTTGATATTTCATTAAGATGATAACTAAAAAGTACAAATGTCATACAGGTTAAATCAATTACTGAAATGAAGACATTTTGCAATCTTGATTGAATTACTAAACTTAGATATATTTAAATATGAGTGTGTTCTTTTTCTGCACTGTCAAGGCTTCCAGTCCAGTGATTTCGGCAGCTTTATTGCTTGTAACAAGGCCTGAATCAGTTACTTGGTGTTACAAATCATCACCTATGATTTTGGGAAACTAATCTCTTTTAATTACTTGCTGCATGAGAGTTTCTGTATCCCTCCTGTCTCCTCCGTAACCTCACATACGTTTTTTTTCTGGTATGGACTCACCTACCTGTCTTGGTGCTCCCCAGAACCTCCTCCTGCCTTCACCCATTAAAACACGCCAAGTTTCTGCCCTGGAAATTCAGTTTTCCTGCAGTGTTGGTAACTGTCAGGGAGGTGAGCCTTCCCGCCTTTTTTTTAGGGGTGCATTGCAGCCATCTCTTCCTTTCATATCTGAACACTATGGGACTAATGATTTTCAAGTCCAGTCACGTGCTCATTTTTTTCTTACTTCTGGCCAGGATTTCATTTGTTCCTGCTTGTTATCCAGACTCCCTGCATCCATATATAGCAACAGAAAATTCATTTTTTTTTAATGAACGCTCTTGTCTGACTTTGTGCCTCATTTCCCCTTCTAAGTGTCCTTCTCCTGTGTTCAGCTTGTGCCTTTCCTGGATGCATCAGCAGTTTCATCTGGGAAGGTGTCTTATTAGTTGGAAAGATGCTGGCTCTGCAATTCGTGATCTCTCCCTTCCCTCCAGTATTGCTCCATCACTCAAATCCAAATACTCTCTCATCAGTCGTGCAGCCTCATTCAGTTCCATGATTTTTTTGGGGCCTTCTCCTGCGTCTGATACCAGATGCATCTTTTAGTTCAGGGACTGACAGCCTGTCGATGTGCAAGGAGACTGTGGATGCGGTGTGGAGCAAACAGCATTGGCATTTGGAGGCACTGGTTTGCAAGAGGAATTTGCAGCTTGCAATTCCTGCCTCTCCCTAGCTCCAGGCTCGGCAAAAGCCGCTGTCCTGCTTGGAAGCAGATTCCTGCTGGTTTGAGAGGCAGTCCCTACCAGCTCCTTCTCGGCTTCTCTTGGCACCCTCAAGCCAATGGGAAGGAAAAACCTGGCGTGGCACCGTGTGAAGATTGCCAAACCTTGACTTAGACTTTCCCTTGGAGTTCTTTTCCAGGATCCCTGAAATCTTTTCTCACCTGCTTGGTTCCAGCTGACGCTGTCGCTGCTCCTAGCAGGCACAGTTCCTTCTTGTGACCACAGTGATCAGCCAGTACTGGTGTTCATCTGTGGGGAGAGGAAATCCATGGCAGCCAGGTATTTCTTGGAGGCCATCGTGCTGATCCACAAAGCATGTTTGCAGAGGCTGGTTTTTCTGGACACGGGCTGGAGAAAGCAGCAGGAAACCGTTTTTCTCCATAATACGAGGTTGTTTTTTCCTGCCAGCACTAAATACACACGTAGAGTTTAGTGTGACTTTCACCGTGGGTGTTTCCCTGGATGTCCTTGACTTTCTCCTGCTTTCCTGATGCTCTTCACTGACGTTCCTGGCACTTGACTGTGCGTGTTCCCTCCTGTTCCGTAGGGTTTGTGTATTTTCCCCTTCTCCCGACACAAAGCCTGATGTTCCGTGTTTGTGCTCAGTCCTTGGGAAGCGTTTTTTCCTCTGTGGCCAGTGTTCCTGGCTTTAACCAAATTCCACATAACAGAATTGTCTTCAGTGGAGATTTTTTTGGGATGAATTTTCAGCCTCATGCTAAATTTCTTCATTCAGGGGAGATCTCCCTGCCAGAGAACCCAACTCTCCAATCTCTGATGTTGTGGCTTGTAATTTGTTAGGGATGAACGATGGTCTCGTGGTCCAGTGGTGGAAGACTGACATCTGCTTCTTTCCATGCCCCAAATTTCCCTCTGGTTCCCAAACTGCATAAGCAGTGCCTCAGTTTCCCATTTAGAATGGGGCAAAAAGGGTTGGTAATGTCTGTACTTGCTGAGATAGACAAATGAAACATTGGAAGATGCTACAGTGACAACTTCCTCCCTTCTCTGGCACATGAAGGAACGGGAAGGTTGTGGACTCTCTGTGGTTGGGCTCCTTTATTGTGCCCTTTAACTTCATTGAAAGTCTTGTACAGGTTTCAGAGCCAATTGATTCCTGCCACATGGAAGTGTCTCTCGTGTGACATCGGGGCTGTGGGGACTGTTGTGGTGTCACCCTCGCTCAGGTTTGCAGTTGAGGCTGCTGCCTTTGATCTGTGAGAGTCTTGATTTGAATCTTCTCTCCGTGTGAGACCTCTCTCCCCAGGACTGTGCTGGCAGTCAGGATTAGCTGGGCTTTACTTCGTTGACAATCTTGTGTTTAAATCTGAAAGGACCTCAGCGGAGTTTTCTCCTGGGGCAGGGAGGGCATTGATTCTGGAATATGTTTTTCTTGGTGTTATCAGGATTTTCTGGCTGTCAGGATAAGCCATGGGGCTTATGGATCATGGAGTTTTCTTCCTGGAGGAAGTTGTGTCTTCAGTTTAGGTTAGGTTTTACCTAACCTTCCTATGATTTTTATGTTTTTATAATTTTTTTCATATTTTTTAGTATTTCTTGCTTTCTGTGGGTGTTTCTATTTACCCAAATATAGTGGGAAGAACACTGGGGAAAACAATCCCTTATTTTTTGGCTTTTGGTTTCTGCCTGCCCTCTGGAGATACCGGCAGGGTTCCAGGAACATGGGCTGGCCTGAGGGAGGAGAAAACAGGGCAGTGTTTCTTTTCCTACCTCAAGGTAGACACCAGGAGCTGTTGTGCTTTTAGGGATGTTGCCATTAAGTAAAGAGGGAGCGGAAAAAAACCCAGATATTAAATTTACTTGAGATGTGTTCTCATGAAGATGTTTAGTTGGATATCAGTACTGTCTGCAAATCTTTTTATACTGAAGTAATTTAATGGGAGTATCCATTTTAAAGTTACTGGGGAGTATCCAGAGTCTATTCCTGGTACGGAGAGCGGAAATCTGTTTTAATTGGAGCAGTTTTCTGGGAGTCGTGTTTCCTGCCAGAGAGGTAACAGTAGGAAGGATCAGCAGCATGAGAGGTTATAAAACCCCCAGGCATTTTACATTCGTTTCAAGTAGCTGGATACAGTAAGAAACTACAAAAATTGGGCAAACTGAGACTCTGCACAGAGGATTCAGAGACTCTGTTTTAAACCTTCCCAAAAAGCACCTGAATCTGTGGGGACACAGTTCCTGAGCTCCCTTCTGTGTTTGTTTTACTGAGTAGCTCATACTCAGAGTGCAGATAAAAATCCACTGCTGCCACAAATAGCACTCGAGATTTTGGTACTGATTATAATTAACCCGGAAGGTTTCTGCCTGATTTGGTTCATTTTTGTGTTTGTAGGCAACACACAGGAGCGCAGGAACAAACCCAATTAACACTGGGAAGTGAAGCCAGAGTGTTATCAGATAACCCAGGGAAGTTGGAGAGCTGGAAGCCTTTAAAAATAGTTTTTTCAAGATAACTGTGTCATTCTAATTTCAGAAGAAAAAAGTGTGTAGGTACCTTATTTTTAAAGCCAGTTTTGTTTCCCAAAATGCCTGGAAAATCGAGCTGATCCATTAAAATTGCTGTTCCTTCAGTGTTTCATCTTAGAGGGATTCTTCTGCACAGGGATAATTTATTCCTGCTTGACAGTGTGTCTGTAATACACATTATTAGCAAACTCTCAGAATTTTGTTCTCGCATGCTAAAATAAAGTGGAAAATGAAAAGATTTTATTTCATGTCCATCATCCCAGATTAGCTGAGATTTATTTCTGAATACAGTCTTCACAGAACGGGTGAGAAGCCATCATTAGAGGTTAAAAGGCATCGTTGTGTTCTTATGTGGATTTTCACTTTGGGTTATTTAGTTTCTTAAAACTTGTGTCTCTTTAAATCCAGGAAAGTTGTGAAAATCCATTTACCAAAGGTTATTGATTTCAATTTACCCATTCAGGATTCTGCCCTGTCTACATAAACATCTCTTAAAATCAATAAATATCTCTTCAATGATATCATCAATATAATCAATAAACATCTCTTAAAAATGTGAGAACACCCAGAGACAGCCAAACCCCAATGAATAAAGGGATGCTTAAAGACTTGAACTCAGTCCTGTTAGAGCAGATCTGCTTTCTACTTACAGTCAAGTTACTACCAACTTAATTTTAAGTTAATCATGCCTAAGTAGGTTGCCAGTTTTTGTCATCACTAGGAAATTAAATCGAGTTGACTGTGCTTAAATTACCATTTTCAATTAAATAGCTCAAAGCAGAGCAGCAGCACTGAGAGCTCACCCTGGTCCTGCCTTCCTGCAGACCTGGTGCCCTGCTGGAACCTCTGGGATGGATCCAGGGAAGCTCTTGTTTAAATTGTGACCTGGGAGGCATTTTAGTACCAAGTGATATTCTGATGGAGAAAATTGGCAAGATGTTAGCAAATAAATATTATATTAATCGTGTTAAAAATGGGTTATTGTGGTCACATGGATGGGTTTTAGAAGGGTTTCAGTGAACTAAGAGTGGATGCAACAGGATTTTGGGAGCCTGGAGAGGAGAAGGCTCCAGGGAGATCTTAGAGCACCTTCCAGTGGCTAAAGGGGCTCTGAGAGAGCTGGAGAGAGTTGCATTATGAGCAGTGGTGCTCAAAGGGATTACAGATCAGGTGAGTGTAAACACCAGCAGTGATGCTGTAGCAAAAAAGGCAATTTTAAATTTTTTAAAAAAATTTTTAGGTGTATGAACAAGAAAATATTTAGAAGAGAACAGATTTCATTTCTGTATTTGGTGCTTGTGACTTCCCTGTGTATGATTTCCATTTCAGCATCCTGAAATAGCTCCTGGATAAGTTGTAGGGGAACGGAAGAAGCGCAAAAATAGTCTGAGGACTAGAAAAAGCACACACAGAGAAGCACAGAGCTAAGTCTAGTTGGCTTATCGGAGGGAGAGTCTGACTGCAGGAGCATCCCAGAGAAAATTCCAGGCACTGAATGCCCTCCCATGGATCCAAGGGAGTTGGTGTTTTAGAGGGGGAACCCTTTAAAGGTGAACTGCCCATTGTAAGGAATGACCCAAGGGAAAGAACACTTCTCATCTCTAAAATTGATCACTTTTCCTTTAAAACTATAGAGACCAATGCAGGGCATGTTCTTGTCAAGGATTAGGTTGGTTGTAGGTGACATTTAAATGGATGAAACTATAAACAGTATTTTCTTCCCAGGCAGAAAGAATTGCAGGAAGGCACCAGGCACCGTTAACCCTTGGCCGTGGCACAGGGGTTGTGTGAGGGGGTGATGGAGTTTGCTGATTGAAACATTAGTTTTTATTTAATGGGTCAACCTTCACATTAAAATTGCCACCTCGTTCTGGTTAAAAATTTCTGTGGAGGATGGCACTGTGGGAAGGGTGGGGTTTGGGATACAGCTCAAATTAACTGGAGCTGGAGACAAGCCCAAAAATGTTGTAGAGCACATGGTTAATATGGGAATGGAATTGGATTGCTGAGAGTGAAGGTTAAAAAGATTTATATTTGTATAATAAATGTATTACCCTATATAGAGTCACAGAATTGTTAAGGTTGGAAAAGCCCTCCAAGACCACGGAGTCGAACCATTCCCAAGCACTGCCAAGGCCACCATTGACCCACGTCCCCAAGTGCCACATCCACAGGGCTTTGAAATCCCTCCAGGCCTGGGGCCTCACCACTGCCCTGGGCAGCTGTGCCAGGGCTGGACAACCCTTTCCAGGAAGGACTTTTCACAATAACCAGTGTAAGCCTCCCCTGGCAGAACTTGGGGCTGTTTCATCTTGTCCTGTCCCTGTTTCCTGGGGGCAGAGCCTGACCCCACCTGGCTCCACTCTCCTGTCAGGGAGTTGTGGAGAGCCAAAAGGTCCCCCCGAGCCTCCTTTTCTCCCCAGCTCCCTCATTATATGAGAGAATCCCTCAAAGCTGTAAAATACCTGTGGAACCCTGGACTGGTTGGGAATGTGATGATGTGATGGGTGCTGTCTAGTGGATCTCCACACAGGACCGGTTGAGGGAGGGATTTATGCAATGCAACCGCCACTGTAATTGCTGTATGCAAACCAGATATAAACTTCCTCTCTCCCCAAATCGATCCCACCCCAAGTGTTCGCCTCTGGCTGCTGTGTCCTGGGAAAATAATTTAGGAAATGGTATAAAATGGAGTTTCAAGTGTGTGTCAGGACTAGGTAAAACAATGCAGCAAGAATCCTGCGAGCAGCAAGACAAAGCCTCTGTTGAAATCCTCCAGCTCCAGGTGATGTATTGTGGTACCTGGATGTCTCCAGGTGATCCCCTGTGCTCCTTGAAGCCAGACTTCACCGAGGGACAGCTGGACACTATTCATGGCATTTCCAGAAAAAGTGCCACGTGCATTGATCAGTCTTTGTCTGCGTCTGAAACTCATCCCTGCCAGTTCTGCCTCACCATCAGAACTCCTGGCCTGACTGATGTTTCAAGTGATCTAAGAATACCTCAGATGTATTGTCAAGGGACTCAGTGCTAAATAAATTATAGGAAAGATGAGATCCTAGCAAGCGTTTGGATAACATAAGCAAGATTAATGGTTTGGAGCCTGTTTTCTGAACAGTGGGACGTGATTGATCAAAGAGAAAAAATCGTCTCAGTGGCTCCTTTGTACCGAAACTTTCAAGAGCCGAAAATGAGCAGCTGAAGTAAGAAATGCAGAGCTTAGGGAAGAACCTTGTGATGAAAAACTAGGGTGGGAGGTTATGAAAGTACAGGTTGACAGCTCTGTCCTCTTTATCAACCTTTCCCCATAGAGATCTGCTGTAGAAGATTTTGGATAGGCTGCTGTAGCCTGGATAGGTACTTTGAAATTTTTTTACAATATTTTTTAAAAATCAAAGACTTTTATTGTGCTGTGAATAAGACTTGAGTTTTCTAGAAAGCTAGTTTTTCCTGCTATCCGGGGATAAAAGAGCTGAAGAGGTGGAATGCTGATCTCCCAGGGAAGATGACTGTGCCTGAGGATCTGGGAAGAAAGGCAAGGGCAGATTTTCATGTGTCTCACTCCCTGCAAATAATGTTCCTTGCAATTCCTGCGCCTAAAGTCAGAATTTAGGACTTTGTTTCAATACTTGATTCTCACCAAAGGCAGAAAACTGTGGCTTGAATAATTCCCACTGATTCAGGTTGGAATGTCACTGAAACCAAGCAATGGGAAATGGGAGATAAAGGTTATCGAAGCTGTCCATACCATCTCCAATGACTACACAATTTTCCATACAGTTCTGTAAAATACCCCTGTGTGCTTAATGCATTGAAGGACACACGTCCACTTTACTTAGCTGAAGAAACTGGGGTACAAAACTGCTGCACTTGATGGAAATGTCATTTTTTGTAGTTAAATCTTGCCATTCAGTTCACTGAAGTGTGTAAAGACAAGATTTAGGATGATATTCTGCCTTTTTCCAGTATCTTTCTTTAAAAGATGTTGCCCTGACTAATCTAACAGTGGGGATGGGCTTTCATTTAGCTCAACCCAAACAGCAGAGCTGGTATAAGAATAAACACGAATGTGCTCATTCAACATCAATAGAGGAGATTGATTTTGTAAAAACATTGCAAGGAGAAAGATGGTTTAAACCCATTTGTTCCATCCCCGGAATAACGATGTGTAAATTGTGATCACTCTTGCACTCCAAGTGTCAGTTTTAATTTGAGTCTTTTATAAACCACTTGATTGTTGAATATTGCAAAGAAATTTAACCCCCTTGGAAGAAATCAGAAAGAATCCTGCTATTGAGGTAATTAGATACAAATTTGAGTGGGGATTTTTTTAATAAAGATTAAATGATCTGTTCAACTGTTTCAGGCCCTACTTGAGATACACACACCTGTGTCTAGCTTGTAGAGCATTTTCCTCATTAATTAAGAGCACTTTCCTTGTGTTATTACTTAATTGGGTATCACAGGGAACCTGATGAGACAATGAAATGGTCTTAATTGCGTACAAACTAAATGCATGATACTCCACATGCTGGAGTGTTCCACAACATGACCCCAGCTTGTCATCATGTGCTAATGGCCACGGTGCTTGCCTGGGGAGAGGGAGCCCTCCTGGAGTTAACACAGCGTGAACCACAGCCCCAGACTGGGCAGGGAAGGGCTGGAGAGCAGCCCTGGGGACAAGGATTAGGGGGTGCTGGGGGATCAAAAGCTGGACGTGCCCTGGCCGTGTGCACTGGCACCCAGAACCCCCGTGCCCTGGGCTGAGGGGGGATTCTGCCCCTCTGCCCCTCTGCTCAGGTGAGACCCCACCTGCAGAGCCGCCCCAGCCCTGGGGCCAACAGCAGGAGGACGTGGAGCTGCTGGAGAGAGTCCAGAGGAGGCCCCGGAGCTGCTCCCAGGGCTGGAACCCCTCTGCTCTGGAGCCAGGCTGGGAGAGCTGGGGGTGCTCACCTGGAGAGGAGAAGGCTCCAGGGAGAGCTCAGAGCCCCTTCCAGGGCCTAAAGGGGCTCCAGGAGAGCTGGAGAGGGACTGGGGACAAGGGATGGAGGGACAGGACACAGGGAATGGCTTCCCACTGCCAGAAGGCAGGGGTAGATGGGATACTGAGAAGGAATTGTTCCCTGTGAGGGTGGGGAGGCCCTGGCACAGATTGCCCAGAGAAGCTGTGGCTGCCCCTGGATCCCTGGAAGTGTCTAAGGCCACTTTGGACGGAGCTTGGAGCAGCCTGAGATAGTGGAAGTTGTCCCTGCCCATGGCAGGGGATGGCACTGGATGATCTTTAAGGTCCTTTCCTACCTAAGCCATTCTGGGACTGTATAAATTAAGCACTTTCCTATAGTCAATTTTCCCCACTTACCAGATTTAGGAAGTTTTCCACATTTGACAAAATTCAGTTTTGAACCATCTAAACACTCTTAGCTGTTTGTGTTTCCCAGGGATGTATCCCATGTCACAGGGATGGCTGTTTCCCTGCAGTTTCAAACTGATAATTACAAAGGTAAATGACCATGTTTAACTTTTAAAAATAATATGTAGTATTTGCTTTCTGTGAATGTACACATGTGCTTCTGGACAGCCAGGGGCTTGTGTGGAAGCAATAAATTAATTCTTCTGGGATTAATCCCTACTCTGCTTCTTCAGCCTATTCAATTTTTTTTTATTTTCTGTTGGGAGAGTGGAAATGAGAGTGAAAGAAGGAAAAAACTCTTCCCCATGTCATGTTTGTCTGTGCTCATCTTTCCCAAGCAGCAGGTAGATGTGTCAACACCATGAATTATGGATGGAGCTGCTGGAGCCCACGGAGCGCTGCAGATCTGCAGCGGAGTTGACCTGTTTTATTCATCCCTCAGCAGCAGAACTCCCCGTGGGACTGGGAAAACCCAAAACCTTCCCATTTTCCGTGCTTGGGAATTTAGTCCTGGATTATACTGATTAAAACTTGGCAAAGAGAAGCTGGAGAGCTTTTTCACACCTTTCCAGTATGGAAAATTCTCTTGTTCAAGAGGATATTTCCATCTCAAAAACAGTTGTCAAAGGCAAAGTTATGTTTTTCTCTCTTGGAAATGAACTCTTTTGCAGTGTGCCAAGGTATTTTTTTAGGTGTAGGGGGAGGGATGGCGAGAGATGCCTTGCCATCAAGGCAAGGGACAGACAAAAGCAGGGACTCAGCATGGACTGTGCATGACACAGCAGCAGAGATCTTGTATGACTTGGAGCAAGATCTGTAGCTTGTCTGGATTTTTGTTTCCCATATCCCTGGAAAGGAAGGATTCATACTTCCCTTGCAAGGCTGTTTTCAGGCTTCTTGGATAAAAATTTTGCAGAGATTAATTGTATGGCACAAAAGCCCTTGTAGCTCTGGCGTTTGGCATTGGTGCCACTCAAAAGTAAGGGTGAGAGCTGAAGAAAAAGCTGGGTTTCGTCGTGCTCTGAACTCCTCGAGTGCCTTACACAGTCCTAGCAAAGGTAGAGTGGCAGTGAACCGACATCTTTTATCTTCTGGATTTTTGTATTTTGAATTTATGCCCATTCCAACAGTCATCATGCGAGGAATTCGATGGTGGGAGGATCTGAATGGATTCCATTTCCATTCTGTTTGTTGTCGTTACACCCGGTTTAATTTTTCCTGTTATATTCCTGCGTATAGACACAGCCTGCGTGTGACTGCATTCCTGGTGGGGAAGGGTGGGAGAGCTGGATTTTACCATTTACCATCCTATTGAAGGTCGTTTTTGCCTTTCTTTTATTGTTTTCCTTAAACAGCATTTTGGATTATTATTGTATTTTATATGAGGAAGGGCTGCAATAGGTGTAATTTATTTTAAATACTCAATTTCTCTTAAAATTTCCTATTTTCTTGGCAAAGGAGATCTTGGAGCTTTGCTGGGAGAGGAAATGGTTATTTCATTTACCTACTTCTTTTTTAAAATCTATTTTTTAAATCTGTTGCTGATTTTAATTGTATTTAAGTCAAGAATCCCAGCTTGCTGATTCAAAACATTTGATTGTAAGCTTGGTTTTTTTTTTTGAATTGTGCCTTTGTTCTCCTAAAAGAAATTTCTACTCCCTGCTTGGTCAAATATCAGTTGTACACTGTTGTCCTTTCATTAAAATTAGAACTCCTTTATTTTGGCCACTGCTTCTATGCACACTTATTTAAGCAATTGCATCTAATTAGTAATTTGAGAGTCTTTAATTTTTTATTATGTTGGAAACAGAGAATGATACATTCCAGTGATGATGTGTGCTAGGAACTAATGTCAAACTTCCCTTGGAAACTGGAATTCAGATTAATACAGCGTGGGGTGTGCGAGTGTTTGTGTTCACAGAACTGCTTTCCAGTTGATGAATTCCTGAGAAAAGCAGCAGCCTCTCCCAAAACAGACTGGGATGTCAGCAGCGGGATTGATCTGACAGGTGTTTTCGTAGAATCCCAGATGGTTTGGGTTGGAAGGAACCTCAAAGCCCATCCAGTCCCACCTCTGCCATGGGCAGGGACACCTTCCACTATTCCAGGTTGCTGCAAGCCCAGGCTCCAACCTGGCCTTGGAAACTCCAGGGATCCAGGGGCAGCCACAGCTCCTCTGAGCATCCTGGCCCGTGTCTCCCACCCTCACAGGGAGGAATTCCTTCCCAATATCCCATCTAACCCTGCCCTCTGGCAGAGGGAAGCCATTCCCTGTGCCCTGTCCCTCCAGGCCCTTGTGCAAACTCCCTCTTTCAGGCTGTTTTAGAAAGTATAAGATGTGAACCCGTCTCAGCTTGTTTGGTGTGGAAGATAAACATCAAATTACTCACATGAAAGATGTTCCCTTTCTTCCCTTTTTCTACCCAAATACTGAAGTGCTCTCTTCGTGCTTGGATTTTGTCACAACCGTTTTGCATCCCCAAATCCATGTGTACCCAGCTGAAGAGGTTTTTAGCAGGCTGTGTGAGCGGAGCAGGACAGAGTAGGGCCAAGGTCAGGGGTACCAGGCCTTGTAAAACAATTTCAGTGTCTCTTTGTACAGATCTGTTTGTGTTGTGACCCATCAAAACCCAGCTGGGGAATTTGTCTGGGCTGATGGCGCATTTCCTCCTTGGAGAGGCCTTCAAAGGCTGCCATACAAGTGGTTGACATTCTTCTTCACAGACACATGGTTGTTCCAGGAGGTTCATTAATGCAACGCTGCCTTCCTCTTTGGAAATTTAAGGGTCTAATTCTCTCGTTTACACTAGTGTGGAACCGGGTAGGAATTGTAATGACTTGAGCTTTTGTAGTCTGTGTACAAAAAGGGAGATTGAATTTGATGCGTTTGGTGGGAATAAAGATCAGAAAGGAATATTAGATCATCTATGCTAATTATGAGTAAATTAGATGGTGCAAATTCTGAGCAGGAAACTAAATGCACACTGTGATTCCTTACGGGATGAACTCTGTCACAAGGAACTGAAGGGTGAGAAGAGGGTGTTAATTGCTGAGGCTGCTCTGATGGGGCATAGCTGATGTTCGCTTGGGCACAGTCCATGCAGCAGACGAAGAGGGAATGGCATCCCTTCCTCCCTGGACTTAATCTGGTCCTTGGGCTGATCCTGAGCGCAGTGGGCAAGAGGCTCTGGGCTGCCTGACAAGAGGCTGCAGAGCTCACAACGCCACTGCTCTGTCACCTTTGTAGCTGCTGTTTAGGGAGCTGCAGGCTGGGCTTAGATTGTCTTTAGTCTCCTCCTGGCCAGATCAAAGTCCGGCTTCCTCACCTGGTTTTCCTAAGTCCTGTGCTGTGTGCAGTTTGGGGCATTAATGACTTCACTTGACTGGCCAGCCAGAGCCTTCCACTGCCCAAAGGGGCTCCGAGAGTGCTGGAGAGGGACTTGGGACAAGGGATGGGGGGACAAGACAAGGGGGAATGGCTTGCCACTGGCAGAGGGCAGGGTTAGGTGGGATATCGGGAAGCAATTCTTGGCTGTGAAGCTGGGGAGGCCCTGGCACAGGTTGCCCAGAGAAGCTGTGGCTGCCCCATCCCTGGAAATGTCCGAGGCCAGACTGGAATTCTAACAACTTTTAGGGTCCTTGATTCCTCTTAACATCAGCCTGTGGTGTTACTCGAGTAATCGATGATGGTTTTGGACAAGGTCAGCCCAAGTATCAGCCCTGTTTTCTTTGTTTCTGGCTGCCAGCTGGATGTGGAGTCATTGAGTGCTGTCCTTTGAGCACAGTGGTCCATATTGCTTTAAACCCATTTAGACACATATGTTTGATTGTAATTATTGCCTTAATATGTAACTGCAGGGTTTTGATAGACTTGTTCAGAGCCTCCAAGAAGGAAAGTAGTGTAAAATGGATTTACATGTTCCAAGATCAGGAGGGACTGACATAATCCTCTGTTTGGATGAAAGGCCCTCCTGAAGCTTGGAACTGAGCATTTTTTTTTTTGTCTTTTGGAAACAATTAATATTCAAGTAAAGATATTGAGTCCAAGATTTATTAAATCCTGATGGATCCTTCTGATGTGCACTTGGAAATCTCTTCTATGTTGGCCTGGCCTTTTATCTGCTCAGTCTTCAGATGCTTCTATTTTATCTATTTCTGAACTTCCAGAACTCCAGAAAGCCTTTCAGCCCAATTTTAATATGGAGTAAAGCAAAAAGCATGGTTTGATTCCCGACCAAGTCGGTCAGGCAACAGTTAGATAAGTATAATTAGACTTGTAATTGGAATGCGTTGTAGACAATTCGTTTTTGTAAATGTGTGTAATTTAATCCCAAGCAAAGGGTCAGGAGGACCTTGCTGTGAAAGAGGTTAAGGAGTAACGTATAATTTCCAGGCCTTCTGATGCTCATGTCTGACACAGCTGGAGAGGAGCATGTCCATCTTTCCAATGGCAGCAAAAAATCCACCCTCCACAAGATGAGTCAGGGCTTCTGTTCTGCCTTTGTCTCCCAGTATTCATTCCAAGAACAGCCTTAATAAATCCATGGGGGAGGCTATAGCAGCAGTGATTTAGAGAATCCCCCATAAAAAACCAAAGTCTGTGAGGTAACAAGACCCACTCTGTGGGAGTCCATTCAGCTTCTAGGGAAGCTCCTGAGAAATGGGATCCGATCTCATCCCCAGCACTCGATTCGTGCTCTCTGTGGCAAGGGGCCACAGGATCTCACCCGCCCGGTTACACGGCAGCACTCGGGATGTTTTTCTTCCTGCAATCCTTTTGTCAGGAAGGGGGCAGCCCTCCGGCCTTCAAGGTCAGCCCAGGAAAAGGGTCTGCTTCCCAGACATGTGGTACTCATTTGCTTGGAATTTTTGACACCACTCATTACAATCCGGCGCAGCTGCAAGTTCCCAGGCTCTTGTTTTTGGGGTAGGATTGAATGGTAAGAGAGAAATGCCCAAACTTCTCCCTGGAATCTTACAACGCAGCTTACATGTGGAGTGGGGTGCACAGGGAATATGTTCCCAGGATTTAACAGATCTGCATCATTGTGGTTGGCCTTTATAGCTTTAGGAAAACAACCTCAGTGTGTTGGAGAATGGGTTGGTGGTGCTCGTGACTGGCTGCACCTGGGCTTTGCCAGAGTTCTCCGTGTTATTTATGGCTCACGGGCTGCACTGTGCGTGACCCAGGTTCTGTCGGCACAGATGTTGGGGCTGGGGGTGGATTCCATGGAAGGAGTCGGCAAAGGGGACTCGCAGCTCAGTGTTAGTCAGCTACAACAAATGCAGAGCCTGGAAGAGCAGGTTCTGGTTTCTTGCCTTCTGCTGTAATAGCAGGAGCAGTGTAACCGTATGATTAACAGCGAGAGTCCAAAAGTAGCAGGATAATAAATACTGGGAATTCAAAGGAAACCTCAGCTTCTGGCAATTACAGAGTCTGTGCAGCAGAGAGATGAAGCTTCTGACTCCAGTGTTATTTGTGACCTACTTGGAACTGAAATGTTGCAAGAGACTGTTTGTTTAATACTCAATCGGTATTTTTTTTAAAGTTATACCGTATTCGGGTTAAATACAATCCTTTGAACATGGACTGATAGATAAACATTCTCCTCAGAAAATTCCATCAGTTCTTGTTGTCTTAATTTTTACTGCCAGCAAGTGCTCAATGTGTTCCTTCTTTTTCCATTGCAAAAACCCCCGCCCCAAACCTCTATAACCTTTCCTATCATGTATCCAATATTTTATAGAGCAATCACAAAGGGTAGTAAATTGAGTAAAACATACTATCCTTGGCAGGATTTCCCTTATGACTAAATCCAATATGAACAAAGAGGACAAGGGCAAATAACTTCACTTATTCAGGTCATTTTTCATAAGAATCATAAAAATTAGATAGAAAAGACCTATTAGATTATCTCTCCTCTCTTCCATTTTGCCAGTTCTGGGTTGTTCTCTACAGTAACCTTGTGAAATTTCACTTGTCCAAATGGAAGAAAGATAATTTTCCTGCTGGTTATTATTTTTTTGAGTGGAAAAGGATGGATGATTTTTCCATCTGGGCTAGAAAATACTTCTTGTGCTTCTACAAGGCTCATTTTTAATTTCTACAACTGTCTTCTCGTCAGCAGTTTTCTGTTCCTCTTTTCGGGCACTGTGATCTTATCGTGAGGCGTTTCCTACACTTGGGCCTATGCTTTTAATTCCACCCCGTTATTCCAGTTGTTCAAGTATTGGAATAACCCTGAGGCCATCTGTAACAATTTCACCCCATTGTGTTTCTGCCCTTCAAGTGCTCGCCAGGATTAATGTACCAACAACAACAGATTGTTCTTGCTGTATAGTGGGAAATGTTTATAATGCTCTTCAGATTAAAATAATTTAAAATCCTCTTAAAAAGATGTTCCCCCCCCCTCCCCCAAGAGAACTGCCAGGGAAGTATATATAAGATGACTTAAACCCCCCAAAACAATAAAAACAAAGCCTCTTACAATGGTAAAGGACCATGAAGAGTTGGAGAGAAGCTGTCAGTGCAGCAGCTCTAGAGCTTGTGTTTAACTCCACACGTGTGGTTTAATTGCTGTGCTGAGCTTCTCACGAGCTGAAGAAAGCAGTGGAATGTTTTTGACATTTGTTGCTGTAAATTACAGTTGTATCAGTATCATTAAAATGTCCAAAAAATGCTAAATTTAATATGGGTTTGGAAGGAGTTAATGTTTAAGGAGTGTATGTACTTATCTGCAGCTGAAAGGTCGCTGAGTAAATTCTTCAATGATCCCAGTGTTGTGGAGGTGCTGCTGAAATGACAGATCTTGTTCTGTTTCCGAAAAAAAAGATCTGGGTTGGGGTTCTGGAGCAAATGGGGGTGTGTCTCATGTTGCTGGGAAGTAGGGAATCATAGAATCATGTCACAGAATCCCAGAATGTTTTGGTTTGAGAGGGACCCTCCAGCCCATCCAGTCCCACCCCTGCTATGGGCAGGGACACCTTCCACTGTCCCAGGCTGCTCCAAGCCCCATCCAGCCTGGCCTTGGACACTTCCAGGGATCCAGGGGCAGCCACAGCTTCTCTGGGCACCCTGTGCCAGGGCCTCCCCACCCTCACAGGGAACAATTCCTTCCCAATATCCCATCTAACTCTGCCCTCTGGCAGTGGGAAGCCATTCCCCCTTGTTGTGTCCCTCGAGGCCCTTGTAAATAGTCGCTCTCCATCTTTATTGTTGGCTCCTCCAGACACTCAAAGGCCACAGTTAGGGGGTTGGAAGTGCATGTGGCCAGAGCATGTCCAGCTTTTGATCCCCCAGCACCCCCAAATCCTTCTCCCCAGGGCTGTTCTCTATGACTTCTTCTTTCAGTATGTTCTTATACGCGAACCGAGCGCAGCACTTGGCCTTGTTGAACCGCATGATACCCATGAATCTCCTGCTTCTGAAGCTCATGCAGGTCCCTCTGGATGGCCCTGTCCTTCAGGAGTGTCACCTGCACTGCTCAGCTTTCAGGAGCAGTGGTTTAATGGAGTAAAATGGATTGGCAGGGTTTTGGAGCATGCACTGTGAGGTATCCTATGGATCCTATGCCAGCAGATCTGGGGCCACACGTGTGTCATCTTCATCTCTTCAGCACCTCAAGAGTGAATTGCTAGGAGGGGAATTGTGGAGGGAAAATAAGGGAAAGGAATGCGGCCAGCTCCCCACCACCCTATTCTGGGGGGAATTATGTGCCTTAGTCTGTTCTCATCCTAAAGGAGTCTCAGCATCCAGGACTTGGATCTTCCCAGCCTCTGCTGTGTTCCTGAATTACTGTAGACTCCTGGGTGACGTTAGGGAAATCAGGCAAGTCTGTAATTCATGAACAGGAGATATATTGAATGTGACAGAGAAAACAAAGAGAAATTAGGATCCACAGAAGGAGCATTTGTGACAGCAGCAGAGGATTCTTGGAAGCTGGTTGTGGATCTTAATGGGACTGATATGCTGCTATAATAAAGGGAAATAAACCTTTAATAGATAATAAGGTGGCTTTTTGTGAGAATTGGTTTTTGATACATGTATTTGGTTCTATTTTAGTCTAAAAAATAGGGCCTCCTGGTCAGAGCCATCAGAAAAGAAGGTTTTGTGCTTAACAACATCCTCAACAGCCCTTCTTCTGTCTCTATAGCCACATCTCATGTGTTGATGTCACTCCTGGGCATCCTGCATCCTGATCCCTGTGTGGGAACACAGATCTGAGGGGTGCTGTCCCTGTTCTCTGTGGCTCTTGCGTTGTGAAGTTTGCTTGCCTTTTAAAATGGAAGAGGGGACTACAGTCCGTGACAACACACAGGGATTTTATTAAAAAATACTCCTGTTTTGAGAGAGTGTTTTCACTGTGAAATATGACTGGCATCCTTTTGCTCCGTTCTCCATAAAATCCATGGATGGGAAGGTGGCCATGTACAGACTTGCTGTACATTAATTTTGTTTGCAAAAGCGCTGTAATTATACAGCTCTTCTGCCAGTTTGGCACAGGAAGACAAGTAAAATCCCAAGCGGAATGCTTTCCTCATGAAAAGTCTTTCTGTAGGGTTTTTTCCTCCTTTAGCTTGAACATAATAACCTGATCGGCAAACCATTTAAAAAATGAATTGCAGGGCTTCCAGCGTGAAATGATTGGCTCCACAGGAGTTACGGCTTTTGCATACGTGGGGGAAAAATCCAACTGTGCCGCCGAGATCGGCTGGGATGTCCTCTTGGAGAGCCTGCCAGGCTGCAGTGACCTGGAATGCATCCAGCTGGTGCGTCACCTCTGCTACCAGCGCTGCGTTTCTTCGGCTTTTAACTCAATTCCTGCTCTCAGTGGCAGCTGTTTAATTCTTCTGCCAGAGATAGCTTCAGGAGGGGGGGTTGAAAAAAAGAACTGCAAATAGAGGAATTGTTTGGAATATTGGGTCTAAACATGGATGATGGTGGTGATGGCTGGTTCCATTTTTAGCTTCCTAAAGAAACGAGGCTTATCCAGCAGTGACATCTGCTTGTCGGCTGCTTCCTCTCAGGTTGTGAGTGCAGGGGTCAACTTCAGCCAAATTTTTATTAAAACCCAAGTTTTGCTGCAGGTTTTGGTGTTTGGTGGATAGGGACATTTGACTTTAGAGCTCAGTGGTGATTTCTTTTTTGACCACATGGCTGCAGGCACTGATTGCAGGGCAGGGGAGGGAGAGGGGGTCTTACAAAGCATGGGAGCAGGAGGGGTGGAGAAGTGGGTGCCTCGCTGGTGGGTGAGCTCTGGTATCAGGGCAGAGAATAAAAATTATGGCAAAACCAGGCTGCAGTAGTTCCCCGTCTCAAAGAACGCCTTTGGAGTGTAGGGCCTACACTGCAGCCTACTAGTTAGGCTCCCACCAGGGGATGTCTTCTCCTGCTCTGTTCCCACCTCTCCTTGTGCTGCCATGACCATTTGTGGATCACTAAGGCTTAGGAAACGTTTTTGGCTGTGTTACTTGGAGCTTAGATGAGCTTAAGGCAGCCGTGAGAGTGAAGGCCTGCGAGAAGCCTGTCTGAGGTGCGAGTGGCTCCTGGCGGCCCACAAAGCTGCTTTGCCTTAAGGAGCCCGGCTCCGGGCAGGATTATCCGGCTGCCTGGGAGAGTGCAGTGGGAGCCAAGTGGGCATGGAAGTGTCTCTGGGAAGGAGGATCAGCACCTCAGTGTCACCCTCGGTGCCCGAGCAAAGGTGAGATATTATCAGCTCGAGTTCCCGGGGTTTCTCTCCAGCTTTGGAATCAAACAGGCTCGTTCAGTTGGAAGGGACCTGCGAGGATCATCCAGACCGCCTGGCTGACCAAATTCCCAGCATGTTCTTAAGGGCATTGTCCAGGCTTGAGGCATTGGTCACCTCTGCAGGAAGCCACTTCCAGCACTTGACCACCCTCTTGGTAAAGCAATGCTTCCAAATGTCCAGCCTAAAGTGGCCCGTGGGACAGTCCTCTCTTGCCCAGCTCTTTGACGCATCCCAGACTGTGGTTTGCCCTCCGTGCTGGCTCCAGCTGACCAGCACCCCCAGTCCCTGTCCGCAGGGCCGCTCTCCAGCCACTCCTCTCTGCGGATTTGGGTGGATTTGTACAAACATCTGCTGGACCATGGCTGGTTCTCTGCTCCCACCCCTGGGCAGGCTTTGTGGCCCTGCATTCCCGGCTCCACCGGCTGTGGGAAAGCAGCAAGGCCTGTGGGAATTGTACTGACCTGGAGAATAAAAGCTGCAGCATTAGCTTTGCAGAGGACTTTGCCCTGTTTGGGATCTGGCAAAACATTTTAGGATTTAGTGATGGGGAAATGCTCTGGCTGCAGAGCTCTTTAAGACGCCCTCCCAGAGTCTGTGGGGAGCTCTCGGCCGAGGGAAGTAAACTGGTGACCTGGAAAAAGAAAATGAAGGAAACAAGATTAGTCTGCTCGACAGGGAATGCCATCCTGGGATTTATTTTGATTCCTGTGAAAGTAGCAGTCTGAAAGGCTTTATGCAGTGAAAATTTGTGTTTTGTAATTGGAGAGAAAAAAATACATACTCTATGTGTGTATATATATACGTAAAAAATGTAGAGATTGGCTCCTGGGTGGAGGCTCTGGGAGTGCTTTGGAGAGGCTATTCTGCATGATATCCTTTATTTAGCAACTGTCATGCCCGTTTGTAGGATCTGTAGTGATAGAACCTGTCCTGGGAAATGTCTGAAATCCAGAATCATGAAATATTTAGTGGACCGTTGACTGCTAATGGGTTCCAACCCTGCGCCAGCACCACAGGATCAGTAACAAAAGGCTCTGTGTACCAGTGCCAAGATGCCTGAGACTGCTCTGAGTTTGTTCAAGTCTTATTTCAGGTTTTATCAAAAGCAAAATCTGAGTCCAGCAAGGCAGGGTTTGGTTGGTTGAAACCAGCAAAAGCTTGTTTTATTTTCCTTGCTCAGAGGAAACCTGGGATATGTCATGTGTGGCATACACAGAAGTGAGTTATTTTTTTTCAGCAGTAGATAAATTGATGTGAGAAAAAATACACAGTATTGATTTTCCTTTTCCTGTGGCTTTTGAGAGGTTGTTAATGCAGCAAGTACACAAGAGCGCTCATATGTCTGTCTGCACAGTAATCGCTAATAAATTGACTTTCTTAAAAACAATTTTTAGTCTGTAGTTTCAGTGACTTGATTTGTGGAGTAGATGATATCTCCTGGCACATAATTACTCATTTTTGGGCTGTGTAAAAGGGGGGAGGATAAATTTTCCTGCGTTATCTGTAGCACTGCACATCTCTCCTATTACTCATACAAGTTTTTTCTCTGCGTCTTCTTCCTTACTGTAGCTGAGCGAAGAGGCTTTTTTCAGTGTTAAAATTTACAGTACAGACACTTTCTAGAGCTAATTCTTGTGCATTCTGACACAGCAGTGGTCATGATCATGGCAAGGACAATGATTTATACTCAGGGGACCAACAATTCGTTTCTCTCAGTGTTTGCAAGTGACTGCAGAGAACTTGTTTTCCTTTGGGAAAAAAACCCAAACCTGCAGCGGGACCCATGGTGATAATCACATTAACAATACAGTGAAAGCAATTTGATGACGTGTGACATGCAAGGCCCTGTCAGTCTGGTGGTGGTGATGATCTGAGGATGCTGAGGAAGGCAGTGGGTAGGAGCTGACCCATGGGGTGGGATGAGGTGTTTGTCCATGCCTGGGGAATTGTGGTGGACGTCCAATGGAAGCACTTCTGATCCTCATGCACAGGTGGGCACATGGTGATGCTTAGGAATCGCTGGTGTTCATGGACACTTCTGTGTGTTGCTCTTTGTTCTTGCTGTTCTGGGCTTGCAGTCAAAATTTGGGGGTCATTAATATTTTCTTCCCATTATCCAGTGGAGGACTGCATTGTGTCCAATTTCTTCTGGATATGCTCCACAGTCAGTGTTATCTGGGATTTGTTGTCCCAAGGGTTTTGTTCTAAAGCCTTGTAGGTTGCCATGGTGGCACAGGGACCATGTTGTCACTGTTGTGAGAAGAGACAGACATTGATTATGTTGCTCTGAGGTGATTTATTCCCAATAACTCCTTGTCTTGGCAGTCGTCTGGTGATCTCAGTTCTCATGACAGTGATTATTCTTCAGCATCATTCCTGACAGGATTTTCCTGATTATTCCCTTGCTCTTTGCTGTTGTTCTAATGTACTACTTGTTTTTAGCCACTTTTCTGGTTTTTGGTCTCTCTTCCCGTGGTGGTTCTCGAGGTCCTGCCAAATCACCAATCTCCACTAGGAAACCTTTATATGGAGGAGCAGTGAGTCTGTGAAGGAACACTGACTGCATTGTGAGGTACAAAGTGAAATTTAGGACTTGTGATTCTTGCACATTCACAGCATTGCTTCCCCCCCCCCACTTTATGTCCTGTTTACAGTGCAAACGGTTTCTGCAGGAGGGCCGTGGACATCTGTGTGTTTGGCTGTTTATTGCAGAAGGCTTTTAGTGGGTCAAGGAAGCACACGAGGGGAGCTTTTGGAGTGGCCTGTGAAATGATTTTGCTTAGCTTTGTTTTAGCACTTCTTGCAGAAACCTCTGCTCCCTCCCCTCAGGTCGCAGCTTTCCAAGCTGTGCCAGCAAAAGCAGAGTCAGGCTCTGCTAAACTCAAATAAAGCACGGGGCACATTTAATTTGCATTTGTGCAGAGGTGCTTAATTACAAACACCTCTCGTCCTGCCACAGTACTCCTGGTAGTTCCTTGATTGCTCCCGGTAGGGAGCTGAGCAGCTTTGAGGATGGATGTCGTTCCCTTAGATTTAGGAAGGTTTTCTATATCCTGAGGAGTGGTGGGCTGTGAGATGGATGAGTAAAGGTCAGTGGTTTGATGTTTCCAGAGGGCTGGTTATTACAGGATATAATAATGGAATCACAGAATATCCCGAGTTGGAAGGGACCCACAAAGATCATCGTGTCCAAATCCTGGCCCTGCTCAGGACAACCCCAAGGATGCCACCATGAATCCCACCCCGAGGAGGTGTGTGAACCCTTCCTGAGGGTTCACAGTGAGACCAACACTTCTAAACTCTGTCTCTCAAGGGTTTGGTAGGTGGGGTAGGATGCACCATCTGTAAACCCATGGATGAACTGGAAGGAGAGCTCGTGGTGAGACAGGAAAAACAACCCCAAACCTCAGCTATTGCCTGAGGAAACATGGGAATCCCCATTAGAAAGATTTAGATTAGAAAACACATCTGCCAGGAGTTTGGGCTCTTGGAATTCCATCAGAGAAGTCCCACCTTATTTTCTTCTAAAGATAAAAAAAAAAACACCACCAAAAAACCCCACCAAAACCCATCCTGAAAATACATTGCATGTTTGTATTATTTATATGTCTAGAACTGGACATTCTCTTGCACTGCATCCATATCCTCTCAAGAGATAGCTCCAGGATATTCCAGGTCCTACTTTGGATGTGCAAGCCTTACATCCAACTTGGAAATCGTCAGGGAAGTATTTTCTACTGAAATACAAATATCCCCTTCTCAACCCCTCAAGAAACATTAAAGCCTGTTTGGAGGAGTGAAAGTGCAGTGCAACGTTTAGTTACAAATTTAAGATTTCCAAGCCATGTGGACTTAAAGCGTCTGTTAGTGAAACGTGTCTGCTCTGCAGACAGTTTTTGTGCTTGTGCTGTGCAAGCACATTTCGAACAAGCACAGCAAATGTGCTGCTGAGAACGATCCAGCGGTGCTGCTTGGGTCATTTAGATGACTTAATAGGTCTTTTCTTTTTCCTTGCTATCTGTGTAAAATCGATGATTCATATAAATTATGCCAAAGGGAGTTAATTGTTATTGCATGGTATAAAAAGCTGCCAATCTAAGGGCAAAACTCTGATTGCAGTGCATGAAATAAAATGGAGTTGTGTTCTGATTGCTGAAAGCATAAAATGGCTGAACCTGTCACCCCTACCAAAACAGCCTGGACTGGAATTCCTGTGGAAACAGCAGCAGCAAAGGAATTGCAGAAGCAAAGGTTGGGTGACTGTGGCGTGTTTGGAGGTTTTGGTACATTTGGATGTTCTCCAGAACACACAACAAACATAACGTGGAATAGCCAGCTCAAAGAACTGTGCTTCTCTGGTGCCCGGATCTGCAGAGGAATTTAGGAATTTAACTTCGTTGGTTCAGTGGGAGTTGCGCTCCTAAATATCTCTGTGAGATTAGGCTGTGGTTTCTATAATATGGTTTATTTCTTATCTCTGCAAGAGGGGCACTGCTGCCGTTCTCTCTTGTGGTTCCCCAGGCACATTTTCAGGGCTGTTTGAAAGGAATTGATGATTCTCAGGGTCTGGAGCTTGACTGCGGCTCTTGTAGCTTTACAAGGTTGGACTTGATGATCTTGGCTGTCTTTGCCAGCCTTGAAGATTCCGTGGTTCTCAGAGAGAGGGTACAGCAAGGACACTTGAAGGCAAGCTCAGGTGTTACCCTTTGCTTTGGAATATTTCTCACTGTAGCCACTGGAGAGGCAAAAAAGGATCTGTCACATATTGCTTAATTTTGATGTGCATTCTGCACTAAACCTGACGTGGCCCTTTCCTGGGGAAGCTGCATTTTATATCGAAGAAGGTAATAAATGAAATGAAAAGTTCATGGAATCGTGGAATGGCTTGAGTTGGAAGGGACCTTAAAGCCCATCCAATTCCAACCCTCTGCCATGGGCAGGGACACCTCCCACTATCCCAGGATGCTCCAAGCCCCATCCAACCTGGCCTTGGACACTTCCAGGGATCCAGGGGCAGCCACAGCTTCTCTGGGCACCCTGTGCCAGGGCCTCCCCACCCTCACAGGGAACAATTCCTCCCCAATATCCCATCTAACCCTGCCCTCTGTGAGTTTAAAGCCATTTCCCCGTGTTGTATAATGTGAGAGTTGAAACACTGCCTGTTATGTGAAGGAGAACGGAAAAACATACATTTTTAGGAATTGTTTGGAGCAAAGTCCGGGGCTTTTTTGTGCAAGGAAAAGTGGTTTTCAAATAGGAGTCAGCACTGGGAAATAAAATAAAGGAGTGTGTGGAATATGTAGGTCTGGGCTAGGACAGTGGAGGACAACATTAGGGAGATGCTGGCAGAGCAGAGTGGTTTGGAATGAGGACGTAGATTTGTTGGAGCCAGTGGGAAAGTTCAGGAGCACCATGAGACACCAGAAACTTGGGAAATGGCAATGCCGGAAATGAGGAAATCCACACTCTGCGGTGACTAAATAATTAATAAGGGACCATTTCTGGCCTGCTTGGTGACCTGACCCGACTGCAGGAACCAAATGTGTGGGGTAAGGATTAACGTGCCTTAGGCAAGGTCCGTGCTGGGATTGGAACAGGAAATTATTAAAGTCCTTTGCAAAAGCTGGAGGAAAGCTCGTTATTTTGCTCTAATATTATCAGGAATTTTTATAGTCCGTGTGCAGTATTCAGGAAGGGGAAGTAGTTGAGTGTTGGGGGGGTCCCTGCTATGATCTCTTTAAAAACTGGGGAATATTACTCTAAATTTTGATGAGTTTTCCACCAACACTGTCATACCTCTCTCTGTGTGGCATAGGGAATTAAGTGAACAAAAATTGAGTCTACAGTGACAGAAATTGCCAATGACTTCTAAAGGAGGGAGAGATTGGGACTGCTTCAAACAAGTGCTTATTAAACCTCAGTGAAAGAAATGTTGACTTAACTGATTTTTAATTGCTTTGAAGCTCTTAAGTGAGTTTGTTATTGAAAAGTAATTAAAGGCCTTGAAAGATTGTGGGGAACTTTGGGAACATTTTTATGGAAAGGCAGTTACTCACCTTAAAATAATTTTTTATTGCTACCTAATCTGTCTGAATCGCTCAATTAATTACTTAATGAAGTGTGTTTTAGTGCAGGGATGCTGCTCAGCTATGGCAAATATGTGTGCTTTGGGTATAATGGAAGGCAGAACACCTGATAAGTGGTCAATTGTTGCTTTGAGAAACTTTATGGATAAAGTAAAAAAAAAAACCAATCAGTTTTGTGAAGCCCTTTTTTGATCGGAACTCCTTTTCCCAAGACATACATGAGAACTGGAATGGGTGAATTTTCTAGAGCTGAAAGGTTTCCTTGCAGAATCACAGTTTAAACAATGTTTTCGTCAGTGTGGCTCAGTTGGTTTTTCAGATGGAAGTAACTCCAGCAGGAAGTGTCTCTGTCAATACAACAATCTCCAAATTGATTTTGTTGTCATGTTTCTGTTGAGGACGGTGGAAAAAAGATTTCAATGCTGCTTTGTGTGGCTGCAGTGGAAAAACATCCTGAAGGGATCAAGGGCTGTTCTTAACCTGGAATTCAGGTTGAGAGAGAGGACTGTCCCTCTGCCCCTGTGCTCAGGTGAGACCCCACCTGCAGAGCTGCCCCAGCCCTGGGGCCAACAGCAGGAGGACGTGGAGCTGCTGGAGAGAGTCCAGAGGAGGCCCCGGAGCTGCCCCCGGGGCTGGAGCCCCTCTGCTCTGGAGCCAGGCTGGGAGAGCTGGGGGTGTTCACCTGGAGAGGAGAAAGCTCCAGGGAGACTCTTTAGGCACTGGAAGGGGCTCTCAGTGCTTATTTTCTGTGCTCTATTGGCAGTAGGATCTGTCTCCCCAAACTCTGCTACTCAGCAATGCATTGAGCTGAATGATTCTGATTTTCCAGTTATTCTGAGTTTGGAGATTGAAGAAAAACCCTTCTCAAAAGATGGCCCGTGTAGACTGAAGTAGATTACTAAACTAGACCAGAATTTACTGCCCTTTGCTTTTCTAAACACAGTGAAGTGGAAATCAAGAGTGAAGGCATTTATCTCCAGTGTGTATTCTTCTGGATTACAGACTTTGGCAGATGTGGTGCAGAGCGATATTTCTTGGCAAATTGGCATGTTTGGAAGACTGGCCTTAGAGAAATGAGTCTCTTTTAAATAGAGCTAAATATAAAAGCAAACCAGCTCTCACTCTGTTTAAGTGTCTCTTATCTGCTGATACGAGCTCAGATTAGAGTGTCTGACTTAAATATCTTGAATCCACCCATCCTGTCGCTGCATCGGCACCTGAAATCCAGGTCTCAACAGGAGCAGGGAGCCTAGTGCTGATATTTCAGTAGCAGTTGTCCTTTTCCTGCTCTTTGGCTTCAAAAGCAACCCCTCCAGTTTTCCAGGGGATTAGACTCCTTTATTTTTTTTTTAATCAGTAACTGTGAGTAAGTAAAAATGCGGATGGGATTTGCTGCTTTTCCTGAGCTCACTCTGCCCTTCTGGCCTTCTGCTGGCATCCTCCAAGTGGGAAAGTTATTCTGAGGATACAGTGGAAGTGATGTCAAAGGGAGGTGTGGACAGGGGTGATGTTCAGAATCCTGATGTGTGTCACTTGTTTTTCTTGGGGGCCGAGCCAACAGGATGCTCTTGGAGGGAGAACGATGCCCAACTTTGCCAGTTTAATGATTTCCTCACTTTTCTTGCCTCATGAGTTCTCACATATACTGCATGTACAAAACAAAGGAGGATCTTGGGCTATTTCATACTCTGGAGTCTCAAGAACCCTCTAATTTTAGAAACTCATTGCACACCTGGAGATGTTGAGTCATTGTGTGTTGTTCCATGGAGTTTTCCTGGAGGGATGTTTTCCCATGGTGGATATGTGCAAGGTGCACCCTCTTTCTTAAGACCTCCTTCCCCTCCAGACTGGCCAAAGCCATTGCTGGTGATTCCCAGCAATTCCAATGCTTCCACCAGTTGGCCAAGATGAGTGCCGAGGATGGGTCTTTGGCAGGAGGAAGCTCAGGAGCTGGAAGCAGCCCTGGGGGCGTTCCCCTCCTGAGCATCAGCAGTGTTTGGGGAATCCGGGGGTGAATTCCTGCTGGTGCTGCCCCTCTTGCTCTGTGCCATTTCTCCTGGTTGTGTCCTGTATTTCCTAACTCCAGGGTGAAGCTTTCCCTGGGAGCTTCCCTCCTCCTGTGCCGCCTGTTCCCAGTGCCGGGCTCCCTGGGCTGTGCTGGTCCAGCTCTCCCAGGGCCATCTGGTGAACCAGATCAGGGAACAGCAAACCCAGGTTATTTTTAACCTGGATCCCTTCCCTAATCCGGGTCTCTGTACAGCTCCGGGACAGTCCTGGTGGCACAAAGGCAACTGCCAGTTTTTAAGGAGAGGAAAGATGGGAAGGCGCTTCCAGCCAGGAACGACCCTGTGGTTTCCTGCAATGTTCTCTGCCTTCCAAAATTATTTCTTTCCATGCCTTTATTTCATGCTAGGTATTTGCACAGATGTTTTCTCTTCCACTTGCTCCAGGTGGATCTCATTGGGTAGGTTTTTTTGCCAATAACTGGTTTCTCAGGATTTCAGGTTTTTAATTTTTTTTTTTTAATGTGCCCTGAGCAGAATGGAATTTGGATTTGTTCTGGATAATCTGTATGTACTCATTAACATTTTGCCCTATTCTTCCAGAATTTAGGTCCTAAGTGCATTTGGCTCCATGACAAATGTCTCTGGTATCCGCTCTGTGGTGTCTCCTTGCTCCCAGCTCAACACCATTCACTATTGCCTTTAAATTCTGTTCCTTTAATTCTGTTCCCTGTGTGAGTAAAGGTGTCTGAACTAACCTTCACAATGAACCTGCCAGGGCTTTTCCCAGTGTCCAGATAGATTCTCATTAATCCCTCTTTTGTGATGCCAGGAAGGGTTGTGTTGGAGTGTTTTGCTTCGATTTTATTATTTTTTTTCAAATAGAGGAAAAGGTCACACTGAGGCTGCTCTCGCTGAAAGGTTTATTTTTATTTCTAAGACAACGGCTGCATATAATTTTTAATGCTGCACTTTCTGGAGGTCGACTGTTGTCAGTAGTACAGTTAATATTTCCTTCAATTAACAATAATCTTAGATAATTAAATTGTTTTCTTTTCATTACCAAGTCCTTTGTGACTGAGAAATCCTGAGTTGCCTTATAATGTATAAATTGCACAAGTGAGAATAATTATTCCAGAGTCAGTTCTAGAAGAAGTTTGGGAAAATTGTTGAAAACAGGCAGTAAATAAATTGAATGTTAACTTTTGGGGAACTTTTCTCTTTCCATTTTGTGGGGTTTGGTTACTCAGAGGGCTAAACCCAAAATATCATGGAATAGGATTTAACCCTGCAGAATGTCAGACATTTGCTGAATGTTTTTATCTTCATTCGATAAGCAGTTGTGAATTTTTATGCTACCACTATTTTATCAGAACCCTCTGCAATCTACCAAAGCAGGTGTTTTAATCACCACATCCTAATTAAATCAATCTATTTTATAATCCATCTACCCAGCTTCTACTGCTGGAGTCCAATTTTGTGGAAAGAAGAACGCAAATAATGTATAAAAAAGGAGAAACATAGACGAATAATTGTAATAAGATCATCAGTAAAGTGTAGCTACTAAAACAAAAGAAGAAAACTAAATCTGGAGCGTAGGAGGGAGGATAGGATTAAAAATCCTGTTTTGCTGCTTGAAATAGCATACGGAGTTGATGAAGATATTAGGGAATGAGCTTCCCTACTTAGTAGCTGCAGTAATCTTGGGAAATATTAAGGGATTTAATCTCTTTCACAGCAAGAAGAAAGTGGGAAGGGAAGGCAGAATTCTGGGCTGCAGGAACCTGCTTTGGTTTCTTTGCTTAACTGGATAAGAAAGATGGAGAGGGACTTTTTACAGGAGCTTGTAGTGACAGGACACAGGGAATGGCTTCCCACTGCCAGAGGGCAGGATTAGATGGGATATTGGGAAGGAATTGTTCCCTGTGAGGGTGGGGAGGCCCTGGCATAGGGTGCCCCACAGGCAGGGCTAGTTTCTTCTGTGTTCTTGAAGTTTTCCCTGACTTAATCCCAGACCACACTCTTGCTGAACAAGGTTGTGCCAACAGGACTTCCCAGTGTTGTGCTATTTCCCTAAATTTTCCAAATTAATACCTCCTCACAAATTCATTTGGTTTTTCTTGTTCTTTAATGAATGTCTTTGCACTTCCACTCAAAGACACTGATTGGGACTGATTATTTTTCTGCAAATATATCCAAATTTGGTCAATGCTGACTGTTCCCTGCTGTTTTTTGAGCAGTGGCAGAGGGCAGGGATGTGTGTTGGCAGCTGGACAGCCTCCTTCTCTGCAGCTCATCACAGCTTCTCTCTGCAGCAGCAGCATCCACTCTCTCTGAACTGAATCGTTTTGACTTCTGGTCAAGAAAAAACAGAAAAGAAGCCAAAAAAAATCTGAAAAGGGTGAATCTGCAGAGTGGCAGCACAATGCAAGCAGGTATTGATGCTGTTGTAGCTAAAGAAAGATCCACTACCAAGGTTAATGAGAGGTGGGGACTCTTCTTCTCTCTCTGTAGCAGCCAGAGCCGAACAAAAGGGGGAATGTTTGGAGAATCCCTCAGCATTAAAGGTTGTGGCAGTGCTGTCCTCCTGCTAAATCCTGGAAACCCTCTCGACATTCGGTGCCGTTGGACACGCACATTTAGCGTTTGGAAGCAGGAGCCTGTGGGTTTCCTTGGTTTAAACAAACATAAGGATGTAAAAATATTCAAGAATGGGGACTTGGAGCAAATTGAGCTATCAAAGCAGCTCTGAAATGAAATAATAATGATAAAGGTGTGGAGACTGAGGTGTGAAAGCAGCAGAAGGAGTGGTTGGTGATCCCGTGGTTGGTGCTGAGCCTGGTGCAGCAGGCAAGGCTTGCTTTCCCGAAATCCAAGGAGGGAGGAAGATGTGAGGGAGGTGGTTTTCTCCCCCATTTGCTTGAACTTATTTTCAGCTTCTTTCTTGCCACAAAAGGAGTAATTTGTTTAATTTTACAAAATGTTACTGAAGCTGTTGGAAGTGGAGCTGCAGCCCACGTCTTCTTGATAAATGAGTGTGTGTATTCCTGGAAGGAAGTTAAAATGGGGCTGTGTTATATTTGGTGCCTCCTGAAGCACTGAGGCTACTTTGAGTACAGAATGTGCTCAGAGAGAGACTAATTTGCCACTGCAGAGCTTGATGGGATGAGATTTGTCAAGTCCTTGTCTCTGCTGAAATTCATTTATGCTTTCCTCTCTCTCCTGAAGATATTTTAGGGTTCTGTCTTTGAATCGAGGGGCCATAAAAACAAGTCAAAAAGCCTGCAACCAGAATTAAATTCCAAGCAATGAATATGCTTCTTATAATGTAGAAATACAGAAGTCAAGCACTCATGGAAGCAACAGGTGGAGATGTTCCTGACCCGTTTCCGTGAGTGTGCTCATCCTCCTGGTAGCACCAGTGTTGGGATTATTTGGACACTGGAGCATGAGCAGGGTGGGTTTTGACTTCTCTCCAAGGATGCCATCTCTGATGCCGGGTGGTGGCTTCCTGCAGGAGGCAGGAAAAGGAAAGATTCCGTAAAAATGAAGATTTTACTGTTTTCTGTTCATTTACAAATTCATGCTGTTTCGTTTGTTGGCTTGAGGGGTGGGTCTCATGGTGTAATTCTACGGGGAAAGGTGGGATGTACCAGCACTCCCGAAGAAAACCTCAGTTGTTTTACTGGATTCAAGGTTTTCTGCCTCCTGCTTTCTTCCCCAGAGTGTTTTTTGAGTGAATGTAAACTAATACAGGATCAGTGGTTAGAAAGCATGAAAAAATATTTAATGTAAACCTTTTGGTACTGGGTTGATTAAAATAAACAACTGTTCCAAGGAGCTGGTCCTGCTTTGGGAACAGTAGGGTTTCTGTTCTTCCCTATAATGCATAAAGCATGTGGAGTGCCTTGAAAGCTGTTTTTAGGTTCTGCACTTTATTTTGAGGGATTTCATTTTCAGTTCTCTGAGGTTTTGTGTCAGCTGGGAAGGGAGGATGTAGGAGTAACATGTAAAACTCAGGCTAAAACCTGTTTAGTCCCAAATCCTGACAAATAGCTGGTAAACAAGTATTTAAATGAAAGCTTCGACTTTGTTTTCTCCCTCTGGAAAGCTGGGAAGGCCTTGGTCTAATTGCCAGCTCCAGTATCCCTTCCCTCTCCTCTTAACCTTCATCTCCAGCACTCCTCCTTTTTTTGCCTGCATTTCTTACATGTCCCATTTCTCCTTCTGCTCCAGTGAAGGTGAAGACCACTCTGAGCTGGAAAGAGCCGTGTTTTTTTCTGGCAGGGTTTCCACAGAGCCTCACGGGTGTTTCTCCCTCTCTCTCTTTCTCTCTCTCTCTGTCCTTGCTGCTGCAGAGCTCTGGAATGCTGTGAAGACTCCCTGCCCAGGCACACTCCTCTCCGGATTATCTCCATCCCAAGGAAGCTCGTATCCAAGAGGTACCAATTCATCCTGTCTTTGTGCCCTTCAGCTGTAGCACTTGAGTTTAGCTACTCCTCCCAAAACCTTTTCCCTGCTCCCTCCAGACAGGAAAACCTCGGATGCTGTGGAGATTGCAGGTGTTGCTGTTTGATACGGTTTGGACTCTTCTTTCTATTAAATGAACTTTGCTACAGAAGCACTTTACATTTTAAGATGGGAAGTGATTTCTGGGTCAAGAAATGCATAAGCTGAAGCTTCAGCAACACTCTGTGCCTGCTGTATTTTATTGTGTTGATTTAGAAAGTTAATAAACATCAGGTCTTCAGCAGCCTGGGTAAAACACACAGTACTTACGTGCTGCTCCTATGAAGAATTGTGAGAGGGTTTTTTTTTTTTAGTGTTTACTGGTCTTAATATCTTTCTAGTAAATAATACATTTTTGTTTTATATTAAAAAGGAGGCTTGTGTTCATTAGCTGGGTCAAAATCCCCAGGCTGGCACAGATGTGATTCCTGATATAAACTTCTGTCATTTGCCTGGAGACAGGCAAATTGTTTCCTAATAGTTTCTGTTTCTTGGGAGAAGAAAGCTGGAAGCAGTGATTTTAAATATAAACTTTGCAGTGTAATTTGGTTGGAGCAGGTTCTATCTTAACTCTTTATGTTGGTTTATAGTGCCCGGTATGATGAGACCTGAGCAGGTCAAGCGCTCTGAGCAGATAGATAGATAGATAGACAGCTAGATATGTAAGAGAATTGAATATGTTGTAACAGTGGGAGAACATGATCTACAGGAGCTGTGAAACAGGAACATGCCTCCTCAGGAAATCCCTCTGGAAAGTATGCTGGGAAAATGTCCCTGTGTGCCTGCCCTTCAATTTTCCTTTAGGGATTCACACTTCCCTGTTGGGCAGAGAAGACACTGGGGTGGTTGAAGTGTCTGTCTGACCCCATCCAGCTGTTCTTGTGCAGGAATATGGAAAAACCAGCCTTGACTCTATGCTTTTTTCCATTTTATATGTTTTGCTGCTCACTTAATGACATGAACTTTAAATGTCAGCTGCTCTTGGGTCTGCTGCACTGCATCGGGATCAAACCTTTGGGCACACTCTGACTCTTATCCTCACAGTAATTCAGCACTCCAGCCCTGCTTTGGGAAAAGCTGCCCTAAATCAATGCCTCCTTTCTGGGTACAGACAAAATCCGGGTGTTTTCTTCCTCTCCCGCCCTCAGCAACTCACCCCAGCTTAGGTGGGATAGGACAGAGAATGTCAAGGATTTCAGAAAAGCTTTTCCTTGCTTGTGCCAGCCTTGAGGCAACAACAGTTATCCCCTGTCCATCTCCTGCTTCCCTCTTTTCCCTTCTTCATGCTAGAAAAAAGGATAAGTTTGAAAAAAAAGGGACTTTGATGCTGCTCCTATCCCTTTTTTCTGCATGGTTTCCCCCGTTGGGGCTATGCAGCTTTTTTGGGGTCTGAGAAGCAGAAATCCAGGGCTGCAGAAGGGTAGAGGCAAAGCCAAGGGTGGGTTTGATGGGTGGTGAGGTGGAAGAAGGGAGACAAAGTAAGGCTGGAACTGATGGGAGATCCAGAGGACAAGATGGTGTTTCAAGTGGGAATATGTGAAGGGTTGGCTTTGCATGAGAAAGCTCCTGCTCCAAGGGCTCCTGGTCCGATTCAGCTCCAGATTAAGAAATTTTAAGCTCAAGAGTGGAATTGATGGAGCCTGTGGAGAGCTGGCTGACCAAGCAGATCAGGGTTGCTCTCCAGGCTGTGATTGCGTTGCTGGGGATATCCAGCAGCCACTTCAGATATTTACTTTTGGGTGACTTTATCTTGAGTTGAACCCCTCCCTGTTAGACTCAGTGTTCATTCAGAAATCAAAAGGTGGAAGAGATTGAGTTAAACTTCAATGTGTGAGTGCTCCATGTCTTAGCTTTCTTAGGTTGTTTCCTACGTGGGAAGTACCCCACTCCCCCACATCTTAATTGAAATTCCAGCAATTAAATAGTTAAACACGGAGGGGGGGGGTGTGTGTGTGTGTGTGTGTGTGTAAAATCCATGTGTTTCTATAAATACCTCTCTTATCTCTCTAATGGTTTGGTTTGATGTAAATATTTTTAAATGTGCTTTTACATTAGGCTGGTTTTTATCCAGTGTGTGTGAGTGGAATTTGGAACTGGGCCTGGACTTTATACTTCTGCTCCTCAGCATTTCTGAACTCATATGGAAAATTTCTGGACTTTAGTCTCCTGAGCATCTCTGCCAGTTTGGTGGGGTCTTCAGTGGGCTGGGAATGTACTGAATCCAGAGCTGAAGTGGAGCATTTTGCCAGCAGCCCTTGGATACTTCCATGCTGTTGGGAACATCATTTAGTGAATTTTTTTAGTGCAGGAGCAAATCCTTTGTTCACAGATCCGAAGTTTTCCTGCATTGCCAGCTCTGTTTTGGAGAACAAAATTCCTTTCAGAGAACACATGATATAGAAAATGATTTCTGTTCAAGCCAAGTTATGTGCTGCATTCAGCTCTGGGGCCCCCAACAGCAGGAGGACATGGAGCTGCTGGAGCCAGTCCAGAGGAGGCCTGGAGCTGCTCCCAGGGCTGGAGCCCCTCTGCTCTGGAGCCAGGCTGGGAGAGCTGGGGGTGCTCACCTGGAGAGGAGAAGGCTCCAGGCAGGCCTCGGAGCCCCTTGCAGGGCCTAAAGGGGCTCCAGGAGAGCTGGAGAGGGACTGGGGACAAGGGATGGAGGGACAGACACAGAGAATGGCTTCCCACTGCCAGAGAGCAGGGATAGATGGGATATTTGGAAAGAACCATGGCAAAAACATTTTAAAAGGGATTTTTTTTAGAGGTATGGATCTGACTAAGAAAAGTATTTGCAAGAGTGTCACTTAGGATGAAATGCTGGGTCATTAATTTTTATAAATTCATTGTCTTATACAAGGGAGAAGTTTCCCTATGTGGTATATTACAGCGTATTTAGGTACCTCATAGAATCCCCAAATGGTTTGGGTTGGAAGGGACCTTAAAGCCCATCCAGTCCCACCCCCTGCCACGGGCAGGGACACCTTCCACTATCCCAGGGTGCTCCAACCTGGCCTGGAATACTCCCAGGGAGGGGCAACCACAGCTTCTCTGGGCAACCTGTGCCAGGGCCTCCCCACCCTCACAGGGAAGGATTTCTTCCTAAGATCCAGTCTAAACCTCTCTGTCAGTCTGAGAGTAGGCTTCATTCTCCCTTGTCCTGTCACTCCAGGCCCTTGTAAAGAGTCTCTCTCCATCTTTCTTGTAGGTTCCTTTCAGGTCCTGGAAGGTCACAATTAGGTCACCCCAAAGCTTTTCTTTTCCAGGCTGAACAATCCCAATTCTCTCAGCCTTTCCTCGCAGCAGAGCTGCTCCATCCCTCTGATCAACTTGTCTGGAGCTGCTCCAACAGCTCAGCAGCAGCATCGTGCTCCATTCAAGGACTCTGTGGCTGAGGTGAGGTTATGGGAAACATCCTCCCTGTTCCCTCCACCTTTCCACAGCGCCTTCCCGCAGCGTGCTCCACATTCCTGCCCTCACAAAAGCCATGCTGGAAGCAGGGGCCTTTCTCTCAGATGTATAATTCAGCCCCTCTTCCCGGCGTGCCAGCCTTGTTTGTGTTGATGAATGAATGTTCCCTGTGTACAGCCTGCAGACTACTCTGCTCCTGGAGTACAGTCCTGCTCAGTGTACCTGGTTCTGATTAACTGCATTTGAATTTGGGAGTGTGCTTAATGAGCTACACCTTTCACAGATTCTTTTGTTAATTCAGAAAAGCTGCCTGCTCTGATTTATGGCGCCAAAAGGGGTAAACTGCCATTAAAAGCATTAATTAGTCTTGGTTGACTGCACAAAGAATAGAGTTGGTGTGAGCCAGTTTTTGATTTAGCCCTTTGATTTTTGCCTAAGCTTGTTAGAGGGTCAGTATCTCTGCCTGTGTCATGCTGGATTGTATAATTGGAATTTTGTGTGAAATTCTTGGGCTGAGGGAGCAAGAGCCAATTATAATCAATAAAGTTGTAAAGCAATTGGGCAGAACTCTGCAGATATTTTACTGCAGCAATGTTCCTTTTTAACGTGTGGAAGTGATAACTTGGGATCGTCAGATTGGCAGGAACGATATCCCGAGGGTTTGTTGTGAGCCCTGGGCATCCTTGGTAAACCTCAGGAAGGAAAATATTCTCAGGAGCCTTGGATTTGCCCATTGTGCAGTGCTTCAGCTGCATGTGAATCCCACAGTCCCAGCATGGCTGGGGTTGGAAGGGACGCCAGAGGTCATCTAGTCCAACCTCCCTGCTCAAGTGGGATCCCCAAGAGCAGATAACTCGGGATTGTGTCCACAGTCCTTGGGACTGTGGGTTTTGACTATCCCCAGGGAAGGAGATTCCACACCCCCTCTGGGCAGCCTGTTCCAGTGCGTGGTCACCTCGCACTAAAGTTCTTCCTCTCGTTTAGGTGGAACTTCATTACAGTTTCTTCCCATTGCTTCTCATCCTGTTGTAGCACCCAGCAGAGCCAGGTGGTAGCACTGGTGGTTTTTTCTTTTCCTCTACAACTATCCATCTTCTACAGGCTAATGGGAAAAAACCCCAAAAACCCCTAAACCCTGGAACATTGTCTGTGTTGTATCCTTGGAAATCCTATATTATATTGATGAGTGTATTTCAGTGTATGGTAGTTCCTGTACTTCCCAATTCTGGCCATTAATTCTCCACACAAAAGTTTGAAATTAATTGAAATGCAAATCATAGCCTAAGCTTTTTTTCCAATAGACTTTCCGTAATTATGCTTGGCTGCAAAGAAACAATTCCATTGCTGTAACTTTGGTAATTGCCTCTGGTCTGTTTGAGAATTAAGATTTCCCTCTGTCTGTATAAAGTTTCCTTCTCTCTTTGATATTATTACATTAACTGCTCCATAAAAAGAAGGTTGGATTGGGTTTCCATCCCAGCTTGTCCTTAAGGAGCTGCTGGCTCCTTAAGGATCCTGTTCCCAGCTGTGACGGCCAGACAAGGATCCAACAGGATCCTCCAGCTCTGCCTTCATTTCCTGGCAGAACTGGAAGGTTCCTTCTCCCTTCCTTCTTCTTGAGTGCCTGCAGAGGTGATGGTGGTACTGCAGCACTTTGGAGTATTGAACGGGAAATACCTTCTGGTTATTCAGGGAAATGGGAACTGCCTTTAAAATGCATTTTTAGCAAAAATTGGTTCCTAACAGCAGCACAGATCTGAAATGACAACTATCTTTAGAGGCGCAGAGGTATTTAAGAGCTGTGTTTCCTCCTGCCTTCCCTGAACACATCCAAGTCCTTGGGGCAGTGAGTTTCCAGCGTCTGCCATGTTTGGCAGATGGATTTTTGGGTAAGAGTGAAAGCCTTTGAGCTTCTGTTTAGTTTTTCACTCTCAGTCAGCACATCCTTGGAGAGAAGTCCCTCGTGTTGGACTCTCTGGAACAGCCAGGAAAGTGTAAGCCCCCTGTCTCTTCACAACCACAGCCTGAGCTTGGTTATTCCCAGCTCCCACAAATGTTCCTGGCCTTGAATCTCCATTATTTGTTTTCCTTTTCCATTGAAGGAAGTGGTTCTTTCCAGTATGAGAAGAATTAAATTGACTTAAATGCTTTGTTTGCCAAAGTAGCTCTTTGAAGTGGATCTTTCAAGTTTCTTATGTGCTCTGGGATTTGAGGAGACACATTTTAACCCAGCAATACCAAAGTGAGGAAGGAAGGGAGGAAGGGATGCAGGGAGAAAGGAAGGGTGGAAGGAAGAGAAGGAACCTTCTAGTTCTGCCAGTTTTGATTCTAACTTGCATGGTTTTCAACATTCCCTTTTAACACTTGACTTGTGCTGGAGCATCCAAACGTTACGAGGTCATCCGTGGGATCAGGAGGATCTCGCTGGTCAGCTTTTCCAAGCATGTCTCCAGCATTAAGTCTCAAACTGGAAAGGTAATCCCCTCGGGAGGCTTGACCTACTCTTCAAATTACTTTCTCCTGCTCTTTTGAGCCTTTGGGTTTTATTCGGATGGTGTTTTCCTCCTCATCAAGGCAGCTTGTTTAATTGCTGTGACTGCCAGGCAGAAACCTCGCTCTCACTCTTACAGACCTCCTTTTCTTCAGCTCCTTCATAATAAAGTGGTTTCTGGAACAGGGCCAGGCCTTTAGCCCGAAGTGTCTTCTAGTTTCATATCAAACAAGGGACAGCACAGCCAGATTGCTTCCCTAATCCCTCTTCCCAAAGACGAAGGTGTCAGCACTGTCTAGACGTTGGTGTTCCACGTGCTCATTCAAGGCTGAGGGTTCCTTCTCTCTCCTTTTCATCCCACGTAATTGTCCTCAAAGCCTCCTAATCTGCCATTGCTCAGTGGGTGAAATCCTGCATACAATTTAGGATGGATGTGTCCAGTTTGGGAGTAGGTGGTCTGTGCCCGTTTGCATCAGAGTCAACGAAACAGGATGGGTGAGTTCTTGCTGCTGTACAGACCAAGCATTTGAAATCTCTTTTTTTCTCGTGTTGATGCTGTGTCCAGTCAGAAGATATTACACAGCAGCTATTCTTAAACTTTCATACTTCTTTTATGGTTATTTAATGCCTTTCTTTGGGTCCACGTTGTGCAGCTTTTCCATGAGGGAGTGGATGCTTACAAGCTACAGATTTGGAGTAGGCAAAGTAACAATTTAGCTGGTTTCCTAGTCCTTTGAAATTTTCCTTCGACTGATGGTGGGTTTTGACCTCTTCTTTCTTTGGAAGTGTTCTGCTGGGAAGCTTAGCTAGTGGGACATCATTAGGATCCTGTTTAGCCTTGGATGTGATCTGGTTGTGTAATGGAGAGGTTAGGTACAAAAAAACTGGGAAAACTGCAGACAAATTGATAGCGGAGCAAAATCACAAATTCTTTCTGCCCGAAGTTCTCTGTCATTTTGGAGCTGGGCTCCTTACACACATTCATTGTCCATTTTTTATATTAAAGTGTGGAAATAGTGTTCTCCGCTTCAACCAAAACACTCAGTGGATTCTTTCACAGATGTAAAATGCTTCTCCCAGTTTGTCAACATCCATGAGAAACTGATGACAGATCCATGAAGGTGCTGGCCATGCTCAGCCCCAGACTGAGTCCTGTGGCTGGCATGGATCTGGAAATCCAGAGATGCTGCTCAGAGCCACATCCACATGGCTTTTAAATCCCTCCAGGGATGGGGAGTCCACCCCTGCCCTGGACAGCTGTGCCAGGGCTGGACACCACTTTTGGGAAGAAATTTTCCCTGGGAGCAGAGCCCGATCCCCCCCTGGCTGACCCCTCCTGTCAGGGAGTTGTGCAGAGCCACAGGGTCCCCCCTGAGCCTCCTTTTCTCCAGGCTGAGCCCCTTTCCCAGCTCCCTCAGCCTCTCCTGGGGCTCCAGACCCTTCCTCAGCTCCATTCCCTTCCCTGGACACGCTCCAGCCTCTCAGTGTCCTTTGTTTTGGGAAGGGCCCGGAGCTGCCCCCAGGACTGAAGGTGCCCCAGCAGTGCCAGCACAGGTCACTGCCCTGCTCCTGTTGGACACTGTGCCTGATAATTCCTTGGCACTACAGCGTGCTCCTCGTGCCTGTCTGTCAGTCTTTCTGGCTGTCACAGCTGGGAACAAGGAGAATCGTTGTGTTTTGTGTGTTCTATACAGCTGAGTGTGTCATTTCAAGTTAAAAATAAGACATCTTAATGTCAAGATTGCAAGTTCAAAAAGCAGAACGGGGCTGGAAGTCAGTAACTGCACTTGCAGTTCATTTTATATTTATGTGAGGCCTTATCAGCAGGATTTCTGTCCAGGATTCTCTCCCTAAAAAGTCATTCATCCATGAAAGGTGTCTTGGTCTGAGAGCTACAGCAGTTTGGGGTAATTAATTACTTATAACTTCAGCCACTTAAAAGTGAAGCTCCTTGATTCTTCTCTAGGCTCTTCTCGGAGTTCAGCCTGGTCTAGGGGAAGGTGTCCCTGCTCATGGAAGGAGATGGGAGTGAGATGGGCTTTAAGGCCTTTTCCAACTCAAACCCCTCTGGTATTCTATGGAAACAAGCAGCACTCTACGTTTATGGAGTTGCTGTTGCCTTGTCTTTGGGTTGGTCAGGTTTGAAAGGTGTTTCTTCAGCAAAAGTGCCTGGAAAAGAGCTGATTATTCATCAGAAGTTACCAATAAATGGGTTTGCTGTTGTTCCCAGGTACTGCTCGAGGATTATCTTTGTCAGTTCATTCAGTGCTTGGATAGGGATTTACAAGCTGATAGCTTTGGTTCCTCTGGTGGACTCGGGCTGGAGGCCCGAAATATTTTTCATTTAATGTTGAAATAATGTGGGATTTCGGAGTGAGGAGCCAATTTTCTTGTGGGTTTAAAAAGGATTACAGGCAGTGAGTTTGCAGACTGGGGACAGTAATTGAGTGTAACTGTGCTGTACAGGAAGACCACTGCAGCTTATTCACCGCTATTCCTCCCCTCCATTTATTCTCCTATTGGGGTGGAACGATGACCCTGGAATGTCACCAGCGCACCCTTGGGCTCCCTTCCCCCGGCTGCCAGAGCGCAGGAACGGCAAATTCCCATCCCCACGGTGCTCGTGGCCTCCCAGAGCGTCTCACTGCAGTTTGGTTGTGAATCATTGCTTTATTTGTCACGTGCAGCTCCAGCGGGCCGGGCTGGAGAGCCTTCAGTCGGAATTCGCGGCGCTCTGCCAAGGCGCTGCATTGTTGTCGGAGCCCCCGCGCTGATAAAACACATCCTGACTGCACATTATTGCATCCATGGCATTGCATTCCTGCATGCGAGCTAATTAACAAGCCTAGGAATTTGTTGGGTTTAGCCCTGGGGATTACAGAGTGGGTGTGGGTGTTCCAAACTGTTAATCCATATATTTTACTGTTGGAAAAATTTGTTTTCCTGAGGGTTCTTTGGCACTACAAGTGCATCAGCAGGATCTCTGTAGTGCAATCAGAAAATCTTCTACACAAGAGGAAAAGTGTGTATTCTTTTTCCTCAAACAAAAAGACAACTTGCTTTAAAAGGAAAAAAATTTCCTTTCGCGACCTTAAAATAATTCATTGGGGGGAAAAAAAGCTTTTCGTTTTATGAAGGTTTTTGTGTCTGTAGGATCCCAGCTGAATGCTATGTAGGAATTGACTGGTGCTAATGGTGATTTCAAAAAAAAAATCAGAATTGCTTGGACATGGGAGGTTATCAGTCAAATACTGCTTAGACGAATGGTTGTGATGTGCTGCCTTCAGCACCTCTCTGAGGTGTCGGGCTGGGCAATAATGTGAGCAGAGTGGCCAATGTAAGATCATCACTTTTCTCCTGATAATTTAACTAAATCGGTTTATAGCAGGAATATCTGTTGGTAAAATGAGAGGAGAAAATTATTTTTACACATACATTGTCCTTGTTCTCATCGCCCTGCTCCAGAGCTTGCTGCCAGTGCAGGGAGAGCATTGCACGATTCCCTGTGGCTCTGCCTTCCTCTATGTGTGTTTTTATAGAGTTCCTCCTCTTTTCTGCTCCTTTGATTCTGCTTTTTCCTCAGAAAGCCACACACAGAGCTGAACCTTCAGTTCTTGTCACCATTGTCATCTTTTGTGCCATTTTCTTTATCCTTTTCCAGTCCCACCTGGGAATGAAGTGAAATAGGTGTGGTTTAAAAAAAGAAAACCCAAATACCAGGTTTATGATCAGGTTTTTGCATTGCTCTGCCATGGCTCACAAATGAGGGTCGGCCTCAGAATGGACACAAATGAGTTTTACTGGCTCTTAAATGTTTTTGCAGACTGATGAATTTAAAGCAGAAGGAATTAAAATGTAAAGGTGCATCTGGGAAAGGGTGTCCCCCACCTGCTCCATGGGGCCCAGCAATGGGACAAGAGGAACGGGGCAGGAACTGATGCCCGGGAGGTTCCACCTGGACATGAGGCAGAACTTCTTCCCTGGGCAGTGACCACACATGGAACAGATCACCCAGAGAGGTGTGGAGTCTCCTCACTGGGGCTATTCCGGAGCCATCTGGATGCAATCCTGTGCCCTGTGCTCTGGGATGGCCCTGCTGGAGCAGGGAGGTGGCACCAGGTGAGCCACTGTGATCCCTTCCAGCCTGACCCATCCTGGATTCTGTGATCTGGAAGATTCCAGAGCTGAGCTCCAGGTGATTCTTTAAGAACCAAACCAGTTTCAAATGCCGCTCTTCCCTCAGATTGTTTTTTTCCAGTGGTGCCACCAGATCAAAGTAACACACCGAACCACCTCATCTTTGGATTTTAGAGAATCCCAGGNGGAGCCCCTTTAGGCACTGGAATTTAACTCAGAAATGCTGTTAATTTTGAAAAAAAAAAAAAAAGATAAGTGCAGTGTTTAACGTATTTTTCAAATCATTTGGCCATTTGGTTTTCATTGCATGGATACAAATATTACAGCATTCAGTCAAGCATTCCAGAAGCCCCATCACAAGAGATTTTTGGATGGCCAAAAAATGCTTCTAGGGAATGTTTCTAAAACATCAGCCACTGCTATAGGAGCAGGATTTATTATTTTATTCAGCACACACACGTTACCTTGCGTCTCTCTCAGCAGATGATTTCACTCTCTGCACTTCTCTCAGGGCTCTCTGAATCTCCCAACTTAATTATGACTATTATGAATAATTTAATCTCCACAAACACTGCTTTGTCTCTTCTGCTCTCTTTCCCAGTTTCAGCTGCTGGTCCCTGTAAAGGCTCTGGGAGCACCTTGCTGTCACTCTTTTGGGAGTCTGAAAATCCTATGTTTAATACCAGGCTGTTTCCTATGGCTAAACTGCTCCCTAATCCATAACACTCCTTTCTCCTATTGTCCTATAATTTTAATTTTTTAATAATGTCTTGCTGGGGCTTTTGTAAGTAGCTTTTTGAGGTGGTTTATTCCCCAGTTCTGGACTCTTTAGCCACAATTGAAGGATTTGGGTTGAGTTATTTTGCTTCCCATGCTGTGTCTGTTTATCTGAGTGAGGGCACCGCAGCATTCCAGCCACTTTGCTTCATGGGAAAGGAGACATTGGCTAATTCCATGGTAATCCTTAGGACACTTGTTAAAGATAAGGACAAGTCTTCTGCTGTTGCATACTGAGCAATTTGAATGTGAGAAAGGATTTTCAAACACATCATGGACAGGGCATTCTAAGCTTTCCCTGACTTCTAAAATAAACAATATTTGGTTTTATTGACTTTAGTATATATTTGCTTTCTCTTCCCTCATGAAGTTCTCTGGAAATGCCCAATCTTTCCATACTTGTAAAGGAATAAACATGGAGCAGATCTCTATTTACTATTTGTACTTTCTTGCTTGTTTAAGATATTTTGTAGTTTTATTTAAGCTCTTCTTGGTTTGGATTTTGACTCATTTGCTTCCCACTATTTTGTTTTCCAGAGAGCATCCTCCTCCCTGCTCTCCTATTCTCCCATTTTTGGAGGTTCTCTCACATTCCTCAAGCAGACCACAGGCAGAGTCTGTTGCCTTTAATTTTCCCACCTTTGGACTCTTCTTACATGAAATATCCATATTTTAAATCCTCCTGTGAACAGATGCAAATTTCCATGTCACCCTACTCATTTTGGAGAACACTGGCTTTTTCCCTGTCCCAAATAAGATTTTATTCTTGGCAGGGAAGAGCTGAAGTGCTGTTTGTTTGCAGAATTTCCGGATGACTGACAGCACGCTCAGCCCTCGGAGTCCTCATGGTAAACACAGCTCTTGCTATTGGAAAAATACATCAGAAATCCCAAAATAAAGCAGGGAATGTACAATATTCCCAAATTAGGAACACCACATGTGGCTTTTGATGGCAGTTTATTTGATTCTGGGATGTAGGAGAAGTGATATCTTTCAGATGCCTTTCAGGGAGAGCCAGAACATCTTTTTTTTCCTTTTCCTACTCATCCGGAAACACTTAGGAATGAGCAATTCCACCTATTTGTCTTGTTGATGGCTGTTTTCTCCTGGTATAAGGAAATACTTTCCACTTGTATGAGACCATTATCTCACACGGATGTGGAGCAGATTTCCATTTGCTGCTTTTGGCTGGGAAGGACATCATGAGAGAAACCTGCGGGAAGCTGGGGAAAGAAAAAGAGAATTTGAAGTTCCTTAAGCAACTGAACTGAGCGTTCTGACTTAGTCTGAAAATTCCTCTTTTTTGGGGTGACTGTGGTGAGAATAACTAGGGAAACACTGTGCCACTGATGGGGGTGCTGCTGTATGATTATTTTTTGGGGGGCTGGCAAAGCCTCTTGGTGCCGGTTGGATGCTGAACCCCAGGATGTTGAGATGTCTTTTGTAACTCTACCAGTGCTAAATCCCTGTCCTAGAATAACTCCCAGCTCTTTCACCTGTGTTTCAGGAAACCTTAGAAAAGAGAGTTGTCAGGTCAGATTGTCTTTCTTTAATAACTAGAAATCCCCTGGAATTTCTTGGTAAATACCCTGTAGGACATGTTCCTGGTATAGGGACCCAGCAAACTCTGGCCTTGGAATAGCTCAAAAGCCGTAAGTAAATATGTTCTTGGAATTACATTTTAAAATTGGTTTTCATCTTTAACTTGTTTTGAAGTTAAAACCTAATTATGAATATTAAATTCAGGTTAAAGAATCCAATTTTCTTCTAGTTCAGCATTAAATGAGCTGCCAGAACTCACCTGGTGGTGACAGGTTGGGAAGGAACATTCTCTGAGGTGGCATCACTAAACTGCAGACTCTAGCCTAAAACTGTATTTCAAACATTAATTTGCATAGAATGCAGGTCCTGTCTTTCAGAAAAAAAAAAAAAATTACCTCTTCCCCCAGCTGGCCCTATCTATGAGGAGACTGCAGTGGAAAAGCAGGATTCATGCTTTGGAAAAAGGGGTGTTTGCCAGATTCTCATCTGAATTGTAAAGAGCAGCTTTGGCTTTGAAATCAGCCGTGAGTTCACGGTGCCCTTCAATGGATGAGTGAGTGAAGGATGGATTTGGGCAGCGTTGTCTGTTTTTCTGTTGGTTTGTGTGACGTTGGCAAGTGCTGAACATAAAATCCAGCGGAAAATTCCTGCATGTGTTTTATGTTACTGGAAGTTCGGGTTGTGCTGGTTGATTTAGAAGGGGACATTGAAACACGTGTTGGCAGCAGTTAAAAAGGATGGTGCTTACTGGTCATCCCAGCTGGTCTCATCCCAGAAAACATCAACTGTTTATGCTGCTCAAACTGCTGGAACACTTCTGGAATAGGAGGGCTCTTGCAGCTGTCCCAGACTGGCATCTCAGTGAAGCACAAAGAAACTTTACCCTGTCCAAGGTGCCATGAATATGATGTAGAAATCTGAGGGATCAGGCAGAGTGAATTCAAACAAAGCTGTGACAGCCACAAGCCCCTTCCGAAATCGTAGCTGATTTCTGGGCCAGGGAACTCCAAAGTGGTGCAGTTGGCTGATTTAGTAAGTTTTGGTCTTGTTTTACTGCTCTGAACCAAGATCACTATGAAGAGAATGAGAAGTAAGTGTAGCACCATTGGGTTAACTGTACACTGGAGTTCCTGCCCTCAGAGATGCTGAAAGTTTGTCTGGATTAGCCCTCGAGCAGTGCAACAGTCCAGTGGCATCCCTGTGGCCCCAAAGGCCTTTTAGCAGAGGATTATTTCTCCATATGTGGAAAAGCTTTGGAATTTTGAATAAAAAGTGAAAAGGAAATAGACACACTCAGCATATAAATACTTTACCCAATGTGCATCTTTTCTGCAATCATTAAATACCTTGAAAAGATCCCTTCCAACCCAAACCTGTGGATGATTCTGTGTTCCTGATAATGAGGAATGGTCAGCTCTGCTGTTAATTACGAAGTCTGATGGAAGCTGATTTGGTGCAATCTGATTGATCATCTTAGGCTCTGCTGCCTGAAAAGTTTCATCCCTTTATTCCAAGACTCCTGAAAGCAGTTACTCTGGAGTCATTTAGTTGTGACATGACCTGGCTTGTCTCAAAATGACACTTTGTGAGAAGTTGCCAAATAGAGTCATCTGTTTTCTCATACTCTAATTGCTCATTCGGCCCAGACAGCTCCGTGGGTCCAAGGAAAGCAGGGAGTGAGAGGGGCCAAGTGTTGATGGGCTGTTCTGAAGCTCTCAGTGTGGATTAACACTCCATGGCTCAATATCCCATCTGTCCCTGCCCTCTGGCAGTGGGAAGCCATTCCCTGTGTCCTGTCCCTCCATCTCTTGTCCTAAGTCCCTCTTCAGCTCTCCTGGAGCCAATTTAGACACTGGAAGGGGCTCTGAGGCCTGCCTGGAGCCTTCTCTTTCCAGGGGAACATTCCCAGCTCTCCCAGCCTGGCTCCAGAGCAGAGGGGCTCCAGCCCTCGAAGCATCTCTGTGGCCTCCTCCTATCAATTAGGAATAGCCAGATTTCTGTATTTTTCAATGCAGATCTCTGTGATTTCTTTTGAGTTTTAAGTTTCTGAGTATTTTTAATGTGGTTCCAATGCTGAGAACTTTTTACTTGCTGTGAATTTGCACTGATTATTGAGAGAGGTGAAAAAAGCAAAGTAAATCACACTTATACTAAAAGAGGGTAGATTCTGACCAGATACTGGGAAGAAATTCTTCCCCATGAGGGTGGGGAAGCCCTGGCACAGGGTGCCCAGAGAAGCTGTGGCTGGCCCTGGATCCCTGAAAATGTCCGAGGCTGGGTTGTACAGGGCTTGGAGGAGCCTGGGATAGTGGAAGGTGTTCCTGCCCATGGCAGGGGGTGGCACTGGATGATCTTTAAGGTCTCATCCATCCCAACCCAAACCAGTCTGGGATTCTGTAGCCCTCCTTGTCCTTTTACTGAGTCCAGGCCTGGAAATGTGTTTGCATCTGTGGCTGAAATACCTGCTCTTGGCATGGTACTGCAGATCCAGCCAGCCAAAAGTTATGGAAGACTGGAGCTGGAAAAATGATCCCTTGTTCTGCAAGTTCAGGGATCCATAATGATTCATCTTCAGGCTCTTTGCAGCTGAGGGAGCAGAGCAAGCCCTGACAGTCACTGACGGTGAGAGTGGGGGAGCTGCCAAGGCACAGGCAGTGGCATTCCCTGGATTCCCTGGCTGGAAGGCTTTCCTCAGCCTCCCTGCTGAAGAGAGGAATAAGTTTTTAGATGCTTAAAGGGCCTGCTCAGTGCATCTCTCCCGACTTCCTCTCAACCAGACCTGGAACTTCATTTTTAATGTCACCTTCAGATCTGTCGCTTTCAGTTAAACCGGTGCTTGTGCTTCACAGAGATCCATATTCCTGCTTTATTGTATAGGTTTACTCCAACAAGGGATGGCATAGTTTAGGAATCTGGACAAGTTTAATTCTATGGAGGATTAACCTGAAACCTCTAGTAGCTGATGTCTTTGGATTGATTGGTGATGGCTCTGTCAGGAGATTACACAGACCCATATGAAGTCTCCAATTTATGTCAGGAATATGTAGGATATATGGGATATGGACCAACAGATCACCTCATTAACCGAATCACCCCAAAATCCTGGTCAGGAGGGAGCCAAACCCACCCCAGCTGCAGCACAACTTCCAGCCCTCTCCTGGGAAGTGAAATGTGGGCACAGACATCAGGTTACACCAAACCAGAGCAGGGTAAGATGTGTGATTGCTCCAAGGTTGATGCTGAGAAAGAAGTGACATGCTGCCATAATTAACAGCCACTTAATTGAGTGATTTGAGCCCGGGTTGTGTCAGATACAAAGCAGGATGTGTGGAAAACATCCAGTGAAGGAGCTTTGCAGGAAATGATCTGAGGTCGTGGGCAGAAGCTGCTGGAGCAGCTGTGAGCTCCCAACTTTGGGAATGATGAGAGTTCCCAAACCTTTCCAGGGCTGCACATGCTCCCTGTTCTCATCACCCCTGGGAAAGTAAACCCCAGAGTTCCTGCTGTTCATCTGAAGCCCTGCTTTGTTTTTTGAGCAAACATTGCACAGCCTTAAAAAAGCCCAACAGAACAGGATGCTTTTTCTTTCCTGGTGAAAGCAAGTGTTAAATACTGGATTACAAGATGGGAAATGGAGTTGTATTTTTATGTGGCTCTTTTGTGACTGCAGGATTATGTTTAACAAAGATCCTCTTCAGCTACACCAGTATTTCATTCCCTTTGGATGCTAGTGACCCCAGGGCTTTCCTTACCACGTTAAACTCTTCGAGATGGAGTTTTTCACTCTATATTCAAGATGGAATTTCCTTTTTCTGCTTCTTAGTATTTTGTTAACCTATTTTAGGAATGATTCCTCTGGATTTATACCAAATATAGCTGCTGTGACTCAGCCTCTGTTCCTGGTTTTGGACTCAGAGATGCACTTGCTGCTTTTGCATTCCCTCCTCCTCTGTAATTTCCCCCTCTAAGTTTCTAATCCAGTCCCCTTGCATTCCTCGAGGAGCTTTCTTCAGTTTACATCGCTTTCCTATAGATCCCAGGATTTTCAAGATTGTCACAATAATTTCTAAATTGGCAGCAGAAGAAGAATTCAGCACAGGGGATAGGACAAGGGGGGAATGTTTTTAAACTGAAGGAGGGTGAATTTAGATTAGATATTGGGAAGGAATTCCTGGCTGTGAGGGTGGGGAGGCCCTGGCACAGGTTGCCCAGAGCAGCTGTGGCTGCCCCATCCCTGGAAGTGTTCGAGGCCAGGTTGGACAGGGTTTGGAGCAACCTGGGACAGTGGAAGGTGTCCCCACCCATGGCAGGGGGGGGCACTGGATGAGCTTTAAGTCCCTTCCAACCCAAAGTCTGGGATTCCATGATGCACCATATCCGGTTGGCTGTTAGACTGTCACAAAGCCCTCAGCTGGCATTTTAATGTACAAGTGACAGATCTGGAACTGCAGTGTTCTGGTGCTCTGGAGCTCTAGGGAGATCTTGCTCCTCCACATGGCACCTGTGGAGCAAAGTTCTTCAGGAGTTTCCTCCCCGGCACAGACTGTCCTCTGCTGGAGCCATGGCGAGGGCCGTGGCCTGGCTGGAATCAGTGACTCGTGGCACACATTGTCCAAGAGCCATGGGCTGAGGCAGGCTGCACACAGCGGGGTGCAGAAGGCTGGAGAGGCACGGGAAGCTTGTCGGTGATGCCAGCTCCGCATTCCAGGGTGGTTCAGGGGCTGATGAGGATTTTTTTGAGTGCCTTCTTAATTGCTGGTAATTGGCAGCACAGCCTGAGCAGTTCTGTCTCATGTTCAGTTCTCTGTTTCCCTGCTCTGATGTCTGCAGAAGATTTTCAGGATCAGATGGCAGCAGTGAATTGCAAATCAGGAGGATTAGCATTTGTATCAAACACGCTCCAGCAGAAGGAGATTACAAGTCCTGGGTCAGCAAGAGCTCAGGAGTGTAGCTATGGAGCTGGTGCTGTGGTGGGGATGGGAATTCTGCTCCATTCCTTCTACAAGGCTGCCTTGGCAGATCGTAGAATCATGGGATATCCTGAGCGGGAAGGAACCCACGAGGATCAAAATCCAGCTCCTGGCCCTGCACAGACACCCCGACAATCCCACCCTGTGCATCCCTGGGAGCGGTGTCCAAACTCTCCTGGAGCTCTGGCAGCCTCAGGGCCGTGTCCATTCCCTGGGGAGCCTGGTCACTGCTCCATCTGGGTGAAAAACCTTTTCCTAATAATAATATTTTGCTTCTGCCAAGATGTTGTGTTCCGCTGTGAAAATGCAGAATAAAATCCTTCCAAAATGGTGTTCCTGTCCTTCAGTATCAGACCTCCCTTTCTCTTTTCAGCCAGTGACAGGTATTTTACATCAGATAAAAGACCAGAGAGGTGCAGGCACACGTTTCATGTTTTTAGAGCTGCTTTCAGTGTTGGCTGAGCTGAACAAAGGAGGGATGTGAGAGCATCAATGGCAGCTTCACCTCAGCTCATCCGCACCGAGCTGCAAATACCTGCGGGCTTGTGTTCATTTAAAAACTAAGAGTGGGAGCAGGGGAAACCTGGGCTTCCTCTGCCAAGGGCTTAAACACCCACAGAACACACACATGGACTGCTGCCTGTGGCAAACAGGCCGCCTGAGGGGGAAATTAAAAGTGCCACCCTAAAACCCTTTGTAATTACATTTCCATAGCCCTCAGCCACACTGGGAGGACGAATCTGACACCGTTGTGCTGATACCAAAATCTGGGCACACCTGGGTTTTAATTTCCAGAGAAAACGGAGGGGTGTGAAGTGCGTCTTCCCTTCCTTGTTTTGTGTATCTTCCACCTTCCTTTGGAATCGCACTAGGGGTGTTTTGCACATTGAGGGGTGCTGGTGGGATAGCACAGCCCCAGTAAGGCAGGGACACATGTGCCCTAGGAAATTTTTATGGGCATACTTTAAGGAGTGTCATTCACTGTGCTCTGATTCTAAATACAGGCACCATTCCGTTTAAATTTGTGTAGGTAAAGAAATGAAAATATAAAATATATATTACAAATGTGCTTAAATGCATATTATTAATTGAAAAGGAATAACCAGATTATTTTCTAGTTATTGAAAGAAGTCAATATAAAATATAAGTCAAAAATATAAAATATATAAAATAAGTCAAAATATAAAATAAGTCAAAAAATATAGAGAAAGGGGGGGACCTTGGGGAAGTGTCTTGCTGTGTAACATTTGTTCTTTCTGAAGTGTGTATTCCCAGGCTCTCCGGATTGTAGAGGTCGTGGCTACTCTGACAATTTGCCCTCCTTTTCTTTCCCTCAAGGACATTTTTTTCGCTCCTGTTGCCTGGCAATTCCTGTGAAGATTGCCCAGGCCCTGCCCTGTGCTTTCCCTGTGTTCCCTGTGCCGGTCACATTGTCCAGCATCTTAGGACTGCACTTCCAGAGGATGCACATCCAGCCCAGCTTCTGTCTTCCCCACAGCGTGTACTGCCTACTGGGCTGCTTATTATATATTTAATTCCTTCTAGATCCCCTGTTAGTTCTTCCTTGCTGTTGGAATCATCTCTTAAAGCTGAATTAATCATTGAACAGAAACCAGGAATTCAGTTTCTGCTGTTTATTAAGGAAATAAAAAACATGCCGCCATTATTTCACAAAACGTCTTCTGGGAATACTGAGTTTATTTTCCAAGCATGGAAAAAAACTTGTGAATTCATTAAAAAGTAGAGCGAATCTTACCAAAATTAGTCCCCTACCAGACTGGAGGTTTTATCACAGTTATTATCAATTTGGGCATTGCCAGAGGACAGAGAAATCTGGAGAAAGGAAATCTGTCTCTTGAGTAGGTGATGTGCACCTGTTGTATGATTGATAGAGTTCATTTAAGATGAAAATTGAATTGTTAGGGAGAAATGATGGCAGAAAAAAGCCTTATTATGTACAGAGATGAGGCTTATCAGCATGAAAAGAAATGTGTCACAAATTGGTTGCAAATCAAAGGACTGATTTTTTTTCTCCTGTTTCAAAAAGGCACAAATAAGGGTGTGCACTGTAAATCATGGAATTGCTGTGTAATGTGTGCTGGGATCTTTTGTGCAATACAAAATGGATTTTTCTCTGGAGAGTTTATAATATGAAGCTGTGAGGCTACAGACAACTCTGTGTGCTTAAACCAGGTGGGTTTAGTCTGGCTACACCTGAGTGAGTCGTAAAATCAACACTGAATTCTGAGAATAATTAAATTATCAGTCGTAGGTACAATCATGGAATTGTTAAAGCTGGAAACAGCCTCCAAGAACATTGAGTCCAAATGCTCCCCTGGCACTGCACCAAGAGAGCTGGAGAGGGACCTGGGACAAGGGATGGAGGGACAGGACACAGGGAATGGCTCCCAGAGGGAGGGATAAATGCCAGAGGGCAGGGATAAATGGGATATTGGGAAGGAATTGTTCCCTGTGAGGGTGGGGAGGCCCTGGCACAGGGTGCCCAGAGAAGCTGTGGCTGCCCCTGGATCCCTGGCAGTGTCCAAGGCCAGGCTGGACAGGGCTTGGAGCCACCTGGTCTAGTGGAAGGTGTCCTGCCCATGGCAGGAGTGGAACTGCAGGATTTTCAAGGTCGCTCCCAACCCACACCATTCCATGATTTTGTGACTGTTTAGCCTGCACATGGATGCTGAAGCCCTGGTTGTTCAAGTGGCTCCTTGGCCCCTTGACCTTGCAGCCAGGAGGAATCGATTTGAGATGAGTACAAATGCTCACGTGGGAAGGCCAATATTTGCTTGGCTGCTTCAGACTAAGCTTTTCCTTTTAAACATTTCCGAGAGACTTCCAGGACTTTTTAAACTGTTGTTTTGCTGTCAGCACTCACTGTTGTTTTAAGGAAGAAGGGAATGGCTGCTCTGCAATTTCTGCCATGCCATTCATTCCTCAAACCGCTCTTATCCCCCTGATGGGAAATAAGGAAGCAAAGCTGGGTTTTCCGGCCATCATAGGCTGGGGATTTAGGAGTTCTTTTTTTCCTTATGTAAACTGCAAGCTGTAAGCTCCTTCAAACTTCTCTTCCCACTCTTTAGTTTGGGAAGGAATGTCCAGAAATCTGTGAAAAGTATTAATTGTTGACTTGCTTGGCCTTTCATCCCTTTCCTTTGTGTTGCTGCAAAAGCATTCCTGGTTTTGGCCTCCTGGGCTGGATGTATTCTCTGGAAACCTGAACGAGTGTTTAGGTGAATAAAAGCACTGCGAAATCTTCTGTAGTGGCAGGCTGTAAAATTCTTGTCTTTTCCAGTGGTTATGAAATACGAATATGCTAACTGAGTGCATATTGCATGTGTTAGAGAATCTTGCCATACATGCACTGATTATTGGCTCCAATTTCTTATACAGTGTCTGCCACAAACCTCTGGTAATTCCTGTATGGAATGTTGGACTTGTGTTTGAGATCTAGGACAGCTTTAGAGACATCCGTAGCCTTCATCTAAAGATTTCTATCATGGTCATCTGTGCAAGCTTGCTTTCTGTTGTGCTGGTTATGTGTTGTTTTACTGCGTATTTCTGCAGGATTAGGCTAGGTCTATAAAAGAAATGCCAAGTAGGACAGAATTCCAACAGGATATGAGTTGGATAAATACTAGAGCAGTAGGGCGTAGGTGCAGAATCATGGAATCTCAGACTGATTTGAGTTGGAAGGGACCTTAAAGCTCATCCAGTGCCACCCCCTGCCATGGGCAGGACGCCTTCCACTGGCCCAGGTTGCTCTGAGCCCCCTCCAGCCTGGCCTGGAAGGATGTCAGCGTTCCCGATGGGGAGAAGGATGCTGAAAGAAGGCTCTTCCACCCAGGAGCACGGCACAGGTTGGTCATGGAGACCCTTGGATTTGGGATGTGGTCACCGGGCAGTGATCCCCACCAGCACTGCTTAACCTTTGGGAAAACGGTGCCAAGCTGTTGTCGTCAAGGGGAGGGGACCGAGCTGTAGAACAGCTGATCTCCCACTCCACTGCAGTCCTTGAGAGCTGCAAGTGATGAAGTGAGTCTTTAACGTTTAAACCAGCTGTTTAATTTCATATTTTCAGTTTGAACAATCTTTATTTTGAAGGCTCGTAATAATAATAATTGCAACGCTAGTGCCTTTGGGTGTGCATTCCAATGTTTTTTAAGCCTAGGCTGTCCCATGTTTCCTTAGGAAGTTAAACCCCTGCCCGAGCTCTGCTTACGATTGTTGTGAATTTCTTAATTTCTTAATTTGCATTCTGTTTGTTCATCACTTGGCAACTTTCCCCCAAAAAGTCAGCATCTTCTTTTGCTTATTTTTCAAATGGTACCAAGTTGTCCCATATATTTTCTGGGGTTTGATGGTCCTTAGTAGCATGGGGCACATCAAGCCCAGTATAAATCTGGAGTCTGTTTTTCTCCTTCCATGTAGCTTGGTTTCCAAATGGAGTGAGGGAATGCCAGTGTCTGCCTGTCCTATGGATGGGAAAGACTTCCAGGCTCCTGGGCTTGTTAACACAGTGCCTCTTGCCAACACAAAATTACAAAAAGACGATGATAAACAAACTTCTTGCCAAAGCTCCCTTTCTGCTGACAGATTTAGCCTGGGCCCTCCTTCATCTTCCCTGGTACTGCTTTGTTTCAGAACAAAGATTCCAAAATATTTAAGGAAGAAGGGACTATTAGGGAGGATTGATCCCCTCCGTTTGCAGTCTTCATCTTCCTGTTTCCCAGTCTCTAAACCCCGTCTGGGTCCATCCGTCAATGTGAGCAGAGGAAGAGAAGAGGACAGGGAGAGATTTGCTGTGCTGCCTGATGGGAAAGTGGGGCTGGAGCTGCTCCTCAGCCCTGCCTTGGGTTTCCAGTCTTGACCTGAGAAAAAATCCCAGACGTGACCAGAAAACAGAACCTGGGAGAAGGTTGTTAGAGAACAATGAGGAACAGCCATGGCTGGAAGTGACAAATTTCAGCCAAAACCTGCAGCACAGTGGATTTGACCAAATAAAGCCCAGGGAAGCCTGACCCATCTGTCATTAAAAGGACATCTCTGCCCTCATCTGATTTTAATTCCAGGAATAATGTATTGCTGATGTGCCAACTTTGTACGGTATGATCAACTCCCAGACAAATTTAGATCTTTATCATGTTGCAACCCGTGGGAAGGAGTGATGTTTTCAATATTCGGGATATGGCTGCAAAGGGATTCTCCCATTTTGGGGGGAGTAATTATAAAAATGGAGGGAGGGTAATTAATGCTAGTGGTTGGAAATTCTGGAGCAAAACATTAATTAAAGCTTGTCTTTGAGGATAATGTGATGGAAAATGTGTACTACACCTGAATCTTGGTCCTGCCAGTATGGTCTGGTTTACCTTAGCATCATGGAATCATTTAGGTTGGAAAAGTCCTGTGAGACCATTGAGTCCAACTGCGAACCCAGCACTGCCAAGGCCACCACTGACCCGTGTTCCCTGAACACTTCCAGGGATGGTTATTCCACCTGTTCCAGTGCTTCCAGTGAGCTCACCCTTGAACCCATTGCTCTCCTGCATCTTCTCTGCATCTGTAAAACAAAGCCAAAGAGGTGATCAATTACTTAATATTTTTAAAGAGCTTGGAAGAGTGGAAGATTATATTTATTAGTGTCATAAATTGTCTTTTTATGGATATTACTTTCGTGTCTGGTTGTTCTGTCTGACTCCCTCAGTGCAGCTTCTCTTAGGAGAAGGAGCAATGGTTGGCTGGGAGAAAGGTCTAAAGCAGCTCAAGAAGGCTCAGATCAGAAAGATAATTAAGAATATTTTGGGTTTTTGTACTGACTGGGTGATGCTGTGGGATACATGTTTGTAACCCAGGCTTTTCCTGATGGCCAACCCAAATGTCCCAAGGCAGTGCTTGTGGAAAGGAAGGAGCAGAGAGAAGTGTCTTCAAGCTGCGTGTTCCAGGAAGCCTTTGCAGCAAAACCGAATGAAGTAGGATAGGGAAGATAAAAGAATGGAGATAATCAGCTGGAGGAGGCCGTGGCTCAGTCAGAGAGCGCCGGGTACAAGAGTACAGCAGGGTTCATCTCCAAAGGGATAGTCAGCAAGGCCTACAGTTAGAGAAATTAATAGGAATATATCAAGGAAGTCGTTTGAGAACTGCTGAGAATGGTTTGGGACACACTGGGGTAGATATATGTTAGATCTTTCAAAAAATACATGTATTTATTGGTTACCTGCTGGTGAAACCCATCAGACTTGCAGATAAAAAGCTGGGAATTTGCAACACGGAATTCATCTGCATTAAGACGTTTTCTTCTGTGGAAACAAGTTAATATAACCCCAGCTGTGCCAGAATCTTCTGGTTTTTCTCATTCTGAAATTTCCTGTGGGGGAACTGGTTCAAGGCCAGGTTGAACAGGGCTTAGAATAACCTGGTCTGGTGGAAGGTGTCCCTGCCCATGGCAGGGGCTGGAGCTTTAAGGTCCCTCCCAACCCAAACCAGTCTGTGAGTCTGTGATTCAATCATTTCTCATTTACTTAGGCTCAGAGGGGTGTTTGCGTAAGCTCTGCCTAATTCAAATAGGCAAACACAATGTGCAGGTATTTTGCCACCCACGTTCAGGTTCACCTGTGCAACAAGTGATCCCATCTTCCTAGTCCTTTTCAGGGAGGACAGGGATTTGCTTTACTATATTTCAATATGCAGTCTAGCATATTAAATTGAATTAATAACTGAGTTATCATTTTTTGATCCTCTGGCTTTTAAGCAGATCGTAAACTTCAGCAAATGAAAGGTCGAGATTTTTCCTGCCTCAGCATTTATTTTTTGGGCAGTCTGAGGTCAGCAAATTCCAAAGTCAAGAGCTGCTTTGTGCTTATAAATTATCCATTTCATTTTTCGTACAATGAAGACAAAAGAGCTTGTTGCTGTTAGAGATGTCAGGCTTTTCTCGATTGGAAGTGTGCGTGTTTATTTAGTTCTTTATCTCAGAGGAGGCAGTAGGTGATGAGGATGTGGCTCTTTAGGGTTTTGTCTCCCAGGACACTCTCCTGTGTCTCCTCAGTGAAGATCTGAGTGCTCCTGTCCTGGTTTGGAGGTGGATCTGATGGAAGATGCTGTAGGACTGTAAATTTTCGGGATCAGCTTTGTTTTCCCTTTGCTGGTTTTTGAGATCAGGCAGGTCAAGTGCCTTAGTGAAATCCCTTGCTCCAAGGCATTTCCATGGAGTTCAGTTCTTTCCCTCCTCTGGGGAGGTTCATATCAGCTGGGAGAGCTGGGGGTGTTCACCTGGAGAGGAGAAGGCAACCTGGGATAGTGGAAGGTGTCCCTGACCATGGCAGGGCTTGGAACTGGATGACCTTTAAGGTCCTTCCCACCCAAACCGGTCTGGGTTTCCATGTGTCAATCTGATGTGTTCACATTATATAAAAACCTGTTACATTTCTATAACAGGTTCAATATCTTGTTTCACATGAGGGATGTTCAATCAACTCTTAAGTTAAGGTGTCGCTAAAAAAAGGATAAAGTAAAGAAGAAGCTGCTCATTGTGGAAACAAATCTCTGAGCTCATGCCTACTGTCCCAGACTTTTTTGGGGAAGGGTGGGATATACCCTTGTAACTTACCTAAATTAACCTTTAACAGATGAATTGGAAGGTAATTTAATTATTGTTTGGCGGATCCCAAGTGAGGGTCAAGCTTCAAACAACTTAAGTGAAAAATTGTCATAAAATTAGTGGAATTTGCATGGAGTGTAAGGTCAGGAGGCCTTTTCGTGTTCAAGGAGACTTTGGCTGAATATTATTAGCATGCAATTTGTATAAAATTCATTTAAAGAGGTGATGTGCAGGTCAAGGAAGAAACGTATCTCTTTTCTTTGTTCACACTCTCTCATGCTGGTTCTGTGCCACCTGATGTGAAATAAATGACTTTTGGCACATAGAGAAAATACTACCATCTCTCCAAAGTGTAAGGAATGGGTCTTTCAAAAGGCATTGCATCCAGTGCCACAAAAAACAAGGCAATGCGGGTTTAAAGGGAAAATCACCTTGACACAAGGAGTGACTTGAAAGAAAATGGAAAAGTGTCTGTTGTTCAGAACAGCTCCCATTTCCGTTGTTTACTCTTTTCTTTTCAGGTTCAGAGCTTCTATTTAATTTTCGGGGACCCTGAAAGAGTCACCTATCCATGTCACTGTTTTAAAAACCCTGTAAAATATATTTATTTCTCTGTTTGTAAAGATTTCATTCCTCTATTCTGAAAAGATAATGATAATAGCTTCGTTAACTTCCTGGATTTTCCATGCTTGCTTTATTCTTTTAGATTTTATATTTGGTCAGAGGTTGGACTTGATGATCTTGGAGATCTTTTCCAACATGATGATGAGGGTTGCAAACCCCTCTATGGAGATGGGGAGACCTGGGCACAGTGTTTCCAAAGGCACAAAGTAAACCAGTGATGGAGGAAAACAACGGGATGAGGTGTTCCTGGTGTCCTGTGTCTGTAGGACTTTGGAGATGTGCTGATTCCTGTGCTGGTTGTTGAGTGCTTGGAGTGCTCCTGCAGGGAGAGGAGGAAGTGAGTGGTGGCCCAGAGTGTCACCAAGGCTGAGGGACACACTCATAGAATCACGGAATCATTAAGGTTGGAAAAGCCCTCCAAGGTTGTGGATCCCAACCATTCCCCAGCACTGCCAAGGCCACACTGGCCCGTGTCCCCAAGTGCCACATCCACACGGCTTTTAAATCCCTCCAGGGATGGGGACTCCACCACTGCCCTGGGCAGCCTGTTCCAATGCCTGACCACCCTTTCAGTGAAGACATTTTCCCGGTATCCAACCTAAACGTTCTGTGGTGCAGCTGGAGGCCGTTTCCTGTTGTCCCCTCGCTTGGCAGCATCGGGAGAGCGCGATTCCAGAGCACGAATCCCAGCTCCGCTCTGAGTCGAAACCGTCCCAGAGTAGCTCTGCAACCACTTCACAGCACAGCAGGTTCAAGCTCAGCATTCCCAGCACAGACATTTCCATTCCCCTTCCCATGCTGCCTGGAAATCCGCAGCACAGGCGCGGTTTGCCGGGTGCATTGTCCTGCTGCCATCGCAGTGACAGCGCCATTCCCGACCTCCCTCATGGCTCTGTTTGCCCTTCATGTGCAGCAGTTCCCTCGCGTGATGGGAGCTTGTCCTGCACTTTCACAGGAAGGATAAAATAGATGAAAACGTAACCAGGTTACAGCCACAAAGTATCCCGAGACTGTTTGCTAGCGGCTTATTCCCATGGCATTCCTGCTGGAGTTACTCCTTGCTGGAGTCTCTCGGAGCAACTGAGCATCGCTGTCTCAGGGATTAAGAAGCACTGGAAGCTTCTGCAATAGAGCAGCAGTGGTGTTTGTCTGTTTATAATTAATTTTTAGCAGTCTTTTTGTTGAGTATTCATGGCCACAAGCAAGCGCTGCAGGTTCTGGCGGTGCAGGAGGTTTAATTTTGCTAATCCTGTTTTATTCCCATTTCAGTGTAGCTGTTTCAATGCCACAACATGGTGCCTGCAATGAATTTCAGATGTATTTTAGGATGGCATTGTCTTGCAGAATGGGAGAGAAAATCATCCCTCCCAAATGCTGTTTGCAGGGGCTCTTTTCCTGCTGTCTGGAAATCCCACCCTGCATACAAAGCAGGGAGGAAGCACAAACCTCTTCCTCACAACCTCTCAAGCTCCTATCACGATTACAACCTTTTTATCTGGGATAAAAAGCATTTTCTGTCATCCTTCTCAATAAGAGTGTTTTGCTTTTACCATTTGGTACAACACCTAATGCAAGCCACACATACACAGTCTTTTTTTTCCCCAAATTATGATTTTTTTGTGCTCTTTACACACACAAGAGTACAAATGAAATGATGCTGGCATTGAAAAGGCACTTCAGAAAAGCAGCCCTGTCTGGGAGCAGGTCCAGCTTTCACTGGGTGGTTTTTGGGGAGGAACAACTGAAAGGTGCAGAGTTACCCTCATAAATTTTATTTCATAAAATCACAGAATGATTTGGGTTGGGAAGGACCTTAAATCTCATCTACCCTGCCATGGGTAGGGACACCTTCCACTAGACCAGGATGCTCCAAGCCCCATCCAACCTGGTCTTGGGCACTTCCAGGGATGGGGCAGCCACAGCTTCTCTGGACAGTGTGGTCTTACACTGATTTTCCTAAAGATCTTCTTAATGCTCTGCTGTGTGTTAGTGAAGCCACTGATGGAATTCCATGTCTCCCTGTAGCTTTCTCCTCCCACTTGCTTTACAACCCTGATTTCCTTTGCTCTGAGAATGGCTCCTTCAATACTAACTTGGGGGTGGAGGGACAGCTAATTAATTAAGCACTAATTGTTGTCAAGTCAATCGCAGCTAACGTTTAACGTTTAACGTTTGACTTGTTTACTCTCCGGAGGTAAAGCGAAAGGAGTTAATGATCTAACAAATTGTGTGTCCATCATGAGGGACTTGTTTGGAGAGAACGGTGTTATTTATGAACTGTAAAATAACACATTTTAACAAAACCCCCAGATTTTGAAGCAAGATGGGTTTGGTTCTGGTGTGAAATTACCACTAGATAGCTGTGGAGACAAATGCGTCGCCTAATAAAGCTTAATGACTGATTTTCCCATTAATCAGAATGGAGAATGTGCTTCATTAAGATAATTAACTGAGCCAGTTGCTTAACTGACAGTTAGGAGACGCAAATTCCCAAGTTACTTGCTTTCCTCTTAATAAAACCCACGAGAAGCTGACCCGGCTTCATCGTCTTTATTGGTGAGAGGAGCACGAGGGCTGTCGAAATCTCCTTGCTCACGTAAACTCTGTGACAGAGCCTCCCCGTGGGACACGGGTGGGATGTGGGGGTGGCCCTGCCCAGCCCCACACAGGATCCAGGCCTTGGCCTCCAGCTTTTCGCAGGCAGCTCACGCTGAAAGCTCACCAAGACTTGCCCTTCTCCATCTCGCCAGCAGCAAATGGTCTTTTATCTGCTGCTTTCAGAAAGGTCAGGTCTTCGGCAGGGTTGGTTTTATCACCCAAGAACTGTTTGCTCTTCCAAGGGGGAGAATTCCTTGCCTGATTTTGTGGCTCCTCGTCTTTGTTCATCACAAGCTGGAAGTGGGGTCAGGAGTCCTGAGCCCCCCTGGAGCAGGGATGTGGAAGATGAATCTGCTCCGGGTACATTTGTAGGCAGAATATGCAGCGCTGGAGAAGTTGTGGGAATTAACGGAGAGATCCAAAACTTGAATTATTAAATATGCTCTCTGCTTGTAATGTCTGGTTATAAATCCCTTCCTTCACAGCTCTCTGTGTCTGGAATTCTAACAGGGTGATGCTGTCAGGACTCTGCACAGACGGCGACTTGGGAGCCAACGTAGGGCAACCGTCTCAACTCTGCTTTTCTTTTGTCCTCAGAGTTCCCGGTCTTCCGCCATGAATCCTGTTTACAGCCCCGTCCAACCTGGGGCTCCCTACGGAAACCCGAAGAACATGGCCTATACAGGTAGGACAGGGGTTGGTGGCGTTTCCTGAGCGTCTGTGTGTGGTGGTGGTTAATCCCTTAATGAGGGAGAAAGGTTTCCCATCAGGGAGCCGGATGGGAACATGACTCGCAGGAAAAACCCTGCAGCGAAGCCAGTGCAGTGAGAGCGGTGAGAAGAGTTGGAGCTGAATTCATGCAAAGAGGATGCCCTGGAAATCCTAAGGAAAAGGATCCAAAGGGGTTTTCTTTAGATTAACAAAACATGCAAGAAGATGCTGGGGCAGTCAGCGGGAGGGCTCCCCTCGAGAGTTGAGCTGAGCTTCCCTCTGGAGCTGCACTGAACCACTGGGGTGCACGTGCTGGAATAATCCAGCTGTGGAAATGAGGATCGCACAGCCAAGAGCCCGTTGTTTGGAGAACATCCAGTTATTGTGATAGGTGGTGACTTAAGCTACATTATTGACTGATTTTTTTTGATTTCAAGTTGTGCTTTGGTTGAGTTAATCTTATGTTGAAGAGCAAGTCTGATGTCTGTTTGAAACCTTTAGAACTGAGTTGTCTAAAAATGTCATCCTTAATACTCTAAAAAGGTCTTGAAAGATGTTTGCCATAATTATGTAACTATTGGGAACTAAAGTGTACTGATATAGAAGGAATTCAGCTGGGAGAGAAATGGTGCTTTGGAACAAGAAAATCCCAGTTTAGGTGTATCTGGTTTTCCCTGTGGATTACGTTCACCTTGTGTTGTTCTGATCTTGTAATCCCCTTATAAAATCAGCCCTGGAAAACTCCTTTTTATACCATTTTGGGAATGTAATCAGCTATCGGGTGTCACGTTGTGTTAGGGCTTCCTGCTTTCGATTTGCGTTGCCAGTTGGATGGGTTGAGTTTCACCTAATGTGTGGAATTACTTGGGAATGTGCTTTCGTGGAGGAGAGTGGTCACCAGCAAACGGGCATGAACATCAAATACTCTCAGCTGCTTTGTGCATGGAATATTCTGGTTGAGTTTGGCAGCTCTTCCAGCTGGTGGATCAGTGGGGCTGTGAGGAGCCCTGTCTGCGACTCTGCAGAGCAGAGAGTTCCTCAGAGGCGTTTTGCCCTATTTTTATTCATCCTTTCTTTTTCCCATTCCAATTTATGCAGCTGCTTTGTTGGAGATACCGTAGCTTGGGGGAACTGTGGTCTCACAGTCAAAGCATGAGAGGCTTGAAAAAAAAACAATCTCTGTGAAAAAGTCTCTTCAAAAATCTCTCCATTGTGAGAGGACTGTGGACTCCAGCAGCGCTTGGGTGATAGAACGAGCTCACAAGTGCACAGTTATTTTCCTGCTCTGGAAATAACAAGAATTTTGTGGCTTTCCAGCACAAGAGGCTACTTCTCTCCCACTTTACTTCGGGTTTTTTTGGCATGTGCCTAAAGCTCCACCTTAATATCCATTCAATGTACATTTCTGTATCTGCTTTCATACAATCCTGGTGTCTTAGAAGCTGCTTTCTGGCACTTGATAAGACAATTTTATTTAAATATTGAGGTGCAGATTGGTCAGAATTTGGACCTTGACCTTTCTAGAAGGATTTTAGATGGGGAATTCTGCTTTAGGTGAAGGAATTAATGGAATTCCAGAACGGTTTAGGTGGCAAGGGACCTTCAAGCTCATCTGATTCCACCCTCTGCAGTGGGCAGGGACACCTTTCATAGACCAGGTTGCTCCAAGCCCCATCCAACCTGTGGCTTGAACACATGACTTCTGCAGGACTGCACTGGGAGTAAGTCAAATGCCAACATTAATGGGATGTTGTCTTCTAAATAGACCAGGTTCTTGTCACTGTGAAGTTTCTACTGTGCACTAAAATCTGTAAAATTTGACTTGGCCAACTTGTGCCAGCTCTGATCCATGCAGGGATCATGACGAGGTGGTCCCCAGAGACTGGTTTCATCCCAAACCATCCTTCAGGCATTTGTCTTCCAGAATTTGTGGTAGATGCACAGAAATCGGTGGTGCACGTGCAGGATAATCTTGGAGGAAAAAGCTGGAGGTAGATCAGAGTGCGAAAATTAAAACAAGGTCCTCGGTTATGTCAGTGGTAAAACAAAGAAATAAATGTAGGACAGCACAGCAGAAATATTCCTGCTGGATTTTCCATTGCCCAGGTGGAAGGTGAGGAGTCAGTGGGCTGAACTCTTACAGTGGAGTCTCAAAATAGAAGTTTAAAAGCATTTAACACAAGAGGGTTTTTTTTCTTTCTGGGCAAATAGTATTACAAACCCTTTTAAATCGGAATTTGTTTGAATATGTAATTAAAGACCCAAAGTTCTGTAGCAAATGAGAGGGAGAAAATTTAAATTTTATCCTCTGTAGAGGAAAGACAGGCAACTCGTGAGGGTGGTCTCAGCAGCTATGAAAAGAGCTGTGGAATGAAACTCAGGTGGGATAGAGGCAGCAAGAAAGCAAGGATGGTAACCAAGATACTGACAGGTTGAATTCTATGCTTTTGTGGGGGTTTTTTTGTGCTAAATGTGAATGCTTTATACTACTTAATATTTGGTTTATTATTTTTATTTATATGTTAGATTTAGGCTGAAATAATGAGTTTTAATCTGATTTTCTTCTCATTCTCACTTCTGTGTTGTTTTCTGGTGGAGTACGGAGAGAGGTCCATTGCAAGATAAATAATCCAATTTTTTCTGCCAGATTGGCTGTTAGAGAAAATAGGAAATCCTTGTCTTAGGGAGAATGGGAAATCCTTGGCACATACTCAAGTACTTGATGAACCAACCGTTTATTCAGATTCTTGATTTTTCCATTTTGATCTTCCTTAATGGAAGTGTGAAGGACAGTTATTTCCTAAATCATTTTTCAAGTGTGGTCTGGATTAGCTGGATTTTTATGGGAAATAATAATTAAGTTTAAAGAAGGAAGTTTTAAAATACAGTTACTTGGTGAGATAAAATCAGAATTGTTCAACTCATAGGAGAAATGTTTATGGAAACAATCCCTGTGTTTGAACTAAGGGATTTATTAAGCACTGGTGGCTTCTCCTGTGTCTCATTTTCGGGGTCCTTAGAACTCCCAGATCTCTTGAATTGCACCCTCCCTCCCGTTTTTCATCGGAAACTGAAAGAGGAGGAGAATAACTTCTGCTGGCAGTGTTTCCTGCTGCTGGATGAGCAGCTGTTGAGCTGAGGGAAGGTGACACGGGAAGAGTATTCCGGCTGCAGACAGGGCTACGTCTGCCCAATGCCGGGTTTGTGCTCCAAGTCCTGGCTCCTCGTGCCCGGCTGGTGACGGCTTCCACTCCGCTAATTCCATGGCTTTTGGAACGTCAGCAGCAGTGTTTCAGTGTTGTTTACTGTTTAATTAAACCAGACTGTAATTAAGTTGGATCTTCATGTAAGCTGTTGTTTTAATTGCGGCTAATTTTAAAATGTATTTAAGGCCTCCAATTTGCTTTTTTATTCTTGGTAGAATTCGCTTTACCTGCCCCGAAAGGGAGCTGCTGACCCACCTGGTTTTCCTTTGGCACATTACCTTTCCCGTTTCTTTGCACCCGCTCCAGGAAGGCACCAGTGCTGCGATAAATAGATTAGCACATTGGTGTGGAATCAGGGATGAAGAATCAGTCTCTCCTGGAGCTTGTTTGACTTCAAGCGTGAAACTATAAAGTGCTTGTGATAGCTCACACCGTTTTCCCTCTCCCTGCCAGGAGCTGATTAATATGCTGATAAGATGCTGTGATTCATGAACCTTTGCTGGGCTGACTTTGTGTTCAGTGGAGTTATTCCTAAATAATAAATGGTAATAAAATCCAAGAGCCCAAAGATGCGGAGCCGGTTGGGAAATCTCCAAGGGGTTTGTGTCACGTCGCTCCAGCGCGCGGCATTTCTCAGGTCGTGCTGCAGCAGCGCCTGCTCGGGAGAGATGCTCACAGAATCCTGGAATGGTTTCTGGAAGGGACCTTGAAGAACATCCTGTGGCAGCCCCTGCCATGGGCAGGGACACCTTCCACTATCCCAGGATGATCCCTGTCCAGCCTGGCCTTGGACACTGCCAGGGATCCAGGGGCAGCCACAGCTTCTCTGGGCACCCTGTGCCAGGGCCTCCCCACCCTCACAGGGAACAATTCCTTCCCAATATCCCGTCTAACCCTGCCCTCTGGCAATGGGAAGCCATTCCCTGTGTCCTGTCACTCCAGGCCATTGTCCTCAGTCCCTCTCCAGCTCTCCTGGAGCCCCTTTAGGCCCTGGAAGGGGCTCTGAGCTCTCCCTGGAGCCTTCTCTTCTCCGGGTGAGCACCCGCAGCTCTCCCAGCCTGGCTCCAGAGTAGAGGGACTTTCCCTGCGTAGGACCCCTGCATGCTCCTGAAGAGCAAGACACATCCCTGAGTTGGGCTGTTTGCAGCACTCCCGAGTTGAAAATTCCCAGGTTTTGTCATTTTTTCTTCCCCAAGGTGAAACCTCAACATTTGTTTGGACATAATGATGAACAAAGGGAATCTACACCCTCCGGCCGTTGGTTTTGTTGGCAGGACAGGAGGTGAAGGATTCTCACGTGTGTTCCTGTCCTAATCCTTGTCATTTGTATTCATTGTTGAACCTCAGACACAATTGGAACATGTGAGGAGTGACCTCATTTACTCCCTTTAATTTACTGGGATGTTGAAAGTCAGTGGCCTTCGATGTTGTAGAAGATGGAAGGATATTCCAATAGGATTTCTGCTGTTGGCTTTTAATCCTCCTTTGCGTACTTCTTGTGGGACAAAGATAATTCTAGGCATGATTTCAGCCATCCTTATTAACTTACAATTATCATTTGGCGTTATTGCTCTCTGGAAATGCTGGGCCTTTGATGGCAGATCAGCTCTTTGGCCTCACAAACCAAGTTCTTTCACAACTACTCCGTGAAAGAGGATGAACTTTTTATTTTTTTCCTTTCTTTTTGGCATTCCTCAGCATTTTCATGGGGAGCACTGAGGAACATGAGGCAAATGGCAGGTTTGAGGTGCTCTCTCCTTACTTCTCCTTCTGCTCTAAGATGTGCATGCACGTCAGCCCCTTCCATTGATTGGGAAATGCCACTCCTGGATTTAATTAGACGATCCATCGCTTACCGGGCCTGTAAAACAGGAATTCTAAACCGTGTTCAGGGTGTTGAATTGATTTCAGGGTGATTAAAAATGTATGAAGTGGATACAGTGAATATTTTTCCTCTGGCGTTTCTTCATGTTTATTAATTGGTGTGTATAGATCAGACAGGAAAATCCTACTTGACTGGGAGAAGAATGAGCTGTGACTTGTGTAGACTCTCGTCGTTTTTATGTTTAAATGCGTGATTTTCGTACGGTAATACTTCCAAACAGCTTGCTGAATTCCTCAGTGTTGGAAGCTGCTGGGTTTCAGCACTGAGATCAACGATGGATAAATCACCATCTTCGTAATGAATTAACTCAGGGACTTTCTTGAGGTTGTAAAAAGCATAAAACCACTAAGGGAAGGAGGGAGGAGTAGTTTTTTGATTGGGGAGAAGGAAGCAGAGGGGGTTTGAGTCAGGTTAGGGATGTTTGTGAGTGGCAGAGGATGCTCAGGGCAATGGTGGAATCATCATCCCTGGAACTGTTCCAAAGCCATGTGGATGTGGCACTTGGGGACATGGGGCAGTGGTGGCCTTGGCAGTGCAGGGGAACAATTGGACTCGATGGTTTTGGAGGGCTTTTCCATCCTTAATGACTCTGTGGTTCTGAAATAATTCATGACATCCACTCAGCTCCTTTGGAGACTGGTGCAGCTGATGCCAGCCCTCCAAGCAGTTCATAGAAACTTTGGGAAACATCACTCACCCCTTGTTTTGTAACTGTTTGGAAAAGGTTTTACAGGCTTTTGAGTTTCCCTGTGTTGTGAAGAAACAGAATACTCTGAGATCTTAAAAGCAAACAAAACTCATGTTCTGTTTTCCCAAATGACCTCACTGTGGGCCCTCTCCTCCTCCAGGCTCGGGTGAGTCCGTGCAACTGGTTTATTTCTGCCTCATTTCTTGGCTGCAATATTGATTTTGGTTTTCCTTGTGGTGGAAAAGAAATAAAAACATTAAATGGCCATGCTCGAAGAGGGCTGGGGAAAAATTGTGAGGCAGAGAAGCAAAAAAGCATAGGTGGGAAAAAAAAAATGGCCTTGGAAACATGTTTTGAAGGGGAAAATGCTCCATTTAAAGAGAATAAAAGGTGAACAGAGAATTTTCTTGTGTCTCAATTGCTTTTACAGAGTACAGGCACATCTTGTGAAGTTCTTCACTCACTCAGGGAAAGAGAAGCTTTATTTTTAAGCATGAGCCCTCCCAAACTTCTGTCTTAAATTGCATATAGACAAATTCTAACCAGTGCTTTTGGCTTTTAAAATGCACATTCATGATTGAGATTGGTGACTGAAAGGGTTTTTTATTGTCTTATTTCTTAGTGTTTGCATATCATAGAATGAAACTGGGTTTGGGTGGCTTATTAATTTCTGGTGTGTTTCTGAGCCATCTCCTTTTTCTTTGTTTTAGCTGCGGTCAATTGTTTTCCACCACTTAAAACTTCTTTTTCTGCATGTTCCCTTCACTTCCATATCTTTTAAGTTGCTCTTGCTCTGCTCCTGAACAAGGAGCTTCAGTGTAGGAAGTCAGAATCACATTGGCCATTTGAGCATCACAGAATCACTGAGGCTGGAAAAGATCTTTAATATGATCCAAGCCCAGATGTTCCCCAGCACTGCCAAAGCCACCAGTGACCCATGTCCCCGAGTGCCACATCCACGTGGCTTTTAAATCCCTCCAGGGCTGGGGAATTTGGGAACCTGTGCCACAGGCTCCAAGGACCTGGAAGATGAGCTTGTCATTGTGTGAGTTGGAGATGGGGGTTGTTCATAAAGCAGGATGGAAACATCTCCTGGCCCTGGCACCCCATATTTCAGGGAATCTTTCAGCCAGAGTTAAAATCTCGCTCAGTCCGGAACAGGGGCCATTTCCTGCATATTTCTTTCTGCCACTTGCAGTTCAAATTCGTATCCTGGCTTGTTTTTCTCTGTGCATGTTTGTACCCCACACATTCAATACCTCTTAAATCCCCAGGTGCTTCAATTAAATGATTGCAAATAAGCTCCAAGGCTGCCTTGTGATCTGTTGAAAACCCTTATATTTGCTGCCTTTCTTCCCCCCCACACCTTTTTTTTCATCTTGCACAGCAAATAAGTGGTCAGATCCTCGTTATTTTTTTTTCAGGCTGAAGGTAATAAATTAAAATTTAGTGGCTTGACTTCTACAGAAATGTTTTTAGATTAAATATTGAGTTTTTCTTCCCTCCTGGTGCACAATTATTTCTCACACCGGGTGCAGTCAATGTGATCCCGCGCAGAGGTTTGTACAGACAGAAACGTGAGCTGAGCCAGGCTTGGAAAAGACTTTCATAAGCTTCAGAAATAATTCCCTGGTTTGTACCAGATCTGTTAATTACTGAGTCTGTTTTCCTACTGTGCTTTATGCCTAATATCTCATTTCTAATTTAATGAGGATCAGCTTTCCCGAAGTGGAGCGGTTGAGTTTATTAATCACAGAATCCCAGAATGGTTTGGGTTGGGAGGGACCTTAAAGATCATCCAGTTGCAGATCTGTTTTGCTGTTGTGTTTCATTAGACTTAGCCTGGTGTGAAGCCAAAATCAGGTGTTGCTTATATGCAAATGCATTCATATACTTATTTTAAAGTGTGTGTGGCTGCCCTTCCCTCTCCCTGCGCTTGCTGGCACTCGGCCTCGTTTCATCTGATGCAGTACTGGGCTAGAATTTTAATGTCTCTGCGGCCAGCGATGATTTATTAGATCCCAAAGCCCTGGCTCTGAGTGCAGGAAGAAAATATTGCAGCAGTGAGCTGCCTTGGCACTGCTCGAATAAATGAGTCCTGAAAGACTCTTTAGTGTTGCAGCCTTTTTTCTCTTCCTCTCTCCTCGCCCCCACCGCTCCTTCCCTCCGCCCGACCCCTGGATTTCTGCTGATGGTGAGAAGTGCTCCTTTCCTTGCAGGAATTGCCATCTCCGGGTCTCTTTACAGGAATGTATTTGTCAACAGCCTCGTCATGTAAAGCCCTTTGAATTCCGAGAATGAGCTGCTATCCTTCATCTGGGAAAAAGTCAGCGTTTGTGGCAGCGTGCAAGGCTTGGGCTCCTGCTGATAAACTGGTGGTACATAGGGAACATCATAGAATTCCAGGATGGTTTGGGTTGGAAGGGACCTTAAAGGTTCCACCCCCTGCCGTGAGCAGGGACACCTTCCACGATCCCAGGCTGCTCCAAGCCCCGTCCAGCCTGGCCTTGGACACTGCCAGGGACCCAGAGGCAGCCCCAGCTTCTCTGGGCACCCTGTGCCAGGGCCTCACAGGAGGGATTCCTTCCCAATATCCCATCTCTCCCTGCCCTCTGGCAATGGGAAGCCATTCCCTGTGTCCTGTCCCTCCATCCCTCGTCCCCAGTCCCTCTCCAGCTCTCCTGGAGCCCCTTTAGGCCCTGGAAGGGGCTCTGAGCTCTCTCTGGAGCCTTCTCTTCTCCGGGTGAGAACCCCCAGCTCTCCCAGCCTGGCTCCAGAGCAGAGGGGCTCCAGCCCTGGGAGCAGCTCTGGGGCCTCCTCTGGAGCTGCTCCAGCAGAGCCATGTCTGTCCTGTTCTGAGGTCCTGTCTCAGCAGTGACCTGAGGAAAGAAAGCCAGGACTTCAGTATTCCCAGGGAAAACAGCAGCGTGTGGCCACCACCCAGGTCCTGGCCGTGCTCCTCTCTGAAGCCGCTTCCCAGCCCCTCCTTCCAGAGAACTGTCAGCCCAGCAGCCCTTCCTGGGAGCGGGTCTGAGTAGTTTCACTTCATTAACAAAATAATTTTCAGGAACAAGTAGAATAAAGAGGAAATTGGGCTGAAAAGATGGGCTCTCAGAAGACTGAGAGCAGTAAAGGGGAGGATTTGGGAGGAGAAGTGCAAGGAAGAAACCCTGGATTAATAACAGGTGAAGAAACTTCAGAGCTCATTGTTACAAAATTCTCTTTAGTAAGTAACCAGAGGAAATGTCCGCTTTATGCTTGATTTGTTGCCATCTATTTACACTTAAAAATGAGATTTCTGTGCCTCATCATTAGAGACCTCATGTTTGGCAGCAAAGAACATCCATCTCCGGGGAGAAGAGGTCGATTCCGTGGCATTCCCAGGAGATGCAAAGCACATGGTGACTGTAAATGAAATCACACAGGGGAAAACCTTGACTTTTACAGCTGAACAATGAAGCATTTCATTCAGAAGGATGAGTGTGTGTAGGCATCTGAACTTCTGTTTACCTTTAGTTTCTTTTTATGTCAAATTAGGAGCTCTTTTGAGGTGAAGACCATTCTGTGCTGTATTGAAGGTGAAAAGATGTGTGTTCTGTGCAGGCACTCTGTTGCCAGGATAGTTTTTCTTTCCCCTTAAAACAGTTAAGGAAACAGTAGTATAATGGACTATCATAGTAATTTCAGGGTGAGCAGAGCAATTTTGCACAAAAATAACAATTATGTTGTCATCAAACAAGGCATGGTTCGCTCTGAGCCCATTAATATAATTGAGGGTCTCATTGAATGCACGAGCAGCAGGTTGGTGACTTGTACCCAACACCCCCAGCTCTCCCAGCCTGGCTCCAGAGCAGAGGGACTCCAGCCTCTGGGAGCATCCTCTGACCTCCTCTGGACTGGAAATCCAGATTATTTTCCCCTAGTTTGGGTGTCTTGAAAAACTGGACATTCTGTGATATTTAATGTGCTGTGAACTCTGTTTTGAGAAGAGATTGTCAAGATGGGTCTTGAGTCACAGGATCCCATACTGGTTTGGGTTGGAAGGGACCTTAAAGCTCATCCAGTCCCACCCCTGCCATGGACAGGGACCCCTTCCACTCTCCCAGGTTGCTCCAAGCCCCATCCAACCTGGCCTTGGGCACTTCCAGGGATCCAGGGGCAGCCACAGCTTCTCTGGGCACCCTGTGCCAGGGCCTCCCCACCCTCACAGCCAAGAATTCCTACCCAATATCCTTCATCTATCGAAGGATTTTCATCCCTGGTTTCTTTTCCTTCCCGTTGGTGCTTCACTTTGGCTGTGGAGTTTTAAATTTTTCTTTTAATCCCCACAGTCCTTTCTCCCTCCCTTGCTTCTCCCAGGCTCTCTGGTTCCTTGAAGGCGCTAACGTGGAATTCTCCCATGGAGGATGTTGGATCTGTTATGAATAAAGATGAAGTGGAAATGGAATGCTTTCCCATTAATTTAAAACTTTGGTTATCATGACAACAGGTTACAACTCTCTTCATTGCCATGACAATCTCCTGCAAAATTGTTAAAATGCCGGCTTATGGTTATTTTTAGTTTGTCCTCTATTCCCATGGAGACCAACTTTTCCTTGAAGTGTTTGATGCTTTGTGCTTGCAGCCTTTAATGAGCCCCACAGAAGTCTGGAAGTCAGGAAAGGCAGAGGCCTCTGAGGTCATCCCTCCATCAGCCTTGAGGGATGCTCCGTGCAGGAGCTTTGCTGCTGCTTTTGTTATATTGTGGGCACTTCTTTTTTATTATTTTTATCTTCTCTTGTGTGATTTTTAGCATTTACATTTCCTGTAGTGCCCGAGCTCTTGTATTCTTTGCCTATGACCCTATTTTTTTGCATTAAATTCTGTCTGAAAACTTCACATTCTGCACAGGCCACTGGGAAAAAAAAAATCTACGAGGGAAAATGAAAAACTATAGAGAAGCTTGAACAGGACACATAAAGTGGTAGTTTTTTAGTTGCTGGGTTGTTTTGGAAAAAAACCACACATTAATTAATTAATTAATTAAAAAACCACAAAAATTAATTTTTCTCTCAGTTTACCACAGAGTTTTACTGTGAGCTCCATCAGCTCAACATTTACTGGCTTATAGTTAATATATTACAAATCAATAAAATATTATAAATCACCTCAAGTAAAAAGGGAAATAAAACTACTTTGTGATCCTGCTTTGTCCACGGGCTTTTATTTTTTCCCCAAGTCTTTCTGGAAGGTGGCTGAGACTCTGTAGGCCTTTCATTTGTATCCATCACACCTTCAGTGAGGCTTTTCACTGAACTTGGGAATTTTTTCAACATCTAATAACTGTTACAGTTGTTCTGTAGTTTCTTAGACATCTTAAATGGTTGTGTCATTAGTACCAGCTGAACTCTGAGCTCAGCTTAACCTTCCACTACCCCAGGTTGCTCCAAGCCCCATCCAACCTGGCCTTGGACACTTCAGGGATGGGGCAGCCACAGCCTCTCATACAGATAATATTTCTATCAATAATTTTAAACCTCTAGAGAGGCTCAGGAGATTATCACTGATAGTAAAAATCTCTTTTTAAATGGTGTAAAGTCTTTCTCTCTCTGGGATAATGAAATCCTTTTGCTGTTAAGGTGACTCTGAATCTTTTTACAGCTGATAAGAGCAATCAGAAGAGTTTTTAATGCCTCTTGCTTGCAGAATCTCAATGCTCATCAGAGTCCTTTTGCTCTCTGGTGTGTCTGAGTTTGCATTTTCCATGCAGAATCCAAACAAAACATGATTTCTGCGTAACACAGCCCTCATCTCTAGTTCTACTCTGCAGATACAAGGGGGAGTATGAAATATGGTGGATTTTTGTAGCACTAACAGGTAAGATTTTTATCAGGATGTTGCTCAGCATCCTGTGAGATGCAAGGAAGATAAATCCTGATGCTGAGGCTGGGGCACTTAATTGAAATAATAATCTATAAATCCCTTGAATTTTTTTTTTGTACTGCTACTTGTAGAGGACATGGCATAATTACCTTGATTTTATGTTGATGTTGACTGCGAGGTGTGTGGCTGTATTTAAGTGTTCCCACAGAATTCTGGCCGTGTGCCATTCCCAGAATAATTCCTTTGCCCTTTCCATGTGTGGTTAAGAGGCCATTTAGCTTTCCCCATTACTGTTTTATTCTAATGGCTGTTAATTGGCAATAAAGCTTATAACTAATATAATATATGCAAGATATTGATAGCACTGCTCATGTTGTTGGGATGGAGTGGGTTTTGTTCCTTGGATTTTTGTTCTTTTCACATTATTTAGGATGGCATGGAATAGAATAGAACAGAACAGAACAGACCATTACTGTTGGAAGGGTTCTGAAACAATCATCTCATCCATCAGCCTGCCTAATTCACGGCTGATCGTGTCATTAAGAGCATTATTATTTGGTTTTTATTTGCATTTCTGTGAGCAGTGAATTAATTTTACGAGACAGTGTTGGTTATAAAATGCACCGTGATCTGTTCCTTCTCTAATTTTGGGACCAGCAGCTACAGGGAAGTGCAATGAGAAATCTCCAGGCATGGAAAAATGGAGTTTCCTTCCACTTGCATGTAGCAGAAAAATCAGGAGGCAGGAAGGGGGAATTTTTCAGATTTTCCTGTGGGAATTGCTCAGAGAAACTGTGGCTGCCCATCCCTGGGAATGTTCAAGGCCAGGTTGGACACAGCTGAAAGCAACCTGACCTAGTAGAAAGTCCCTTCCGATCCAAACCATTCCAGGATTCTATAACTTCTAAATGCAGATCCTGCTCCAATGCCTTTGGGAGTAAACAAGGATACAGGAACAAAAAAATCTGTGCAAAATTTTTACACATCCAGGAGATTTTCTCTCTATGATGAGACACCCCAAAAAGCAGGCTTGGTTTCCTCAGCCTATTTTGATATTTTAGCAGAATTATGCTACATCAAATTTCCAGCTTGCGGAGATGTTTCCCATCCTTGGTTTTAACCGAATTTGGAGTCAGCTCTCCCAGGGCTTCCTGAAGAAGCTCAGAATGAGGGACAACATTTTCACTTTTGTTTTTCCAGGGAGAAATTCTCTTCTTGCACTGAGAAGATACAAAGTGGTCTAAATCTCCGTGTACGTTCTTGTTCAAGAAAAGGAGCCTGTATTCCTGTGAAAAAAGTCTTCAGGATCAGAGGCTGGTGTAAAAGAGCGGGAAGAACTGGTGTGCAAGCAAAGGGAAATTCCGGAGGCATTTGCCTTAAGCGCAGGATCAAATCCTGCCAGGCACTGACTCAACTGCCATCGATCCATCCCCTTGTTTGCCTTCCAGCTCTCACATTAAGCAATGGTTAAATCATTCCTGGAGCTCCCTGGGGCTCCCTTGACTAATTGACCGCTCAAGGTGGTCCAGGTGCTTCTCGGCAGGTCCATCTGGCAGCAGCTCCAACCCATCTGGCCCTGTTCTGGCCTTGGAGAAAGCTCTCCTGGGAAGTTTATCCCAAAATCGTGCCTTTCAGAAGTGTTTAAGGAACAAAGTGAGGTACTGCAACGACCAGGAATTCCTGTCGGTCTGCAGGTCCGGAACGGCTTCGGCCGTGAACAAACGCACAAGGAACAACGGGAGCAAACGTCACCTGTTGGAAGAGCCCGACTCCTGGATATTTAGGAAGTGTGGATGTTAAGGGTTCTGACATATTCCTTCAGAGCAACTTTCCAAAGTAAATGCAAAGCCAGTCACCTTCAAAAGGCAGGGAATGTCACCCTGCATTTCTCTATCCACCCTCGCCAAGCAGGAGGACTTGGCATTCTCTGGAATGGGGAGATTTGATAGATGGCAGGACTTCTAATGTTGTTGGCAAGCGGTGCAGGTTCCATAGGATTTGGCAATGTTAGTCTTTTATTTTATTATTCCCTATTTTTAGAGGAATCTTTCAGTTTGCTCTCACTCCTGCTGTAAATCAAGAGCCTCCATAGGGATGTGTCCAGGTATTTCCATGCCTGGCACACATTCCATATCCCCAATTTACTGATCCAGTCACTAACCACGAGCCTTTTCTTTCCTGCTGTCAATCCCAACACTTTTTTCCAGCGGAACCAAGGTCATTTCAATCCCTCAGGTGAAGAGAGGATCTGCCCACAGTTTAAAATCAATACTGGGAGTGAGATTATTTTTAGAAATAAGGTGAAGCCCTGACTCCGAGTCCCCACAGGTTTATCCCTTCCTTTGCTGTGTGGGGCTGGGATGACACTCCAGTGGGGCCCGCTGGGTTTCCTTCCGTCATTGCCCTCGTTATTCCCGAGTGCCTTCGGCTCATCAGTCCGGGGAGCAGATTTATTCAGCTCGTGTGAGCCCCTGTATAATCATCCTTAGCTCTGCATTAATGTGCTGAGCAAGTGAAACTGGTTAATGAGAGGAGGAGAAAGGAATCTCTTTTTGTCCGTGCAATGCTCTTGTTCCTGGAAGCGGAGGCGAATGATTAACATTCCAGCCAGGAAGCTGGTTCCTTCGGCAGTGCCTATTGATGGAGCGCAAGGGATACAGGTGAACTAATTCCAACCAGCCACAGGCTCTGCCTTTGTTATGTAACAAGTTTTTAAGTCTTCAAAAAAACCCATTTCTGAGCAGAAATGACCTTCAAGGAGTGGTTAAAATAAGAAAGCTGACGTCCCTTTGGTTACCGGTGCACAAACTCATCACTTGCATAAACAGGACAAAGGCTTTAATCTCCTTTTGAAGTTATTTGCATATTTATTGAGGCTTGTCTTTTTCTTTGGGATCCCACTGATCTGAAAGTGAAGGACACACATGGCTGGAAAACCCACCAGGTTTCACTGAGGTTCACATCAAACTCGGTTGTTAGTCCTCGAGGTGGGACAAAGTGGCAGAATTCAGCTTTGCTGTGAAATCATTAAACCAGGAATTTCTTGGTATTTCTGTGCAATTTTTTCTTGTTGTTCAACAACCTTCAAAGTCTATTTTTCACCTGTATCCCTTGTTACTCTTTAAAAGAAGAAAACCTTTGGGGCTTTGAAATTCATTTTGCTGTAGGTTCATTGAAATTCCTTTTCCTACATGGGATTTCAGCCTTGCTGAGTGGCACATGACCATCATAATTAGATTTATCAACAAAAATGACACTTCAAAGAGCGCTTTTGACACAAATGCTGCTGCACACTCAGAGAAGGTGTTTGGAGAAGTGGTGCTTCATTGTTCCCATTGCTTTGTCTTTAACCCCGCTGGGAGACTCCACATCCATAGGGTGCTTTCGTGGCTGAAGGTGAAGCAGGAACCAAGATCCGTCGTGCTGCAGTGGTGCAGGCTGTCCTTGCTTATCCTGGATGGAGTAGCCAGCAGCAGTTTTGAATGCTCATATTAAAAACCCCACAAACCCCAAAACATTGCAGTTTTGTTAACCACGTCTTGCCAGGATGGGAATTGTTCAGGCTGCAGGATGAGGAAGGTGCTATGGACAGCAAGGGGTGCCATGATTACATTGCACAGTGCACCTGAACATGGGCTATTGCAGTAATTAATGTCAAATGCTGGCCTGTAATTATAATCCAGCAATATTCCCGGCAGAAATGTTTGTGTGGAAGCAGCAAGGAGCTGTTCTGCATTGGTGACTTGGAAGTAGCTGGAAGAAATTCAAAACATCTTCATATAAATTACATTTTGGTCATGGTCTGCTCATCCCCAGGGCTTTGCAGGCACAAGTTCCCCTCCTTGACTCCTCCCAGCTCTGAGGCCGCTTTGTGAGCTCGTCTTTCCTTTTTCCCATCCTCACCAGCAGGATTTTCCTCATGGACAACAGCAAGCTGGGGTTCCTCACTCTCAATCCCCCTTAGATCCCATAGAGGAGCACCTGTTGTGTGTTCTCACTGCAAGCAGGACATTGAGGAGCTGGGACGTGTCCAGGGAAGGGAACAGAGCTGGGGAAGGGGCTGGAGCCCCAGGAGCGGCTGAGGGAGCTGGGAAAGGGGCTCAGCCTGGAGAAAAGGAGGCTCGGGGGGACCTTGTGGCTCTGCACAACTCCCTGACAGGAGGGGGCAGCCAGGGGGGTGAGGCTCTGCTCCCAGGGAACAGGGACAGGAGGAGAGGAAGCGGCCTCAGGCTGTGCCAGGGGAGGCTTAGTTTGGATTTCGGGAAAATTTCTTTGTGTAAGGGGTTGTCCATCCCTGGCACAGCTGCCCAGGGCAGTGGTGGAGTCCCCAGCCCTGGAGAGATTATTGTGGGTCTCCTCAAATTTAGGATATTCTGTGGTGGTATCTTTCTATAAAACCTCATTTTTAAGCCTCGTCCCAGGTCTTGCTTAGTACTGCTCCAGGATTCTGCTCCAGGAGGGATCAGGTGAAATCCTTGGCATTAATGTGTGCCCTCCACAAAACATGCAGGCAGTTTTGGAAGAAAACTCCACACTTCCCTTGCACATGAACCATATGAAATTATTTTCAGGAAATGTTTTCCTGATTTTGAGCATTTCCCTCCTTTTTTAATCATTGGCCAATTTATTTCAGAATGTCAGAACTGTGGCTGATTTAAAGCAGGCTTGAAAACTTTGTGCATATCATAAAAAAAATGAAATGTTTATGGATCCCCTTCTGTTTGACTGGAATACACCTGGCTTTTGGGACTAGACACATGCTATGCCTAAATCCAAGGCTTTAGAGATAAAACATGACACTGGCATGCCTGACTAATCTCCTGGAGGGATGCTGCTGGGATAAGATAAGGAACTTGTTGGGAATGGTTATTATTGTCTGGGGGAGGGAGCTAGCAGGGCACAGGCTGCCAGAAACACCTGATAACGTCCTGCAAGCATGGCACCCACGGCTCCTGCCCTGCTGGCATCCCGGGCTTTTCTGGGCCTATCAGGAGATAAATGAACATCTCTAATTGCAAACAATCCCAAAGGGCAGCAGTGCTGTCCAGGATTTTGTTCCTGATGGAGGGACTCCTTGCAAGGGCAGGCAGGGAGTTCTCAGGAGTTTTCCTTTGCAAGCAATCACAAGAAAATCAGAACGAGCTGTTATTGGGATGATATTTACATTCCTGTCCCTTCCTAATGCTCCTCTGCAGCAGTTTCAGGGGGCTCAGGATGGCAGGTATTATTTCTCTCCGGTTCCATATCCACGCTGACATTCTCCTTATCTTCTAATCCCATTGACTGATTTTTTTTTTCCATTTTTCCCTACCCTGCTTGTGGATTTACGTCACCTTTTATAAATATTGTATAAAACGCGGATTTTTTTCTGTGTGAGCAAATAGGATTCTCTTAAGAACAGGGCACGGCATCATTTTAAAATTGAAATAGAGCGTTGAAAATTGGCTTTTTCCTTGAAAAACATTTCAGGTGTGTTCAGCAGGATGTAGAAAAACCAAGGAAAATATATCACAGGCTAAAAAAGAAAGAGAAATCTTTGTGGTCGTGATCATTTTGGGAAGAAAAAGAAAGATATTTTTAATGGGTATATAAATCTGTTTTAATTCCAGGCTGGGTGTCTGTAGTTGTTCCTAAACCCTAGAAGGTTTAGGAAAATCTCTTTCCACCTCCTTGAGCTGTTTCAGCAGCCTTTCCAGGCCTTCCTTGAGGTCTTAGCTCAGGGCTGGAGTTCCTGCAACTCCCCATTTTGTCCCAGTTCAGCCCAGTTCTTTTCCTGCCTATTCAGCACAGGATGTGACAGTGATGTTACATTTCATTTTGCAAATAAACTGAAAACAGAAAAACAACTCCATTCTATTTAAGGAATAATTAATATTTATTCTTGCCTCAACACCCCCTTTGCCTGCCAGCCAGTCTGCTTGAGTTTAATACAAATTTCATTCAACTCCAAATGTTCCATTTCATTCATTTATGAGGAAATTAAAGGAAGTGAAGAGTGAAGAGAGATGCTAATTTTCATAAAATCACGGGTTCCCAGAATGGTTCCTGCTCCGTTTTGCGTTAGCACTGGAACAGGACCAGAGTCCAAATAAATGTCCAGAAAGTTCAGTCCTCAGGATATTTTTCCATTTGTCCCATAAATTTGAACCAGAGTCACTGGATAATTCAGGTTGGAAAGGACCTCTGGAAATCCTCAGGTCCAGCTGGGGTCCGGTTGGTCAGAGCCTTGTCCAGTGGACGGAAGTTTTCCACTGCTTGGAGCCACGTGTTTGGCAGGTTTTCAAGGTTTGCTGAAGGAAGTTCTCCTGGCTCTGTTGCCCGGTTTTGAAAGCACAGGGCTTCCATAGGATCCAGGATGTTGTCCAGCTTTAGCTGGATATGTGCACTTTTATATACGGAGCACTTCTGCCATGGAGCCAGGCCGAGAGAGCTGAGGGTGTTCATGGAGAGAGGAGAGGAGAGCAGAGCAGAGCAGAGCAGAGCAGAGAGAAGAGAGAAGAGAGAAGAGAAGGCTCCAGGGAGACCTGAGAGGCCCTTTCAGGGCCTAAAGGGGCTCCAGGAGAGCTGGAGAGGGACTGGGGACAAGGGATGGAGGGACAGGACAAGGGGGAACAGAGAGAGCAGGAATAGTGTGAGCACTGCAGTAATCAAAGTGCAGCACTTCAAAACTGGCCACATTTCCTCCTCCACGGCTGGACCAAAAGCTTCCTTTTGGTCCTTACAAATACACAGTTCTTCCTTTTCATCCTTACAAATTTCCTTGGAAAATTTTATGGCTTTTATGGGCAGATTCAGCATCCTTTGCTGCAATAGCAGTCTGCACACTGGGTCGTGTGATTTATTTTTTGTGTTGTGTTTTTTTGGGGGTTTTTTTTTGGTTGGTTTTTTTTTGTTGGTGGTGGTGGTGTTTTTTGGTGTTTTTTGGGGGGTTTTTGGGGTTTTTTTTTAGGGTGTTGGTTTTTTTTTTTTCTTCCCCAAAGTTTGCAGGATCTGTGGACACAAAGCTTTTGCAGCTGCTGCCACTTTTTCAATGGATTTCCACATCCTGCCAAATTCAGGGGGATGAGTCACCTGGCAGGAACAGGAAAGGAGTAGCAGTGCTGTCTCATCCCAACACATCCTCATTCATACTGATGCCTTGGGATGCTGCACGTTGTGTGTGAGGAACATTTGCTTTGTTTTGTTTTCCAAGGATGTGCAATTAGTGGGGATACAAAAAGCTGGTGCTGCTCAGTTCCCGGGATAGCAAATGAAAGAGTAACAGCTGAGAGAAGGTGGGAATTGTAGTCGTGGAACTGTTTGGGTTGGAAGTGACATTTAAAGCTCATCTTGTTCCACCCCCTGTCATGGGCAGGGACACTTTCCACTATCCCAGTCTGCTCCAAGCCCCATCCAGCCTGGCCTTGGACACTGCCAGGGATCCAGGGGCAGCCACAGCTTCTCTGGGCACCCTGTGCCAGGGCCTCCCCACTCTCACAGGGTGGAATTCCTTCCCAATATCCCATCTCTCCCTGCCCTCTGGCAGTTTGAAGCCATTCCCTGTGTCCTGTCCCTCCATCCCTTGTCCCCAGTCCCTCTCCAGCTCTCCTGGAGCCCCTTTAGGCCCTGGAAGGGGCTCTGAGCTCTCCCTGGAGCCTTCTCTTCTCCAGGTGAGCACCCCCAGCTCTCCCAGCCTGGCTCCAGAGCAGAGGGGCTCCAGCCCTGGGAGCAGCTCCGGGGCCTCCTCTGGACTCTCTCCAGCAGCTCCACGTCCTCCTGCTGCTGGCCCCGGGGCTGGGGCAGCTCTGCAGGTGGGGCCTCACCTGAGCACAGGGGCAGAGGGGCAGAATCCCCCTGGAGCTGCTGCCCATGCTGGGGGATCAGCCTGGGACATGGGAGGTTCTGGGCTGCAGGGAATAAAGAAAGGAAAAAAGGCTGCAAGAAAAGCAGGATTTTCTCCCAGAGCCATCTCAGCTCTTTTGTTGGGACCCATCTCTGCTCTCTGGCAGAGCACCCTTCTCCCAAGAGCACTGCCCAACATTTTCCTACCTTTACTCAGTCCAAGGCACATTTTCTGGTTATCGGGGTGAATCAGGGCATCACTCAGTAAAAGCTCAGCTCAGTTTTCTTCCTGGAAAGCTGACTTAGTCTTGCAGTTGAGCTCATCTGGACTTTAATTTTCTAGTTAATGATCTTCTTCATAGGAAGCAATGTACAAGTCCAAGAAAACAGATGATGGTCATATCATGTCCCTGTGCTGTCTGTCCCAAGTAGGACAGGGAAGGCTGGATCAGTGCACTGTGATATTGTCTGGTGTGAAATTTTGCCCAAATTAAGAATAATTAGGAACTGCCGTCTGCTCCTGTTAAAAATTTACATCCTGGGAGCGGCAAACGTGTCTCTGTCAGCTCCCAGCTTTTCCTTCCTCACCTTTGTATGTTCTCCTTATTCTTTATTTTCGCAAGGTAAAATGGAAAAGGGAATGAGGAGATTCAAGAGCCTGATTTCACTAGAACAGGTGACACTGATGCACACAGGTGGCATCTTTGGTTTTCTGACCAGATTCCTTGTGCATATTCACCTTATTGCTTATGACTGAACCTTTGGGAAGCAAAGATCTTCTTGAATATTCATGGAATTAGTCCTTGGAACACCCTGAACTTGCATACCTAATCAGGTGATATATTTACCTTCTTAATCCCTCCTGACCTTCTTCCTTATGTAAATGAGACAATTTGAAAGCATCTACTTCAGCGCTTGGTAGGAGATCCAGCTGATTCCTCTTACAGTAATTGCAGTGCCTCTTCCCAAAGTTTCTGGGAAAAATCTTCAATCTTAAATCTCACTTGGCTGTGCTATGCCCTTGACCACTAATAAATTAGTTTTAGCTCATTTCTGTTTCCTTTGAAAGGAACCACCATCTGCATTTTTTGATTCAATCAAAGGTCTGCACAAATTCCACCCAAAGCGTGACAGAAAATGGCTTTAAAGTATTTTCTGACGGGTAAGAGACCAGCTTTCAAACACACTCATCTTTTGGAGCTCTTTCCTTTGAATTCTTGTGTGAGACATTGAGAGATTGTTCCAGTAGTTTCTGTGGACATCTCTAATGCCATATTTATTATCACAGACTGGTTTGGGTTGGAAGGGACCTTAAAGCTCATCTCTCCCACCCCCTGCCATGGGCAGGGACACCTTCCACTATCCCAGGCTGCTCCAAGCCCTGTCCAGCCTGGCCTTGGACACTGCCAGGGATCCAGGGGCAGCCACAGCTTCTCTGGGCACCCTGTGCCAGGGCCTCCCCACCCTCACAGGGAACAATTCCTTCCCGATATCCCATCTAACTCTGCCTTCTGGCAGTGGGAAGGCATTCCCTGTGTCCTGTCCCTCCATCCCTTGTCCCCAGTCCCTCTCCAGCTCGCCTGGAGCCCCTTTAGGCCCTGGAAGGGGCGCTCAGGTCTCCTCACAGCTTCTCTTCTCCAGGCTGAACAATCCCAGCTCACTAGACTAATTTTGTAGTTAAATATTATAAATAAAAAAAAACCCTGCAAAAATATGAACAGGAGACAAAATAGTTGTGGAATGATTGGTGCACATTGAGATTTGAACTAAAAATGCCACATCTCAACCTACTTCAGGCAAGGTCTGTGATGGAGAATGAATTCAGCCCTGACACTGATTTGATTATCCACCCCAATAAAACACGTTATTGACTTACACAGGTTATAGGAGACAGGTGCTATAGGAACTCACCACTGCCTTCTTTTGCACTCTCCTGAATGAAGATGGGAAACTGGAGTCACTTTTTGGTGCCCTTAATCATGAGAACACCCCCAGACTCGTGTACCTTGTTGCTCAGCTGAGATACGATGGTGCTGAGACAGAGCTTTGTTGCCAGCAGTACCTGAAACCATGTTGGGAGCATCTCCTCTGCTCTGTAAAACAATCATGGAGTCATTGGGGTTGGAAAAGCCCTCTAATGTCATCGAGCCCAACCGTTCCCCCAGCACTGCCAAGGCCACCACTCTCACATGTCCCCAGGTGCCGCATCCACACAGCTTTTAAACCCCTCCAGGGATGGGACTCACCACTGCCCTGGGCAGCTGTGCCAGGGCTGGACAGCCCTTTCACTGAAGGAATTTTCCCAATATCCAACCTAAACTTCCCCTGGCACAAGTTGAGGCCATTTTTTTGTCCTGTCCCTTGTTTCCTGGGAGCACAGCCCGACCCCCTTGGCTGCACCCTCCTCAGGGAGCTGTAGATTGGAATTTCTTTCCCTATAATCCTGACAGTGTTGTACCTCATTCCAAGGGATGATCACCAGGCAGTCAACAGTGGTCATTTCCTACTGAAAAAGGCAGGGATTCCTTGAGCTAGGGAAGGATAAATTCCATGAAAGGAGCCAGTGTCACCTGAGATGGCTGGTCTGGAACATAAACACTTCGAGCAAGCTGGAAGCTGACGATACAATCACAGAGAATTCGGGGTGATGGATAAAGGGAATGTTTGTTGAAAAACTGGAATGAGAATCATTAAGACAAGTCAGCAGGCTGCTGAGAGGGATCTTAGGAGAGTGGTTTGAGGATGAAGAGAGGTAAAATGGGAGGTGGAAGTTTGGAAGGAAGATAAAGACCTGAAGTTGCAAAAAGCTAAATGAGGTAATTTGTGCTGTTTATAAAACTTCTGTGCTGTTGCGGAGGCTTTGGGAGGACTTTGTGATTCTGCTGAAGCTCTTCAGATCTTCACTTTCATGTTCTTTTTCATAATCTCTTTATCTTTTGATTTACCAACACCAAAAGGATCCTGCCAAGCTGTTTGAAACCAAAAAGAAAGAAGTTGCTCTGTTTATTGACCTCTACTTGAAAGCTGGAAACCATGCTTCGATTTCTCAGATGTTTTCCTCATTTCACATCCTATGTTATTATAAACATTTGTCTTTCAAGCACAGGACAGGCTGAGAGCTGAAGAATTACCAGCCTGGAGCAGGTCCTCAGAGTCCACCTGTTTCCTTCTCTCCGTGGCAGGAGCCTGGAAGTGTCCAGGGTACATCCCAGAATGGTTTGGGTTGGAAGGGACCTTAAAGCTCATCCAGTTCCACCCTCTGCCATGAGCAGGACACCTTCCACTATCCCAGGCTGCTCCAAGCCCCATCCAACCTGGCCTTGGACACTTCCAGGGATGATCCAGGGGCAGCCACAGCTTCTCTGGGCACCCTGTGCCAAGGCCTCCCCACCCTCACACGGAACAATTCCTTCCCAATATCCCATCTAACCCTGCCCTCTGGCAGTGGGAGGCCATTCCCTGTGTCTTGTCCCTCCATCCCTTGCCCCCAGTCTCTCTCCAGCTCTCTTTGGAGTGTTTTTCCCAATATTTATTATTTTACATCTGTCACAAGTGGATTTTGTTGGTTGTCATTTTGCTTATTCACCAACTTTGTGCAGGTGTTTTTTCCCCTTATATTCCTTGTGCTCTCTCTGGCCTGGCTGGTGTTATTAATATATTTAACTGGCAGGTCTCCTATTTTCCCACTCACTTTTCATTACTAATCCATATGTCAAACAATTTCAATGGGTTTGGTTTTCTTCCATAAGTTAATAGAGACGTGGTGCTGCCCTGGATTAATACAAAATTTATGGAGTGTCCTCCCCAAGCCAAGGGATCGCTGATATCACAGCACCAGCACAAATCAGCTCTAGTGGGAGACAGACAGAACACCCTGTCCAGGACACCGAGCCCGGGTCAGCTCAGGCAAGGAGCCTTCCCCCCCCTGTTTAAACCAGCAGGGAGCTGATATCTTTTCATGGAAGTGCCCAGTGATAGCAGCAGCGAGCAGCGATGTCTGGAACATTTGGTGGCTGGATCCCACGGGAAGGGATGAGGATGCTGCAGAGAGCAGATTCATCAGTTTGGAGTTTAACTCTTCTCCCCTTGTTTTGCCTCTCATTCCTTTACCCCTGCCGAAGATTATTTTAAATACATTCTCACTGCACTCTTGCTGTATTTTTTCCCTGCCAGACTGTCTATACTCAATTTCCAGTTAATTTTCCAGAGTACAGGGAGCTTCTTGGACAGGGAGAAAAGCTCTTCTGATGTTCAAGTCTTGCATTGAATCATAAAGCTCCATTTTGTGTAATTTTCTGGCAGATGTAACTCACTGTGGGAATTGCGTTTGTGATTTGGGTCCTTGGGTATAAGACAGCTTTTTCCTATAAATCATTGGGAAAGGATACAGAGGCTCTGGCTCTGATTGACAGCTCAGCCCCTCTCTCATTACTCCACTCTGATTTATTTACCTCTTTCATTAAGCTTAAAGGGAGAACTGCCCACATAAACAAAACATCAAGAGTGAATTAGGTTCAACAGGAATGATTAAAGCTACTCCCAAATTCTAATTTATCCCCTATTAGCAGACAAATGAGCACATGCTGACTCCATGCTCTTCCTCCACCACACTCTTCATTCCCAGTGTCACTTCCAATAACGGGAGGTCCTTGACACCACTGAGAGCACAGTGCCCAGAATGAATCGAGTACCTCTGAGTGCCCAAATTCAGGTGGAAAATATGTTTCTGTCTCATATAAATAAACCTGTGCTTGTTGTAATTGCAAATACGGAACAAAAAGACACCATTACAGGGGAGAGAAGACAGAAGCAGCAGGATCTGAAGTGCAGAAGAGGAGTAGAGAAAGCATAAAATAGCAATTATTGAATAATTCTGTGTCAGAAACTCTCCGGGTAGTAAGTACCAGAATAATTTGGTTTGGAAGGTTATAGTTTCCAGAAGGATGTGCCTTGTGAATTTCTGGGCAGAGAGTGAGGCTGACTGCCTGGCATTTCCCTTGTTGAAGGTGGGTGTGATGTTGCCCTTTTCCCAGTCACCAGGGACATTCCCCATCACCGTGACCGTTGGGAGATGACAGAGTGGCAGTGACACCAGCCAGCTTCCTTGGCACCCTCAGGCCCATCTCATCTGGCACCATGGACCTGTGTACGTGCACATTGTTTAAATGGTCTGTAATTCATCCATCCTTCATCAACGGTTGTGCTTCACTCTCCAGACTCTGCTCTCACAGATCCAACGACAGCTTTCCACAGGATCCCACTGATCCCCTGAATAAGCCAAAGTCTGTTGAACTGGAAATTCACATATTCCTCATTTTTGTTCCTCTCTCTCCTTCCACGGTAGCATGGCATTCCACCTTTTTCACGGAGCCAGTCCTGTAGTATTGCCTACATCATCAAATAACTTCACTCCCCTGCTTCTCCTCCATGTTCTCCTCCGGGTTCTCCTCCAGATCCATGGCATCCATTCAGCCTCATGTGCCACCACCCTGGGACATTAAAGCATGGCAGGAATTGCACTCCTGACCCGGGAGAAAGCACTGGTGTCGGCACATTTGTCTCTGGATTACTTGGAGTCATTGGATTTCTTGCTCCCTACGGTGTCGATCTTCTGCCCTTTGAACTCTTGAGACATCCAGTAATGTGAGTGGTGAAGTTCCATGGGAGAGGAGGTCAGGAAAAGCATCCAAGACAGGCAAGGAAGGTGAGATGGGTGGAGAAGGTGAACGTGAAACTGCACAAGGGATAAACAGTCTGAGGGTTGCTCTGATCCAGACTTGGATAAGCATTTTAGTCATGTGAAAAATGCAGGTTTGGGTGAAGTAGAGGGAGGATGTGGTGGAGCTTGGCCAGAAAATTGCTACTGACAGGAAAAGCTCTCTGGAGCTATTTAAAGATGCAGGTCTGGCTCCTCTGTTTTTCATTATTTTGTGGTGTTGATTTGTTTTGCTGTTGATGCCTGACTGATGTCTTGCAACTCCTACTCTAGAGACTCTCAAATTAATTCCTAGTGGGATTTGTTTCACAGAATCACAGTCTGATTTGAGTTAGAAGGGACCTTAAAGCCATCCAGTCCCACCCCCTGCCATGGGCAGGACACCTTCCACTATCCCAGTCTGCTCCAAGCCCCGTCCAGCCTGGCCTTGGACACTGCCAGGGATCCAGGGGCAGCCACAGCTTCTCTGGGCAACCTGTGCCAAGGCCTCCCCACCCTGACAGGGAACAATCCCTTCCCAATATCCCATCTATCCCTGCCCTCTGGCAGTGGGAGGCCATTCCCTGTGTCCTGTTCCTCCATCCCTTGTCCCCAGTCCCTCTCCAGCTCTCCTGGAGCCCCTTTAGGCCCTGGAAGGGGCTCTGAGCTCTCCCTGGAGCCTTCTCTTCTCCAGGGGAGCACCCCCAGCTCTCCCGGCCTGGCTCCAGAGCAGAGGGGCTCCAGCCCTGGGAGCAGCTCTGGGGCCTCCTCTGGAATCTCTCCAGCAGCTCCAAGTCCTCCTGCTGTTGTTTATCGTAGATGGGTGATGTTGGGATGTACTTTTAATAAATGTCGAGGCTGACATGTGTTGATCTTGTCCCATCAAATAATATCATCTTTCCAGACGTGTATTTTCCTTGAAGGTTCTCTAAACATGTGAAGTTTCAGCTTCTCCACTGAATTTTTGAGAGTTTTTTTCCTTCCTTCCTGAGAAAACTATCCAGTAATAGAACACAGAAGACTATGGAAGGCAGATTGGTGTTTGCTGTGTTCAGTTCATTTGCTGGAAGCACCTGGTGACCATTTAGAGAAAGGGATAAACACGGTGGCTTCTGTCAAGCCCGAAAGGAAACACGATTAAGGCGGAATTGACAACTCCTATTTCTCCAGCCATCGTTTGTCATCATGCTTTGGTGAACAACATCAAGAGCAAAATGCTTCGTTGTGATGTGGATAGAGATATTATTTATTTGTACTGGCAGAGGGTGGCTTCAGCTGCCTGAAAACACAGCGAGATGAATCAGGCCTGTTGTTTAACTCTTTCCCAGCCAGGCTCTTCCCAAGGATTATACAATTAAATTTTTAGTTAAATTGAAAATTTAATTGAATTTATTAACTCTAGGGGGGTGGATGAACAGATTTTATTGGTCCTACGTGGGAAACACAGGGTGATGTACAGTGAAATGAGGGGCTCATGGATTGCACCCTCCACTGCCCATCACTGCACCGATGCTCTTCTAAAAGCCCATCAGGAATTCCATATAAAGTCTGAGTTCAAATCATTTTTTTTTAAAAAAGCAGAATTTTAAAACCCAAGAAAAACTCCAGACCTCTCATTTTGTCTTAACATGGAGCCTTTTTGCATTAAGGAAGCTGGTGGTTTCTCCTGGAATTATCTGGCTCTTTGGAGTAGGGAATTAAGACTTAAAGCAGCATCTGCTACCTATTAATATTTTTCCCATTGTGATATCACTGAATTAGTCCAAAGGATTTTTTTTTGGAGAAATCACGTATTTTAGAAGACATCCCTGCTGGAATCTGCTCCGTGTCTTTGTCCTGGGAAAACTCAAATTTCTGGTCTGTGCTTATCCCAGAAAAGCACCGGGTAAAGTCTGGTTTGGGTTTGGCTTTTGCCAGCGTTTCCAAGCAGTTCCCTCTCTCCATCTCCAAGGTCACGTGCCTCAAAGATGGAGCTGCAGGACACGGATGTCTTACATGAATGAGAATAATCTCACAGATGGGGGAAGGCTGGGAGTGAGATAAAAATTACAGTATTAATTTTTTTTTCTTAATTCTGAAGGACGACGGAGCTTCATTATCCAATCTGCTTAAAATTGAACGACCTAATGAAATTTCACACCCACTAAATTTAATCATGGATTACTCATGTGGGATTTGAATCAGATAAAAAGGATGCTTCAGATATTTGGTAGCAATTGCATAAGGTAATAAAAAATCTGCAGTGTTCTTTGTCCTTTTCAGCAAATGTGAATTGCTTGACCTACTTTTCTCTTCTTTACTTTTTTCCCTTTTTTCCTTTTTTTTTTTGGTATTCATGACCCCGACTTCCTCCTGGGCATCTCTGAACAGTCAGTCCCACGCTCGTGTACAAACCAATGGATCTCAGGAGTGCTTCCTCCTGGGTGTTGGGGATGCAGGTGGATTATTGCTTTTGCTGCAGCAGTTTGAGGCTGGGAAGAGAAAGAAATGCTTTACAATCAATATCTTAGCTCGTGTATTAAAAGGCCAGGCTGATAAGAGGATCTTGTTTGGGGCAGGTGGGGGTGGATGATGGATTAAGGTTCTGCTCAGGGCTTTGCTTGTGGCAGCTGAATGAGCTTTTGCAGATCCCTTTACCCCTCCAAACGTTCCCTGCATGGATTTTACCCCTCCAAACCTTCCCTGCATGGATTTTACCCCTCCAGACCTTGCCTGTGTGGATTTAAGTGGTGTTTGACTCACAGGGATGTTCTGACTCCGGCAGAACTGGCAGTGCCTGTAGGAACCTTGACACAACACACGCTCTGTGCTTACAGCTTGTGTTTTTGCCCTCCTCCACTGTGTTCCTGCGGAGCTAACCAAAGGGTGAGGAGGACTCTGGAAATAGCAGCTCTCCTGTATTGTTAGTGGGACTTTGGAATTCGGGGCTATTCCTCAACATCTGCTTCAGGCAGCACCCCGAGCACAAAGCAAACCCAGGCCTTGCCCTAGAGCCTCAAAGAAGTGGAGCCTGGAGTTGCTTTTGGGAAGTGAATAGTCAAAGGAGCCTTTGGAAGAGATGTTGGATATTTAGGAGGAGTTCTGGATTTTCCTAGTGGGAAATGGAGCGCACAAAGTTGCTTTTTGACATGCCCTGAGACAGCAGCACAAGCAAGGCTGGGGTGCTGGGGGAACCAAGGAGTTGGTGCCTCACTGTGGAAAAAGGATGGCTAAGTGAGGATTGAGTGATGGACAGCCCTGAAATAAGCACAAATTCCCTACGTTTGGTAGAGGAAAGAGAGTTAGTCAAGTTGGGTAAAGGGAGAAAGGCGTGTGCTAAGGAAATGATCTTTCCAGCAGTATTTGGAATAGACAGTGGTGGAATAGCAAAGCTTTAGTCAAGGTTGAATAAAAAACTCTTTTGATAGTGGAGATGTGAGAGGCCCTGGCTCCTGCACGGGTGGGGCAGGCTGTGTTTAAGGATGTTACACTCAGGGAGTTTGGAATCTCCCACCAGCAGGTGAAGAGAGGGATGGAGTTTTCAGTGCAAGTGACAGAGAAGATGCTGGACACAGTCAATGGAAGAGTAATAGGAGCTTGTGGAGAAAACTCCTGTACTTCTACTCCCTGAGAGATTCAGCTGATGGACTGGCATCCCTTATGTCCATGAAGAGACGAACACAAGCTGAAATATTGTTTGGACAGGATGGCTCAGGTCTCTAGGAGACACCACTTGAGTTTTCTGTTAGGGGGTAAAGAGCTTTAAATTCCCCTTCAGGAAAAGCTGAAGTTGGAGAAGCCACTTCTTGATTCAGAGCCTGATTGTCCAGAGTACAAAAAGTCAGTGGAGGAATGGCTCAAGAAGGAGAGAGAAACAGCCTTTGTTGTCGGATCTTTCCTGCTTTTGGCAGCACGATTATTCCGAAGCTTGCGCAATCCCTGCCGTGCATCCACTGGGTGCCCTTCATCCTCAAAAACAACCCAGGGAAAAAGCAGCTTCAGACATATGAAAGGATCCATCAACAAACTGAACAGCAGCTTCAAATGTTTCATCAAGGAGTAGGAAATCTCATCACAGCTGGATTACCCACAAGCTTCAGGGGTCTTTAAGGTCAAAAAGTAGTTAAATTGTAGGGAACAGCGGGAAACAAGGGCACTGAGGCCTCCTCTGGAGGCTGCTGGGTTTGAGTCCTGTCTTCCACACGTGGCCCACGACATTTTTGTTCTTATAATCCCTTCTCACGAACACTTCGCAGGCTTGGAGGGGTTTTTTTTTTGCCACTCTTTCCACTCAGCCAGAATTAAGAGAATTTTCTGTCTAAAAGGTGTTCTGTGGTCTTTGCAAACACTTTGATGTTCCTGGATGGTGGTTAGAGCTTTTACCACAATTCTCCATCACCGTGCAGGATGATGCTGGGGCTTTTTTTAATGGAAAGCTGTAATTTTTGGTGACATTTGAGGACATGGGGCAGTGGTAGCTTTGGCAGTGCTGGGGGAACAGTTGGACTTGATGATCTCTGAGGTATTTTCCAACCTAAACCATTCCATGCTTTTATGAACCAAAAGCAGTGTGTTTGGGTCTGTTCACTGCTACCAGTGACAACAAATCTCCTCTATTGCCAATTTCTCGGGAAATAAATAATCAGTGGTTTAAATCAGATCAGTGCCAGTCACGGATTGTACAGCCTGTGTGAGAAACACGTGTAGGGCTAAAGAGTAAAGGCAGTGATGGATCAGAGGGAGCTGAGGCTCACACATGTTGATGCAGGAGACAGGGGAGGTTTTTCCTCCTTTTTTAGTCTCCTGCTGACACACACCTGCTTTACCTGCTGAGGAGTTCATCCCTCTGCTTGGGACACACCCCTGCCTGTCTTCACTTGTGCTGCACTTTTAAAGCCCTGAATTCATTGTTTAATATAAAAACAAAATACAAGGCTGTCTCTTCCTGCATGGAATGCAAATTCTTTTGTATGTGTGATGTGCCAAGGGTGTTCCTTTGCTGAGGCACCCTTGGAGCTGCTGATCAGAGGGTCAGGACACTGGGAAGTGGAAGAGGGTGGGATGTCCATTCTTATTAGGGATATTTCAGAGTCATAAAATCACAGGATAGGTTGGGCTGGAGGGGATTTTTAAAGGTCATTTCATCCAAGCATCCCACCATGGGCAGGGACACCTTCCACTATCGCAGGCTGCTCCAAGCCCTGTCCAACCTGGCCTTGGACACTTCCATGACCAGAGCCTGAAAAAATGTGGCAAGTGGTAGAAGGAGGAACAGCAGGAGCTGTGGAAGAGGAGAGAGTCTGGTCTGCTGGAGGGGAAAGGAGGAAGCAGCAGCGACACTTTGAATGGGTGTTTTGAAATATGCTCAGAGTTAATTTTATCCAGAAGCATTTGACATGAATTTAGATTTGAAATCAGCATTTGCTCATTACCGAGCGACTGATGAATGCCAAATCAGGTCATTACTCTTGGAGTGGGTTTTTATCTTCTCCCATTATATGGGGTTGCTCAGATCCTCTTCATTCATAGTTGTCTTTTCTGGATATAATTGGGTTTAAGCAACTAAGATAACAAATGAAGTGTTGATAACGAGAAGGATTGTTCATCTGTCCAAAGATGGTTGGGTTTTTTTCCTTTCTCTCTCTCCTGGTGTGCTGAGGGCTGCTCAGCAGTAATTGTTCTAAGCTCTGTGCATTCAGATGTGTTTCATCACTGTCAGGATGTATGTACTGACCCTACCCTCCCTGCTGGAGCACATGATCTGTAGGAATTTGCCTGCAGAGCTGAAGTTCCTCTGTCTCCATTCCTGAAGGCTGTTCTGACAGCTCAGCGAGTGCTCGATGGGAGAATAACAAAACGACCTTAATACCTTTGAAAACTGAACTACCTTGTTTAACTCAATAACACTGAGAGGAAATTGGTTTCCCTTCCTAAAAATGTCTCCTCTCCTCCTGGAAGAAGGGATGAGGTTTCCATTTATCAGAGCAGCAGAGATCAACAGGAAAATGTTACCCTGTTCCTGCGGTGCTTTTAATAGAATAAGGAGGCAGTGCCCTTCAGCTGTTCCTTAGCCAAACAAAATGTTTGGTGAGCCTTGCTAATCTATCCTGGCAGGACCAGAGCCACCTAACAGCAGGAAATGTCACCATGGCCAACTGCTAAAATAATATTATAATTGTGTAATTTGTATTCCTGCGGGAGAATCTGGCCACGTGCTCCAGCAGCCCAGAACCCCTCATGTGCTGGGCTGATCTCGCAGCCTGGGCAGCAGGAAAGGGGAGATTCTGCCCCTCTGCCACCTCAGGTGAAACCCCACCTGCAGAGCTGCCCCAGCCCACCAGCAGGAGGACGTGGAGCTGCTGGAGAGAGTCCAGAGGAGGCCCCGGAGCTGCTCCAGGGCTGGAGCCCCTCTGCTCTGGAGCCAGGCTGGGAGAGCTGGGGGTGCTCACCCGGAGAAGAGAAGGCTCCAGGGAGAGCTCAGAGCCCCTTCCAGTGCCTACAGGGGCTCCAGGAGAGCTGGAGAGGGACTGGGGACAAGGGACGGAGGGACAGGACAATGGGGAATGACTTTATATATATGTATATATATATAAACCCATTGTACTGCTGGATCCCCACTGAACGTGACAATGTCACTGTGTATTTTGTCTCTCCAGCACACAAAGCTGAACCTCTGAGTTTGCAGACTTCAGTATTTTCCCACATCTAAATCAATTTTGGACATGCCAATCCTCATTCTCCCACATTGTATCTTTACACTGAATATCCTACTCCCACATATTGTCATTTTTAAAAACGGGAGCGTGGCCCAACAGGTCCTGGAGGGCTTTCCCTCTCTTTACACAGAGCTTTTGATTCCTGGATCTGTTTGAAAGTGTCTGAAGGCTTTCAAGATAAAATGCAGTTGTCTCCTTTTCACTCCTCTCTGGTAGGCAGAGTAAATGCCTTTGTTTCCAGGCATAGCTGAAGTGCTGCCATTCCATTTGAAAATCCCATTAATCTCATGCATCCAATGATAACATAAAAAAATAGTACAATATATGGTTGGTTTTCCACAGGCATCCCGTTATTCAGTGAACACGCATGGCTCTGTGGGAATAGGGCTTTGGGGGACTTCACAGGGAACTCGAGGGAAATTTCCCAGGCTTAGGCCTGCCAGGGTGTCCCTTTTTTACTCCTAAATCATCTCCGGTTTCCTACTGCTGCGGGCACTCCTGGCGGGAAGATGGGACTGCTGACATGGCTTTGAGTCTTTATCCCCAGGTATAGAATCCCAGGATCTCAGACTGGTTTGAGTTGGGAGGGACTTAAAGCTCATCCCATCCCACCCCCTGCCATGGGCAGGGACACCTTCCACTATCCCAGGGTGCTCCACGCTCCATCCAACCTGGCCTTGGACACTGCCGGGGATGGGGAAGTCACAGCTTCTCTGGGCACCCTGTGCCAGGGCCTTACCACCCTCACAGGGAGGAATTCCTTCCCAATATCCCATCTAACCCCATCCTCATTCAGGTGAAAGTAATTCCCTTTCGTCCTTTCACTCCATCCATTTGTATTTATCTGCAAATTCTTCCCACCACACAAATAGGAGGAGCTGGATGCCACCAGATAATTCACACTTTCACTCATTAGAAATTCAGCTGAATGGTCATGAGGAATATCTGTACTTCAGCAAGAACAGCTTTGAATTGGAAACAAATTTAACCATTAAATTAACTGCTAAATTTCTCTTAAAGCACAGGAAGGTTTCTTTGCGCCGTGTGGCCCCCCTACACCTTTTTTTTCCCCCAGATAAACTGATGTTCTCCATTCTGTGAGGATTTAACTCTCTTTGTCTTCAGCTTGAACACTCCCTTAACTGTATTAATCACATATTTCCATCAGAAGAGATTTTTGAAAGTGTTTAAGCATATTTTGCACAGGTTGGAGGACTCAGTGAGCTGCCTCTTGTTACTCTTTGGATTTGTAATTCCCCAAAGATAAAGCAGCATTAGGAACAGTCCCCAGTTTTCTCTGGAAAGTAATTTCTGATTTCCATATTAATCAAAAATAGCTTTACCTTCGTCCTGCCCTAATCCTAGGAACAACACGGGAAGAAGATTACATTCTGTAGATGTCAGAAAAGCAATTAAAATTTGCACAGAGGAATTGAAGGGGGAAGGAATCTCACCTCTTTATTTTGTGAGCTGAGCAGGGAAAGACCCTGACCTCAAACCGTTTGTTTCTTATTGGCTCCTTTTCTTTTGAAGTGCCTGCTAGAATCGTCTTTAATATTTCAAGATTAAAATACTGGGGTTTCAGTAGACTGAGAGGGTTATAGTGATGAGAAGAGACATTTAAGGAGGGTGAGGATTGGCTGTGAAGAGCCTGGAATTTGCAGTTGGAGAGGTGAGTGGCTATAAATAGCTCTGTCTGTGGAGATGGATATTCCTTGATCCTCACGGACTTGAGTGCATGTCCATAGGGAGAGCCCGCAGCTCCCAGCCTGGAATGGAGGGAGGGCAGGAGAGAGGGGGCAGGTGAGGCAGTGCCTGCCGTGCTGGGTGGCAAAGGTTCTGCTGTAGAGGCGTGGAACTGCACAAATTTGGGAGGTGTGGGAGTAGTCTGAGAAGCAAAATCTCTCGTAGTTGACAGGAGGATCATGGGGAGGAACAGGGGAAAATGTGGCGGGGATGGCTTTTGAGGTTTGACTTGGTGACCTGTGACGTGTCACCTGTTTGGGTGTAGCCAGCGTATTCTGTGGGTGAATCGGGGCGTGGGAAGGGAGGTGGGATGTGCACACAGGGATGTTTACCTTGGCTCTTTGGGATGGGGTCGTACCAGATAAAGGTTTAGGTGTAGGGGACAAGAGAAAGACACAACAGAGTGCGACGGGATGGGACGGGATGGGATGGGATGGGATGGGATGGGATGGGATGGAATGGAATGGAATGGAATGGAATGGAATGGAATGGAATGGAATGGAATGGAATGGAACGGAAGTCTGTGGAAGCCCTGTGGAGGCTGTCCATGTGGGAAGGGCAGAGGAGCACGTAAGCAGGTGCTGCTGGGGTATGGACTCCGTGTGTATGGGATGGATTTGCCAGGATTGTGCTGTTGCTCTTACCTTTGAGGAGAGGGGAGTTTCCCAGAGCTGTTCTCCTAAACATACTTTATTCTCCAGTTTTTCAGGTTCCTGCAGGGTGAACACTGAAGCTGCAAATATCAATTTATACTGACTGAACCTTTGAATTGAACCCAGTTTGCAGCTGAGCTGATTGTTGTAGATCCCTTCCAACTGAACAATTCCATTCTAATCTCTTCTATTCCTTCCATTCCATTCTTTCCTTTTAGTGAGCACGTCTAAGTGTTCTCTGGAATGTGTGACATCATACCCACAAAAATTCTCTTCCTGAAATATTCCGGTGTCAAATAGACCCGTTCTGGAAATTCCTTTCCTCCACTTGGCTGATAAGCCTGGACCAGTCCAAGGCCCTGTGATCAAACTCTTGTTTTGGATTCCAAAGGCCTGTATTTATTGGAATAAATTTCTCCAGTAACTTGCCATGTGATCAATGACAGTTCTCAAAACTGAACTTTTTCTCCTGCTTTCCCCGTGCACTACAACTCACAAGAATATGACCATGGGATGACTTTAATTAGATGGTATTTTGGGAAAAGATTCTTCCCTGTGAGGGTGGTAAGCCCTGGTACAGTTTGCCCAGAGAAGCTGTGGCTGCCCATGGATCCCTGGCAGTGTCCAAGGCCCGGTTGGATGGGGCTTGGAGCAGCCTGGGATAGTGGAAGGTGTCCTTGGCTGGGAGTTGGAATGAGATATTTTTTAAGGTCCCTTCCAACCCAAACCAGTCTGGAATTTTAAACAAAATACTCTGCTATAAAACTTTGCTTCCTATTATATGGCATTAAAAGCATTTTTAGTTGTGACTTACAGCCTATGAGAGCCCTTTAAAAAGCGATTTTAGATTAAAACTCTTGAGGTGTTTGTGTGTTAGTTTATTTTTGATAGGGAGAAAAACCTGCTACAAAAAGAGATGATTGTCTTTATTCATTTTTAAAACTTATTCATGCAGAGCTGTGACAGTGACAAACTGGCCTCAGGTCATTTCTTCTCCTTGACATTTGCAAGTCTGATACGTTTTCCAGACTGTGGCTGGCCCATCCCTGGCAGTGTCCCAGGCCAGGCTGGACGGGGCTTGGAGCAGCCTGGGATAGTGGAAGGTGTCCCTGCCCATGGAAGGGGGTGGGATGGGATGAGTTTTAAGATCCCTTCCAACCCAAACCATCTGGGATTCTGTGATACTTTGAACTAAAATACATTTCCTGAAATGCTTCCAATGTAATTTTAGAAAATTCCAGACTTCTAATAGAGTTCTCATTAATTTGTTTTACTGGAAATTAAATGCTAAAAGTGAGTCTTTCAATTCTTGTTATATTTCGCAATTTTTTTGCTGTTGATCCTGTAATTTTTGGAAAGGATTGGTAAGAAAGTCCAGTTCTTGATGGCAGTGCTGGGGCACTGCTTGACTTCAGCTGGATTTTGGATCTCAGGTCTCATTTTACTTTATTTAAGGACAACAGCTTAGATTTGAGCCATGAGTGAGCTGGGGAAGCAGGGGGTGAGTGCCACACATTAGAATTCCACCTAGGAAATGAAGCTGGTGTTCAGTTGTGGTTTCCCTCAATTTATTGCAGTGAGGAGATCCTGCAGGACAATCACCGGGATAAATTAATTGTAATACATTGATTTTGTCCTGGAAATCTGCAGAAGTTCATTAGCATTGAACAGGAACACTGCCTGACCAGCTGCCTGGTGGTTATTTGACCAAAATGAGTCCCTTTGTGCCAGCAAGGACACCCGAGATGTCACCGTGCACCAAGGACTGCGTTTGACCCACTTGATGTTTGCCAGGTGAGCTGGAACTGGCACTTGCTTGTGTTTAAAAGAAGGAGCAAAATCTTTAGGAGCGTTTCCTAAGGCTGCTCCATTTCCAAGCAGTCTGTTAAAACCAGATTCCTGGAGGAAATTGCTGATTTCTTTAGGCCATGGAAAAGCTTCCTCAGGGGCTCCTTTGCCATCACAGGCTGTGGGACACCTTCCGCTATCCCAAGTTGTTCCAAGGCCTGTCCAACCTGGCCTTGGACACTCCCAGGGATGGGGCAGCCACAGCTTCTCCGGGCAATGTGTATGATGTGTGAATCCATAAAGAGCTTTGAGAGATGAGGAATTGTCTCAGTGTTTTATAATGCTGAGGCTTTAGAATAATTTAAATGCATTCTTTACGTAGAGCTTTTAAAATAACCCTATCCAATAATATAGATGCTGTTTCTTCTTGCCCTGCTTGGAAGTAGACCAGCACTTTGTGGATGACGGGAGGTCTCCGATGTACTGAGATGGAGTGGGAGGCACAAATCCAGGCAGAGGAGGATTTCAGGGCATCTACAGGGAAAGCAGCACCACTGCCTACGGAAGCACTGGTGAGGGACCGTGTGCTGCCAGTCGTGTTGTGGCAGGATAGATACAAACTTGGTTTATTTTAGCTATTTTAGTTATTTTTAAATGTAGACACAACCTCGGCCAATCCTTTATTTCTCAACTGTTCCCGTTAACATTTTTAGGCAAAAGACAAAACCTGCCAGAAGTTTTGGCTCTGTAGAGAAAACAGGTTGCCCAGAGAAGCTGTGGCTGCCCCATCCCTGGAGGTGTCCAAGGCTGGACAGGGCTTGGAGCAGTCTGGGACAGTGGAAGGTGTTGTTGCCCATGGCAGTGGAGTGAACTGAATGAGCTTTAATGTCCCTTTCCACCAACCATTCCATGATTCTCTCCATAATCCATAATTATGTGGATATATTGCTATTTTTCAGTTTCAAGTGCCTCAAATGATGTTTTATGCAGTATATTTGATGCCATGAATTAATGGCAGTTTTATACTGTTGGCTTTTTCGGTAACAATTTTCAAGTCCATCTGAGAGATTGCCCTGGATGCCTCTTCCCTCTCCTTATCTACGCTCCTCACTTAAATCATCCCTCAGGTTCTGCTGGTAAAACTGAAGCCTGCTGGTATTCTGAGTCCCAAACCATAATTAGTCATCTTCCCCTTTTTAAGCTGATTTTTGAACCCAGCAGCCCCCAGTACAGGAGTGGGCTGATGTGAACCCTCAGATTTTATTTTGCTCGACGTCGTGCCTTTCGCTCCTTTAACTTCTGAGCTTTTCTCTTTTTTCCTCTCCCTTTTCCATCCCAGTCCATTACTCTAATTTGCTATTCCTGGAGGGAACTGCTGATCCTTTTTGCTGTTTCCCAGCCACGCTGGATGTGTTATTTTTAAGGCAGCCTCACTACCTGCAGCACGATGACTCATTTTGGATTTGCCAAGTCCCCACGTTTCTGCCGAGAAGTCAGTTCCTGGATTGAATTCCTGAGGGGATTGTTGGGATCCCAGCATAGAATCCCCAAATCCTTGGAGGATGTTAAAGTCACAACTATTACCTAAACAAAATCCAACACTGCTGTTCTAAAATGAGGGGGCAGAAAGTGCCCCAAAGACCTTTAATTCACCCCATCGCTGGAAATCTCCAAGGCCGGGTTGGATGGAGCTTTGAGCAACCTGGTTTTTTAAATCCCTCCAGGGATGGGGACTCCACCACTTCCCTGGGAAGCCTGGACAATCCTTTCCATGAAGAAATTTTCCATCCTCCTCCCTTGCTCTCCATCTGCCATCAATCCCGAGAGTCGCAGGGGTCTCCCAGTTATCCATGTGAAATAACTGCCCCACACAAATCTTGGGATTTTTAAAAACAAGCCTGGCTGCTTCCCTGTGTCAAAAACGAGCAAAAGAGGAGCTGCCACAAATTTATCACTTTTTACCTGCTTGAGCAACCAGGAAGATGCACCTCAACCATAAAATGTAATTTACTTAATTAGTAATTGCTTTGCTGAGTTGGACCAGTGTAGAAATCTTTTTTTTGTAGCAAGCAAATAAAAACTCTTCTACAACATCACAGGCTGTCACCCCTCAGCTGCGGGGTTTATTATGTTTGGAGTTTCTTCCAGGCTTTTTGTAAGGAATAAAATATTTACAGGATGAAGGGAAGAGATTTTGCTTTTTTGTATTTATTTTTTTCTTCCCAAGCTTTCTGAAGAGATGCTCTACCAGAACAGCTGGTGCAAAAACATAGCTCCAATTCAAGTATTCCCAGAAATTAGTTTCTTTTTTTCAGGAAAGGGATTATAGGGCATGAACATGGTTTATAACACTTCTTTAGGTGTTGAAAAATTCAGTTGATGAACCAGAAGTAGTAAATGCTGCACGGCCCCATGATTCCAGCGCTGATCTTCCTCCCTGGATTTTGGTGGGTTGGGCAGGAGCTGGTGGGGTCCTCGAGGGTCAGGTGCAACAGTCAGGAAATCTCATCCCAGCTCTTGGCTAGAAAATCAGTAACAAAAACCTTGGGATAAGAGATCTTTGTGGGATCACTGTATTCCCGCTGCCTTTCTGACAGAACCTTTGCACTTCCAAGCTGGTGAAATCAGATTTTATTTCCACCAGAGCCGTTTTTTAAACAGCACTGTGGAGTTTTGCCAGTTCAAATATTAGGGATTCTCAGCTTCCCCCAAGCACAACTTGAATCCAATCTCCTGGCCCAAATACATGTGAGAGACCCATTAAGCCTTTTAACACCCAAAACCTGCTTTTGTTAATATTCTCCGTGTGCTCCATCTGCTGCTGTGTTTGTCCATAGCCAATGGATTTGAGAGCAGTTCACTTCTCTGGTCTGAGGCCAAAATGTCCAAAATACCATATGGACATCTGAAAGTTAATGAGCATTTAAAAATTTCAATATCTAAGGATGTTGTGATCCCTGAACCTGAGTCTTCCTGAGTTTGGCTTCTTTTTGTAACCCTAAATATTTTATCATTTTGAATTTTTATCTTTGCAAATGAAAATCACTATGCTCATACTTTCGAACTGGCCCTTTGGGGCAGTAATTTGATTTGTAACGTTGTTTTGACTGTTCTGGAGTTGCCTATTACTAAAATGAGCTGAAATAGGAAATTTGGTGTCCCCAGAGACGTTGTTTAAGGGTGTGAATCAAGGATGAAATCAGGAGGATGCTGCCAGTGCCAGAGGACAGTGTGGAGTATAAAAAGCAGAGATGGGAACCAGGGCAATGTTTGTGCTATAGAGAGACTTAATGAGTCAATTAATTGATTGATTACTGATTAATTGATTAATTACCAGGCAGTTTCTGTTGTGTTAATCGTTGATCATGCTCAGGGCAGTGCTGAGCAGCTTGGCTTTGGAAGCACACCTGGAAGACCATTTTAAGGCAGTTCCAACACTGGCAAATTCAATTCAAGCATTTTGAATAAGAAAAACTAAAAGCAAGGAGCTTTTTGCCATCACTTCTTTCAACCCAAACCATTTCAGGATTCTATTTTGCACCCAGTTGTTGCAAACACCAACTTGGCAGAAAAAAGAAATTACGATAGATAGAAAACAGGGATGAATTCCCAGTTCCAGGATCTAGGAAGGCATCAGGAATGCACTCTGGAGCAGTTGCCTTTCCTTAGCTGGAAGCACAGAGGTTTTGCATGGACCACAGTGTCTGTGACAGAGCAGGAATTACAGCTGGAGCAAAAAACTGGAGCTGGAACTGGTTATCTTTTTAGCTCCTGGCTTGGAAGCAGAGCTGAAAAGGATGGATTGAAAATTATCCGGATGAACAAGTGCATTTTGGACATCACAAAGGGCTGTTTTCTGAGCAGTTATTGTAAATATCTTGCTGTAACCTATAACCTGAGGGCATGGAGAGCATGGAGTCCTGCCTGCATTTCTATTCCCAGCTCCTCCAGAAAGGGCCTTCACACCCCTCTAGAGCTGCCATAAAAACTCTGCCAGAGCAGACCAAGAGCATCCAGGTGAGGCTCGCCTCGCCCTCCACAAATTCAGGGAAATGGCAAATTCAAGACTGAAAAGCAAGTGAAGGCATTCCTGGGGATGTCCAAGGCCAGGTTGGATGGGGCTGGGAGCAACCTGAGATAGTGGAAGGTGTCTCTGCCCATGGCAGGGGGTGGAACTGGATGAGCTTTAAGGTCCCTTCCAACCTAACCCATCCTGGGATTCTAATACTACATGGACTGTTTCAAGCTGAGCACTGTTCTGCCATTTTAATTTATTTTAAATCTTTCCAGCTAAATATTTCCCTGGGGAACATTATTGGATAAGGTTGAACCACAGCTGAGTATTTAAGAAAAACTGCAAAGGAGCTTCTTTATCTCAGGCTTCCACTTTCTGCAGCACAAACGAAAACAAACCCTTTTATTTTATCAGTAGGGGCTGTTCATATCCTACTTTGGATTCTTCAAATACAGAATGAAGTAAATCATTGCAAGGAGAATCAATATTGCACAACTTAAACCCTTTTCCAGAACTTCTTTCCCACAGAGCCTTGTCTGAACACAGGAGAGGATATGACACATGTCTCTGGCCCAGAAGTGATATTGATTGACAGTCTGACAAGTTCTGTCACTCTGGTTTATTTATAGTGTGTGCACTAAGCAATCAACAATCTCTCTAATATTTTTGGACAGTTGCTCCTAGTTTTCAGGATGAGTTTTGCTCATCCAAATGCATCCCTTACCCAGACAGATGCAGTAAAGCCTGGGAGGTTTGTTTTGGATGTAGGTGGGAAGTAAAACTGAGGTGGAATTGAAATAAGAATTTCTCTTGTCCAACAGCTTGCAACTGTATTGAAAACTGATCTGAAAGCAAGTTTTGTCTGAGCAAGAGAAAATCAGGGCAATGTGTGTCCAAAACAGTGCTTCTGTCATTTTCTTAGTATCTTTTTGGGCTTGTAAATTCTCCTAATTCCTGGCATGATGAAGGAAACAGCTTCCAGTTGATGTATGGCATCGTGCAACCACAGAGTCCCATGGAAGAGCTCAGAATTCTGTGCAAAATCATTGCTTTTCCAGCCGAATTCCCAAGCAACTAGGATTCTGCAGTTCCTCAGGGCAGGGAGGCCCCACCATCCATCCCCTTGTCTTTGACCTCCAGCTGGGAAAAAGCTCCTCCAGGCAGGCAGGACCCCATTGTGTCAAAGCTGTGACCCTGTGGAATGGAGACAAACAGGCAGTGCCACATGCACAAGCCGTCATGCCGGAGACTGGAGCTTTTCTCTCCATCACCCCATGCCAGAGGCTCCTCTGCCACTCCCAGCACTTTCAGCCGTGCTTTCTTAGGAGTCTGTACAATATAAAGGAAATGGTCATCAAATGAAAATCTTTCCCGCCAGATTCCTGTGGGTTGTGTCGGGATTTTGGGGCGGTTGGGTTTATCCGTGAGGTTGAGGCGGCACGATTGTGTTACGGGTGATGCCTGTGGAGCTCCTGTCCTTGGACTCCAAGGGTTGTGCTTACCATGTAAAATGTGGATAACCCATAAGGAAAATTCCTTAAGGAGTGTGTGTGCTTTCACACAAATGGAATCCAACACCCTCTGGATCAAGCTGTGATCCTGGGGAGGGAGAGGAAGGAGACAGAAGGAGGTACAGACGTCTTCTCACCAGAGAGGACCTGCACTCTTCCTTCCTCATCCTCTGCTCTGCAAGTCCAGAGTGCCTCCCCTCCTGGGAAGCCTGCCTCCCCCTGTGTAATGTCTTCACAATCCTGGGAATGTGGAGCTGGAGTGATGGGATATTGGGAAGGAATTCCTGGCTGTGAGGGTGATGAGGCCCTGGCACAGGGTGCCCAGAGAAGCTGTGGCTGCCCCTGGATCCCTGAAGTGTCCAAGGCTGTGTTGGACGGGGCTTGGAGCAGTCTGGGATAGCGGAAGGTTGGTTTTTCATGGCTTTGGGTAATGAGCAGGAAATTGTTGCTGTTTATATAAAGGGAAGGACCATTCAGGTGAAAAAAAGAATCAACTGTAAAAGGTCTCCAGGAGAGAGATTGTCAAATGTGAGAGCGAATCTTTTTTTAAAGCCGTTGCTGTGTCTGGTGCATCTACGTTCATTTGACTGCTCCACTCTTGGGCTGATGAGGCTTGAAACAGTAATAAGGGGGTGGCATTTTTTCATGGGAACAAATGTATTTATTATCCTCAGAGCCTTCAGAAATGCTGGATTCTCAGCCATCCATTAACTTGCTCTTCAGAACAGTCCCTCCCTTGCTTTCAGCTTTTCCTCTATTTTTACATCCATTTAGCATGAGTGGGCTGGAATAGTTTCATGGCAAGGCAGTGAGTGAGTGATGGGGTGGCTGTGGTTATGTGGATGATCAGTGGGAAATGAAACCTGCTCCAGCCCCTGGGCTCCTGCAGCATCCAGGTGCATTTGCCTGGCTGCTTCTCCAAGGAGAGCCGTCGGGAGAGGGTTGGGTAGAACATGCCATGGGAATGTGTCCATCACACAAATGGTTCTGTGTGATGAGGGAAGAAAGGAAAGGTTATCCCATCTTTCCTGCTCTGAGCTGGCAGAGCAGGATTCACCCAGAGATGTTTTAAACAGTTCCCACTGAGCAGGGAAGGTCTGGCAATGCCCTGTGTAAGGAGCTGCTCGGAAGTCACCTCCCTAAATCCCATCTGCCGAGGGATATTCCCTGGGGACAGCTCCCCAAAAGGCAGGAGGAGATGCATGGCCTGAGCCCTGAGTTCTGCAGCTGTTTGAGGAGCCAGGCAGGCTGGGAAGATCCTTCTGGAATGAGATTGGCTGATGCCATGGGAGAGCGAGCTTTGACGACACCCCTGCTGCAAGTCCTTTTGGAAATGCTGGAGCTCCTCATCTCTGGAGGCTGGTTTCCAATGCAGAATTAGTTCCCAGATGTCCTTCCCAGCTCTTTTCCTTGTGTCCCCTCTCCATCACATAGCCAGGCACATTCTTTCCGGTGTCACTGCTCCCAGCAATCAACGTTCAAGAGCCTTTGCTGCAAGTCTGGCTGGTGGAGGCTTTGGTGGAGCTGTGCCAGGGAGCCTACGTGGTGTCTGCTCTCTCATTTCTCACTTCTGGGGTAATTCCTCAAGTACCAAATCTGCACATTCATTTCCCACCATGTGATTTCCTGCAGGAATAAATTCCCAATCGGTCTAAAGGGAATGGATTTACAGCTGCCTATAGTTGAAGGGATGAAGTTTCTCACGTTTTTGTCCTGAGAAGGTGCTTGTAAATCCTGTTTTTGAAGAGTTTCTGAGGGCTGGGCGATAAAGAATGAGAAATGCTGGATGGGCTTAAAATAGAACATGAAAGTGTTTTGCAGGGGAAAATGCTTTGGCTCCATCTGGCTGACCCGAAGAGGTGATCGTAAAGCAGAAGTGTTCCTGGGGCTGCTGCAGCTCCAAAGCTGTCACTCAGCAGAAACAAAGGGGTGGACAGTGGTTAACAGGGTTTAAAGAGAGAATTGGTAAAACGGAATCTCAGAGTCAGGTTGGAAAAGCCCTCCAAGACCATCGAGTCCAACCATTCCCCCAGCACTGCCAAAGCCACTGCTGACCCATGTCCCCGAGCACCGCATCCACATGGCGTCAGGCATGGGGACTCACCTGTGCCCTGGGCAGCTGTGCCAGGGATGGACAGCCCTTTCAGTGAAGGAATTTTCACAAAATCCAAACTAAACCTCCCCTGGCACAGCTTGAGGCCGTTCCCTTTCCTTCTGTCCCTGTTCCCTGGGAACAGAGGCCGACCCCCCCACCGGCTGCCCCCTCCTGTCAGGGAGTTGTGCAGAGCCACAGGGTCCCCCCTGAGCCTCCTTTTCTCCAGGCTGAGCCCCTTTCCCTTTCCCTCAGCTGCTCTTGGGGCTCCAAACCCTTCCCCACCTCCTTTGCCTTCCCTGGACATGCTCCAGCCTGTCAATGTCCTTCTTGTCATGAGGGGCCCAAATAATCTCTCATATTTATCCGTCTTGGAGCAATGAATGCCACAGGAGGGGGTTTTGTGTGGCTGCCTGGCTTTTCCTTCCAGAGAATGTTGGTGGTTAATGAGCTCTCAATTGCAGCAAGCATGGAGCTGGAGTTCTTGGCAGTTCAAGGAGTTGAAGTGTGGTTTTATAGTGCTTTGTCCTGCCCTTAGATAAGGGACTTTATCATCTGTCCCTGTAAAAATCCTTGTGACACGGCCACTTTCAGGAGTCTGCACTGCTTGAGAGTCGCGAAGACAAAGAATGAAGGAGAATATTTTGTCTTGTAAATTAATGTCGGCTGCTTGTAGTAATTAAGGCCTTGATCAGATAATGGTCAATGAAACTACTCTTGGAAAAGTGAAATGGCACATCCTAGAATTCAGTGTTGTAAGTGACAATTCCCAGTGGGTGGGAGGCTGACATGGACCAAGCATGGGCCCTGTAGCCAAGGAGAAGCAAATTCTCTTTCAAGAATTTCAAGAGAACCAAATCCTTCAAAGCCCAAGCACTTGTGGATTGTCACTGGGTGTTATTTAGATGATTTTGATGCAGAAACATTTAAAATACATGAAAAATTAAAGGTGGCTTTTAAATACCTACTTGATGCAGCCCCATGTGCTTTTTGCTTTGCACAGCTATTGTGTGGTAATTTTTAAAGCAGCTCAGTCAGTGCTTCCCAGAGCTGGAGTGCTGTGTCTTTTCCTTGGGGAGGAGATTAAATGAACACTGCCTTTCTTACTCCTATTGATTGCGGAGATGATATTAAATTAAAATAAGCCACAAAACAACTTTGGATTTCTTCTATGAGGAATCTAATAAATTTTGTTCAATATTTTTCATCTCATTTTCTTCTCTTCTGCACCACTGCAAAGCCTCAAGCCCCAGCAGAGACAGAGTCCTGTCATGTGCAGATCCATAGAAAATAAAGAATATTTTCTTTCTGTTCCTGACATTTTCATGTCCAGTAGGTTTGAGCCTCTTTCTGTTCTTTTTCATTCAAGGTGATGAGGCAGGACAGACGTGGCAGGAGGGGAGCAGTGTCAGCAGGAGGAACAGGAATTTACAGGAGGTCTCTTAGGTTTTCCAGGGGAAAAATCAGAGCAGGATACCAGATGCTTTGGTGTTGCCACCTCTCCTGGGCTCATTCCCGGTTACTGGATCTAGACTTTGTCTGGTACCCGAGGGAATGTAAGACATGGGGACCATCATGGGGGACCACAGCTTTTGCTTCCATGTGGGAGCTGATTTGTGATTATTTGGGGGATGAAGAAGAGCCAACAAACAAATCCTAGAGGCTCAAAACCAACAAGACACAAAAATTATAGGATTATGGAGTAGTTTTGAATTAGAAGAGACCTTTCAAAGGTCCAGTCCAGTCCAGCCCCCTGCCATGGGCAGAGACACCTTCCACTATCCCAGGTTGCTCCACACCCTGTCCAGCCTGGCCTTGGACACTTCCAGGGATCCAGAGGCAGCCACAGCTTCTCTGGGCACCCTGTGCCAATGTTTTATCACCCTCATTGTAAAAAATGTCTTCCTCATATCTAAATCAACCCTCCTTCAGTTTGAAACCTTTCCCTTTGTCCAATCACAACAGCTCCTGCTAAATAAAAAATGTCTCATGTATTTTTAAACCTGCTGGATTTTGAGTGCTGGGAATTTCCAGGCATGTTTCTTCTGGCACAAATTGCCCCAGATTCTGCTGCTTTCTTATTTTTCACTATGTCCAAAAAAAGGAGCAAACCACATTAATTTTCCTGTACCTTTCCCATCTCTGCTTCCCCTTAAAATAGAAAGGACAGGTTTTCTTGCTGGAGGTCAGCACTTATCAAGGTTTATGAGATCAGAGTGGAAGATAGTGCAGAGCAGGGCTTCTTTTTGCATCCAAAGCTATTAAAGCTTCCTTGATAGAAATCGTGTTTATTTGAGCCTAAATGATTCCAAACCCAGCCATAACTTACCTTCAGAACAACAGAAGATACCACGGTAAGGAAGAGTCCTGCCAAGCAGAAACTAAACCCAAGAAAAAGGGGGAAAGACCGATTGAGTCCCCAGCTCTGGAGGGTTTTAAAATAGGTGTGGATGTGGCACCTGGGGACGTGGGTTTGTGGTGGCCTTGGCAGTGCTGGGGAGCGGTTGGACCTGATGGTCCTGAAGGTCTTTTCCAAGCGAAACAACTCTGTGATTCTATAAATACACAGTTGCCTCCATCTGCCTGAAATAAATCCTTCAGTATTCGGCTGGATGGAAAATCTTACCCAAAGCCACACTTTTCCTGTGGTTTGATTTATTTCAGGCTCTTTTTTTAACGTATAATCCCAATGTTGCAAATTTTGGTCCGAGTAAAGGAGGGTTTTTTCCTGAATTTGAGTGGTTGAGTGCTGGTGGCACCTCAGAGGGCACAGGTGAAACATTCGTGACCACACAGGACTGTGTTTGTCATGGCTGGTGACTAAGGACTCTTAATTAGGGATTATTACTAAAGACTGCATCAGTTTGTGGGATTCAGGGCTTATTTGGGGCGATTTCACAGCCAGCAAAGATCAGAAGAACCTCTTGGAACCCCAAGAGACTGTCATCTAGGTCCCATCCCTTGGGAATGGGCGAGAGACTTCCCAACACCATGGCACACACACACAGCCATCATCATCTGTGTCCGTGGCAGGGGGCTGGAATTAGGATGATCTTTGAGGTGCCTTCCAACCCCGACCAGTCTGGGATTCCACTAAACCGTTTTCCAAGAAGGTAAAACCCCATGGAGAGACACAGATGGGAGAATTTTAGGGAAAACACGCTTCAAGTAGTGAGCTGAAGTTGGTTTATCACCCCTGGCCAGATTGTCAGAAGGAAAAAGGAAGAGCATGGAGCAATGAATGTCCTGGAAAAGACGTGGTTATCTTCTAATGAAGGGGAGAGCAGGGATATTTCTGATTTACGAACCTCATCATTAATGCTCTGCTTGCAATCACTGGGTCTGCAAATAACTTTCTAAGGAGCTTCTTGATTGCTGAAAGGCTTTAGATATTCCTGGGTACGATGACAACAGAGTTCCACGTAGCCTAAAAAAAAATAAAAATCTGTTAAACTGCTGCTTATCCAACATTAACTACAGCAATTTTTAATTAACCTGATTTAGAAGCCAAATATATCACTGATGAAAATGAGAGGGTAGAACATCCAGTCATTTATTCCAGTACAGTGGTCATGATTGTTGAATTAGATTTATTCAAATGAACCTCAACATTTTGCCACAGAAGTCAGCGGTGCCAGGGTTTGAGAGCAGTGGGATTTGGGGCATGGGAGGGGGGACTGTGCTATGGCTCTTCTGGTGCTCAGAACGGGGGAGTACAGACCCATGCTTGCTTTTATTTAATAAAATAAAATATTAAAAAAGGTGGGTGTAAATCCACTGCTAATTACCTCCTTCCAGCCTTTGCTGGCAGCCAACAGCTGGTATCAGTGGGGCTTGGCATGGAAACACTCTCCAGGGGTCATTCCATTGGCTCTGCTCTGGGATGATGGCCAAGGGGACACGCAGATAAAGCGGGTGGCGACGCACAGCAAAGCCCAATTCTGCACCAGCAAAGCAGGATTAATGTGTCCCGTTCACTCTGCCAGGGGGATTTACTCAGCAGCACCTAAGAAGGATGGAGTTATTTGGGTGTTACTCTTTTCAGTAGGGAAAACTTCCAAGAAATTGAAGGAAACTGAAAGCAAAATGGTGACCAGTGACAGGACCCCAGGGAACAGCTGGAGCTGTGCCAGGGCAGGTTTAGGTTGGATATCAGGAAAGGCTCTTCCCCCAGAGGGTGCTGGGCACTGCCCAGGCTCCCCAGGGAATGGGCACGGCCCTGAGGCTGCCAGAGCTCCAGGAGAATTTGGACACCGCTCCCAGGGATGCACAGGGTGGGATTGTTGGGGTGTCTGTGCAGGGCCAGGAGCTGGACTGGATAATCCTTGCAGGTTCCTTCCAGCTCAGGACATTGTGTGATTCTGTGGAAAAGGAGCAGACCGAGGTGCAGAGGTTGTGTCTGTGGTCTCCACAGGGGACAGGAATTTCCAGTGAAGTAGGAGTTGGATGCTGGCCACCTGCACTGTGTGGGTGCACACAGGCTCTGTGGTGTGCCACGATTTCCAGGCCCCCACTTCCATCACACGATTCCCCTGAACTCCCTCTGACCTCTCCGAGTGAGGCTGATGCAAACCGAAGATGCTCTGCAACCTTGCCCAAAGTGCCCATTAAACCCTGCGTGGCTCCAAGGGGTCCGAGCGCGTTCCTTCCAGGTGGCCTGGCAGGTAATCGGGTCCCTCCTGGGAATGGCACTTGTGCAGCCATGGGTGAATACAGGGCTGGCATGTTTTCCTGCAGGATCCCTGCCTTCCCTTCAGCAAGAAACTCTGCTGCATGGAAGTGCTGAGCTCTCCAAAGTGCTGCCGTGCAGCCCAGGAAAACCTTTCCAATATCACTGTGCCAGTGGGGTTTTGTACCTGAACTCCATGTTCAGAGTATGGATTTTCCCAGTAGTTTTCTCCAAAGCACAGGAGCATTCCTGCATTCTGCATTCTGATCCTTGTTTCCTACAGGAATAAAGATGAAATATTGATGATGTCACATGTAGGTCTGTAGAGCACACTCACGGTGCTTCCTGTTCCCAGAGAATCCACCTGTATTTTCCCTCGGTGCCTTCTGTGCTCACACAGGTTGTTTATTGCTTTCCAGGGGTGCCATCCTTGCTTGATTGATAAAATCCTAATTGCTGTTTTTCTCTCCTTTCAGGTTATCCAACAGGCTATCCCACTGCTGCCCCAGCCTACAATCCCAACATGTATCCAACCAGCAGCCCCGGCTACGCCCCAGGTAAAAATCCTGAGAAAGGCCTCAAAACATTCCTTGCTCATGCATTTCCAAGCACACACTGGAGATGCAAAATAATGTCTCACCCTTTGGTTCGACTTCTGGTTGCCTGAGATGTTTATTCTGAATGGTTTTGCCTCAGAAGAGCCACAGGATTTTAAAACCTGCGCCTTTTGAGCTCAGTGTGCAGCAGGAAGAGCTGCTTGCGTAAGGAACATAAAGCTGGACTTTGTGCCAGTCTTGCTAAACCCTCTCTTTCCATAATTGCCAAGTTTTCAGTCTCCCAGTTGTCATAAAATCAGTGGATCCCCAGGCTCAGGCGCTTTCCAAGGCTGATGAAACAGGAATGAGGGGTTTGTTGCCAAAATATTTTGGTTTTGTCTTCTCCACATCACAGTTTACACATATTCCATAAAAATGTTTATTGTGGATGATTCTGGAAGGGATCTGTTGTGTTTTGTTTGGGTTTATGTGCTTTTGATAAGGTCTTTAGCTGCATTTCTTCCCATTAAAGCCTTAACATGGAACATGAAACAAGTTTTGTTCCCCTGGATGTGTGCTGGCCACCCTCAAATTCCCTGGAAGGATAAAACACTGGAGGAATTAAATGAAAACAACTCCATAGAACAAGAAAAAGCCCATAAATTTATTAGTAGCTTGTCCTGCCAGAGGCTGGCAATGTCCTCCCTGCTCAGCCAGGAATGTAAATACTGCAGCATTCCGGCATTTTGGCGTGGATGCTATAAAATGTCACTTGTCCCCAGTCGTGCAGGCAGCAGCTCCTCCACTGAGTGGGCAGAGGGCCAAGGGAACACCTAAGTGAGAGGAAACCCCAAATCACTGCAGGATGGGGATTACTGGGGGGGGTCTGTATTGCTTCTTGTACATCTTAGACACCATCTTTGGGAGGATGGAGTTTCCACGAGAAAACAAACTGAAACAGCCCTCAGAAAGAAATATCCAAGGCCAGGTTAGATGGGCCTGGAGCAACCTGGGATGGTGGAAGGTGTCCCTGTCCACAGCAGGGAGTGGAATGAGATGGGCTTTAAGGTCCCTTCCAACCTGAACAGTCAAGAAAAGCAGGAGAGAACAAGGAAACACAGGGATAACCCTGAAAATTGGGGTTCTCCCAGGCAGGCAGCAGCAAACCCTTGGACATCCCTTCTGGAGGCCCACTGTTCCAGCCTGTCCCCTCCACCCAGCAGGAGGGACACTCAGTGAGAGCCAAGCTGTCCATCTGTGCTGATCTCCCCTCACTGCAAACAGCCTTCAGAAGCTTCCTCACGATTGTTCCATATGGAATAATCCCTCCAAACCTTGTTAGTCAGCAGCTTTTCTAAGACACTGGTTGTTCTCTACCTTTGTCCTGGTGGCTGTGGGTGTCCTCTCATGAAAAATGCTTTGATTTCTGCTCTATTTTATCACTACAATCCTTTGCAGAAAGCAGCTCTGCAGATTCATTAAGGCTCAAGTTGCTGATTATTATTGCTATTATTATTTTTTTAAAGCTGTGCCAATTATTGTCTGTTGCTTTAGATTTGCATGATGTGGTCAGTCTTCTTTGTGCCACTCAGCCTTTTGTTCATTCCCAATTCTCCCTTCTCAAGTGCAATGCTAATCTTTCCTGACTTGCTTTCCCTTAAAAAAAAAAAATCCTCTGATCATTTTTGTCCCCCCTAACCAGATCTTTTTGTTGCACAGCTTAATGCTCAAGCCAGAGAGCTGCCACGGCCATTTGACATTTAAATTTCATTCCTCTGTTTCTCATCCTTAAAAAATGCTTTTAATAATTTCCATCTTGGAAATCTCCTGATGGCCAGAGAGCTGACAGGTCATTTTGCATGGAGAACAAAAGCCTTCCAGTGGGTAACACAGCTGAGCAGTAAACTAGCGAGGAAACGATGAAGATTAAAGTTCAGAAATTAAAATTGGGATTAAAATGCTGAAACATTTATAGAGTTTCCCATAAATCTTGAGGCCAAGTTGGAGAGACCTAGTTTAGGTAAATGTGTCCCTGCCCAAGGCACAGAGTTGGAACTGAATTGTCCTTAACGTCCCTTCCAACCCAAACTAGTCTGTGGTTCTGTTATAAACAATTTTGCAGCTCTTGAAATCAATACAATTTAATATCACAGCAGGATATTAAACCATTTTAACCACTGTGGGAAGCAGGAGCAGGCTCTGCTGCTCAGGACCTCCCAGCACCACGCTCAGTGGTCTCTTCTCAATGGAAAACAGACTTCCAGGAGAAAAAAAATCAGAGATTTTGAGAGACAACTGATAGAAAAGAAGCACCATAAAATCTCCCAGCAGTGGAGACATGTGACAGAGTGACAGCATCCTCGACTGTGTTAAATGGAATTGGGTGAACTAATTCTGTGCTTCAGTGGCTGAGTTAAAACCTGCATCAGTACGGAGAGTGTTTCCTCAAACTGAAGGAGCTGCTGTCACACAGGAGGCTGGAAACAACCTGGAGAGGAATGTGCTCCTGATGTCCTTCAAACACACTGGCAATCAGCTTGGGGGTCAAAATCATGGACTTCTGAAACAGCAGACTAATTCTAAATGTTTTTAAGGGATTTTAGACGTAGAGTCTGAAAAAGAAAGAGATGCTGCATGTTCCCAGCAGAATTACTGCTCCTCAGCATCCCATCCACAGACAAGGTCCTGTTCCAAAGCTCCCAGGCTGGGAAGGGGGTGGCACCTGCTGGCAGAAATCCCTCCAGGTCACTAAAAAGCAATCACAAACCAAGGGTTCATCTGACTCTCCATATGGAGATTAACCAGGCAAACGTGTCCCTTAATATTGCTTGGAATAGATGTTGGGAAGGGTGGGAAGAGCATCCTTTGCTTGTGGCTTCTGAATTTGTGGGATATAACTGCAAGCAAGGTCTCTTGAACTGAACCATCCTGTCCCAGCTTGATCACCCTCTCTGTTCCACCCTAAAGGTGCTCCTGCTCACTCTCAGGTGTCTTTTGCCCCAAACCTCATGAATTTGGCCGGATTCCATGCAAAGTCTTGGCGGGAGATGAACCCCTGAGCGAAGATAATTCCAGTTTTCAAATCCCACCTGCTTTTGTCCCTGATGTTCTCCAAACACTCCCTGATGTCTCACTGGAAGTCAGCGATGCTTATGCTCTTCTCTTGAGCTCATGGTTCCCAAAATCCTGGGATCCACATGGGAAATTAAGTGATGTAGTGACCTAAGCTTTGTAATAGCATCAGAGAAGAGTAAGAACACAAGCAGAGGAGCTTGGAGGAGTCTGAAGTCCCCTTGGTCCAGTCCTCCAGTGAGGAAAAGGGAATGGTAACTGCACCCAGTCTTAATTTCTCCTTCTCCCAGTGCCAGGTTTCCAGTGGATATTTGCTGGTGTTTGAGCCCCAAAGGTGTTAAATTATTCCACAGATTATCCCTACAAGGGAGGGGATGAGTTGGACTGGATGAGCCTTGTTGGTCCCTCCCAGCTCAGGATGTTCTGTGATTCTATGAATTCCTTTCCATTCCAATTCAAGTTCCTGCCTTGTGTGATTTTCCTGCTGCATTTTTCCACAGTTTTTAGAGGGAGAGACACAAGGCAAAACACCAGCATTGCAAACTCATCCTTGCAATAAGCCTGTTTTTTTAGGACACTGCTCTTAAAAAAAAAAAAAAATCCCTTTTAAGTATTCAAAAATGAGCATCTAAAATCACTCTGCTTCAGAGACACAATTAAAAAAAAATAAAATTATGTATGTCTTCATTAAGCCTGGTGCATGTTCCCTGCCAGGCATTCTGTCTTCCTCATGGTTGTTTTGTTTTAACTTCCTTCATTAAAGCCTCCCTTTTTTATTTTCCTGAAAGTAGGACACATACTTTGCTCGTGGAGGCTGGCTGAGGCTGGAGCTGTGTTTATTAATAATGCAGGCCAGAAGTAATGGCTTTGCAGCAGTGCTCTTACTGAGCAGAACTAAAATCAGCCTCAGAAATTAGGGATCTGTGCAGGAATGTCGTGGGACAGGACAGAGGCTCCGATCCCCTATTCCTGCTTCTGGATCCTGCCCGGAGGAAACGCTGCTTTGCAGAAGGAAGTTAGAGCATCAGCAGTGCTCTGAGCCATCCTCTAGAGGTGCCCACCAACTCTTTGGGGGCACCAGTGGGTCCCCTCAGGGGTGTCTTGGGGTCTGGAGGGGTGAATATCCTGTACTGCCTCACAAGGCTTTCCAAGGGTAAATGCTCCCATCGTTTTGAGGCACTCAGGCATGGAACTGCCTGGGGAATTAGGCTTATTGCAAACTTTGTTCAGGGCTGGAGGCTGTATCCATCACAAATGAGGTTGTCAGAGGGAAGCAAGAAATCCTACAATGGTTTGGGTTGGAAGGGTTCATATTTTTGTCTTTTGCTCTTAAAATATGTCCTGAGCATTCCCACGTCATCTAAAGGTCCTGTCAGGACAACAGAACAGTCCCAGCGCTGCAGAGACCCTCAGCTCACATTGTTTGCTCAGTTCCCCCTGGTTGATTTGCCAGGGATTAAACTGATCATGAATAAAACCTCTTTATTTTATTTATTTTTAGGCGAGAGGATAAACCAAATCCAGAAGACACTGGTTGGAGGTAGCCCTTAAATGATATTAGATGGTCATGGCTGGATTTGATCCCTGTGAATTATTGCAAAGGACCAGGAGGTATTAATGTGCCTGGAAGCCTCCTTGATCCACCTTTTGTGTAGTTTTAAGTGATGGATTCTCAGAGGATCCGTGATTTAATAAAGAATGTGCAAAGCTATGGCAATCTCCCAGCCATCTCCAACCCAAATTGCCTTGATTTTGTGGCAGGTTTTATGTGGAGAGGGAAAACCACAGAGGAAGGATTCGTGTAACATTGGAATGAATTGTCTCATCAGTCTCGGAGATTAAAACCTCTGTGAAATCCAGAGGCAAAAATGAATCTGATTCTGAATAAAAGCATAAGTGAAGGAGTGTTTCTGTTGCAGCGCTGGGAGTTGCTCTCCAGTGTGATGTTCCTGAGTGCAGCCTACCATGGAAAATAAAGCAAGACAGCCTGGAAATCCTTAATAACTCTCAAACCTTTGGGAGAGGGCAGAGACTTGGAGCAGAAAATGATCAGTGACTGAGCGGAAGAGAAATTGGGCTTGAATCTCTCACTTCCCACAAACCTCCTGGTTTTCTATAGAAGGAGGGGGAGGGAAGAGCAGGTTTCCACACGTCCAGCAGTGGAGCAGCATCCAGGTGGATCTCACACCCATGAATATCTCCCACAGCTGATGATGGCCAGTAAAGCAGCACTGCTGGGTGTCCTCCAAGCTCCCCATTCCTGTCTCAGTCCAGGAGAGTCTCAGGAGGGTTTGGTGGGCCAGCAGACCTGCAGCAGTGCTTCCCTGCACTCTCTGGGAAGTGGGTTTCCACCCACTAGGATGTGTTGTGCTGCTGTGGGCTGTGGCCCCAGTGCCAATTCCTCCTCAGCCTCCTCAATCCCTCATTCCCAACTTCCAGCCCCGTGACACTCCAGATTTACAGCTGTGCCTTCGGAGAGGGTTAATTCAGAGTCCGAGCAGACGTGGAGGCTGTGAAACATCTTTGCTCGGCCTTGGGGCTGCAGGAAGACTTCCAAGCCCTGACCAAGGTGTGAAGTCTCTTCCATGGGGCTCAGCACCCCAGGGGGAGGAACTCTGGGGGGAAGAGCTTAGCAAGGTGATCCCAATATGACATAAATGCAGGAAGTTGTCTCTCACTGCTCTGTGTGACACCTCTTCTCTGTCTCCACTCAAGCCACACTTCTGATGAAGCAGGCCTGGCCCCAGACCTCCTCGTCCTGTGCCACCGAGGGCACCTTCCACCTCCCGGTGGACACCGGCACGGAGAACAGAACCTACCAGGCTTCTTCTGCAGCATTCAGTAAATAAACCTTTTCTTCTGGGGTTTTACTGGGTTGGTTTGTGCCTGTTTGCCTCCTCTGCTGGGGGCTGATTTGGGGACAGGGTTATCTGGGATCACAGAATCAAGGACTGGTTTGGGTTGGGAGGGACTTAAAGACCATCTCATTCCAACTCTCATGGGCACCTTGCACTAGACCAGGTTGCTCCAAGTCCCATCCAGCCTGGCTTTGATGGATTAAAACCATGAAGGATCATGAAAAGGAGAGCGCTGAGCCTCCTGCTGCTCCTGCAGAGGAGGAATTCCAGTGGAGAAGGTGAAACCTCTCTCTTAGCTGAGTGTTTGATCTCTGGGAACAACCTGGGGTTGTTCACAGGTGTTTATCTCCAAAGGGAAATTATTCCTTATTCCCTTAAAACTGAAAGAATTCCAAAATAAAGCCTGATTTTCAAGGAACACTGTTGCAACTCCCACCTTTTAACCCAGCCTGGCTGAGCAGGAGCTAGGGGGAGGAGATGCCTTTCAGGGATCGCAGTCAAACAGGCTTTTCCAGGTGGAGCCTTGTCATCTCATCCCTGAAGAGGATAAGTAGTGCCTCCAGGAGGGCTGATAAGCTCCCTGATAAACCCTGGGATGCTTTCCCTGGTATGTGGGGTGTCCTCTGGCCCCTGCCTGGCTGTTCCCTGCTAAATCTGGGGCATGAGTGGTGTGGGGTCAGAGTGTTCCTCACCTTCCAGCTACTCCAGACTCCTTTTTCCTGCTCAATTAAATAAATTACGCAGCAAGGTGAGAGGAAGAAATATAATTTTTTTTAAAATGAAAATAGTTATTAAAAATAAATATTTTAAAAGGTTTTGGGAGACTTACTCTTGGGAAAGGGATGTCCCTACCATTCCTTGGGGTAGGGGCTGTACCCCGGGCACAGTCCAGCCCTCGGAGCAGCTCCGTGGCCTCCTCTGGACTCTCTCCAGCAGCTCCACGTCCTTCTGCTGTTGGCCCCAGGGCTGGGGCAGCTCTGCAGGTGGGGTCTCACCTGAGGGGGGCAGAGGGGCAGAATCTGGATGTGGACATCCAGTCAGTTCCTTATCCAGCTGAGGAATCCTGCTTGTGGTGAACCCTGGAAACAAGCGAAGATGGCAACACAAAATTCTCCACTGAGCTTTTTTCACCCCCAACCAGCCTTTTATAGAAAAGCATTTCTGTGCAATCCAGGGTACTTGTGAGCTGCAGGATCAATAAGGCTGAGATTTCTCGAGTGACATGAGGGATTTAATCAGCAATTTTAATAGAAGCTGGAGCTTAAAGGCTTGCTGCTGCTGAACCACAGAGCGGCAGCAGCATGGGCCAGGCCAGCCTAATCCTAATAAGGTGTTAGTCATAATTAGGTTTTTAAATTAGCTGCCAGACAGAGAGGAGCCTCCATCATCTTGTGTCATTAAACCTTGATTTCACATTGTTTTACCTGCAGGTTGTTCTGTTTTTGCCCCAGTTTATAAACACCGCAGATTACATCTGCCTGGGCTATTATGTTTAATACCTTTTTAATATAGGAGATAAATTGTCCGTGATTCATCAATCAGGAAACCGCTGCAAGTTTTGCTATTCAGAGGGGTGAAACCACGCAGGCTTGAGCAGGTCCACACCTCTAGACACCCCTCAGAAATGAAGTGTGATGCTGAGAACTCTGAGGCAGCCTCTGAGGTCTTCGTTTGAAAAAACAAGTTCAGAATAGAGAAAAAAATCCATTAGATGGAAAAACAGGAGGTTGGTTGGTCTGTGGGTGACATTGGGTTGGGTTCCTGGAGGAGTCTTGGTGGAGGAGGCTCCACTTCTGCACTGGTCAATATTTCAAAGCTTTTCCACCTCTCATTTAAAGATGGTTGCTCTCCTGGTAATATGAGTGAGGGAAAGGGTCACAGCTATTCTCCGTGTTAATTAACACCTATTTTTCCAATCTGCAGTAATCAGGAGGTGGTGAGATGCTGTTTGGGAGTTCCTAAAAGCTCCGTGTGTTCTTCGCGCTGTTTCAGTGCTTGAAGGACGATGTAGGGTATTAGACTTGAAATCTTGGCCTTCTCTAATTGCTGAACACTGATGGAGTAATAAATAAGTTAAATAAATTTGGGTGTTTTGGCTGGGCTGAGCCTTGACTTCTCCTCTCCATCCCACACAGTCTTTGGGGCCCATTTGCTCCCGGGATGGTTTCTCCCAGCCCTCCTGCCGGCCCTGGCCACCATTCCTGACCAGCCATTCCAGCCCCTGACTGGGACCCCCCTCTTGTCTCTGGCAGGGTACACTGCGGGGACTCCCTACAAGGTCCCACCGACCCAGAGTAACAACGCCCCTCCTCCCTACTCGCCGTCTCCGAACCCGTACCAAACCGCGATGTACCCCATCAGAAGTGCCTACCCACAGCAGAACCTGTACACCCAGGTAGGTGCCACCTCCTGTCACCTCAGCCACGCCCCAACCCACCTGAGCATCCTGCAGGCCTCTCAGGGCCAAGCAGCTCCATCTTGGTGGGATGGAGGTGCTGATAACACCTTGATAGCCCTTCCCACTGAAAATCCTGAGCTTCTCAGAGCAATGTGCCTACAACTTCTCTGGCTTTTCTTCTCCTCTTTTATGTTGAATAACCAACTTTTCCAGCAGCTACAATCTCATGGAGTGATTTCCCTGTGCCTTGCTGAGACTGGAGCATCTCACTGATCCACTGTCACCTTCCATTGCTTAATGTCACCTTCCAGTGCCTCTCCTGGCACTGCATAAGCCATTGGGATCCAAACCCACCCTGCACACTGGTTCTTCTCCGACCCAAATGGCACCTGCCATTTGTGCTGTGAACCTTCGTAGCTCCTGAAAGAAAGAAGTGATGGAGTAGTTGCCCTGCACCTCCTTCTCCCCTTAATCCAGACCTTCAGAGGCTCTCTAATGGCTTTCACTAATACACAATAAAATCTCCCTTTTCTTGATTCAAATCCTTGTTTTCTTTTCTCCCATCCCTGGTTTGCAGGTCCTGAAAGTGTTGCTGCCTGTCCTAGGGACAGCAGTTCTTCCTTTGTGCATCTCCTTATTTCAGGCCCTTCATTACTCTGCATGTAAAGCTTTTTCTGTTGGCTCCTTTTATTCCCATGCATCCTTCTCCCCTTGTTTCAAAACCCTGTGAGTCTTGGCAGCCTGGATTTTGGAGCCCTGTTGGAAACCTAAGAAGATGACACAATTCCTGGACCCAAGCACCTTGGGATCATCCGAGAGCCACGGCTTGTCCTTTTCTTCCATCTCTTGTTCATTTTCTACACCAGCAGCCATTCGTGTCCAGGCCCTGTTTCATCCCACCAAAGGGAGGCAGCACGGTTTGTCCTGGATGGATTGACTCTTTGACTGTTGATTCCCTCCTCATCCGTTCCACATATCCACAGGTTCAGGTCTCCAGGCACAGGAGCTTTTCCGTGGGAAGCACCAGCCCTTCGGCAGTGCTTGAGTTACAGGATTGAGAAATCACTAGGTCGGAAAAGAACCTGGAGTGATGGTGGGATTTCTTTTTCCCTTCTCCAACAGGGAGCTTATTACACCCAGCCCGTGTACGCGGCCCAGCCTCACGTCATCCACCACACCACGGTGGTGCAGCCCAACAGCATCCCCTCGGCCATCTACCCGGCCCCGGTGGCCGCGCCCCGCACCAACGGCGTGGCCATGGGCATGGTCGCTGGCACCACCATGGCAATGTCAGCAGGTAAGGAGGGAACCCTTCCCATGCTCTGAGGCCTGGACAAAAAATTCCCCGTGCATCCGACACGCTGCCTCAGCCTTGCAGGGTGTACGCAGTTCACCTGCTGGTTTTGCTTGCTGGTTACTGCTCCTTTGCAGGCAAAACTCCAGTAATTTGCCCCAAATTCTGATCTGACTCAGCAGGGGAGACCTTTGGTTTGGCTCACTCCCACATCCCTAAATATATTATTCTTTCTTCTGTCTGTTCCATAAGTGAAGGAATAACCAGGTTGGTCCATCCTCAAGTAGTTGTATTTCTCTCAACTTCCCTTTTTTAAGGCACTTACGGTCATGTTTTTGTTTGACAATATGAATGTTAACCTTGGTTTATCTATCCCAGTTCCTCTACATTTGATGTGCAGGATCCCTTCTAACTGCAATTAATTGATAGTACATTAAGTAAGGATAGAGGCTGGTTCTATTTTTTCCAAAGCCTGTATTTTTCTCCGTAACAATTCTTAGGATTGTATATTGAATTATGCCAAGAAATGCATCATTCATCCTTTTGCATCTGCATTAGCTGTGAAATAGGAGTCTGTAATGGGACACAATCCCTATTCCAAGCAGAGATACTGCAGCCTAGATGTGACAAGAACCACTCTGAGAGATTTACTGTTGCTTATACTGAGAAGTGGATAAATGTAATTAATGCATGTGGGATGTGTTAGAATTTCGTTAATAACATTTGTAGAGAGATACCCAGAAATTGAGAATTTGGTTTGAGCACCCAGTTGCTCCCAGAACTGAGTAGTCCAGGGCTGTGTTCTCCCTTCCAGTGAAGGCACTGTGCAAATTCTGACCTAAAATCCCTCTATTGACTGGCTGCAGACTTAAAAAAAGCTCATCTTAATTTTGCCTGGAGATCTGTTGGGTTTTTTTCCTCATCTCCGCTTGTATCCCTCATCCCTTCCAGTTTGTTTCAGATCTGTGCAGTGATCTCATGCCCCCGTTTAGCCCAGTGCCTTCAGCAGGTAGATGTCAGCAGGTTGTGGCCAGCTCTGCTGCTGTTCTTTAGGGACAAGGAACATTGGTAAAAAACAAGGAAAACCCTTAAGGTTAAGGGCCAAAGGTAGCATGGAAAATCTGCTGGAGCTTCAGGTGTGTTGGTGCTGATCCCTATCACTTGAGTCTAACAGCTTCAATTCAGGTCTGACAGGCAGAATAATATCTGGGAAAAGGAAAAAGGAGGTAGTGATGCTGTTCCCGCCCCTCGGATGAGCTCTGTGCCCTCGGGTGCCACCTCCTCTGCTGTGTGACGAGTGTTTCCCCGTGTCCTTGCAGGAACCTTGTTGACCACCCCCCAACACACCGCCATCGGAGCACATCCAGTGTCCGTGCCAACGTACAGGGCTCAAGGAACCCCCACCTACAGCTACGTACCTCCACACTGGTAAACCACTGGCCAATCCATGTGAGTGCTGCCTCTTGCTCTGAATGAGCCTCCAAACCCCATCCAACTGGCCTTGGACACTCCCAAGGATGGGGCTTCTCTGGGCATCCTGTGCCAGGGCCTCCCCACCCTCACAGGGAGGAATTCCTTCTCAATATCCCATCTAGCCCTGCCCTCTGGCAGTTTGAAACCATTACCCCAGGCCTATCACTGCGTTCCCTGATGAAGAGTCCCTCCCCATCTTTATGTCACTGGAATATTTCTTTTCCCCTGCTGGGAGATCATGCTGTTCATTAGCGCCAGGGTTGCGTGCGACTGCCTGTGTGTTCCTGTCATGCTCAGGATCCCAGAAATCCCAGCTGCTTGTTCCTGGAGCCCTTGGCCCATCATGCCCAATTACCAGGACAGGCAGTTGATGGGAACACGACGCTGCCCAGGGAGGCAGCAGAGATCCCATCCAGCCCCGGGGTTATCTAAAATCTCTCTGTGCCACACAAATTACGCTGGGCTAATCCTGCCCCTCCCAAATTGGTGTGCAATTAGCAGGGAGCATCTCATCTGCATATTTGTAATCCTCTGCACTGGATACCACCAGCAAGCTGTGGCTTTCCCAGCTCCCTTGCCTGAGAAATTGCCCACAGGGATGTTTAAATTCCATATGGATCAGCTCCACGTGGTGCAGGGGTGCAAGAGAGGAGGAGAACATCCTTCTAACTCCCTGTTTTTAATGTATTTGCTCTCTTCTAGATCTGGAGTCAAACATTGTATGCAACTACACAAGTCTTACATCGGTGCTGCGGCCGCTGGGCTGCAGCACCTCGTCTGTTTGCAAGNCTCCCACATGAATTGTGTAACACACATACTGACACTGAGCAATAGTCAAGTTCTCTCTTTGGTCCTATCATCATTTGAAAGCTCAGAATCTTCACTTTTCCAGCATTGCCCAGCTGAGTGGTGCAAAGATCCCCCCACTTCTTGTTCGTTTGGGTTCTTTTTGTTATTTTTCTGTTGTCGTTGTTGTTGACGAGAGCCTAGATTTTTTTTGGCTAGTAAGAGTGGTTGATGTTCAGGGTACTATGTGAAAAGCACAGCGCTGGTAGGCAGGCTTATTCCGATTTGGTTTGGGTATTTTTAGTTGAAGAATATAAATTATTCAATCTTCCATAACATATTACAAGAAAATTGGTGTCTTCCAGATAGCTGTCGTGATAGATTATAAATGCATTATCTGCAGTGGAATTCTGAACTCATCCCTTCTTTTTGTAGGAGTAAGAGAATATAAATATAATTAGCGACGTAACACACTTGTCTTAGGAAGCACGAGGACTGGTCACCAGCGGGTCTTTGGTCTGCTTTTTCCAACTGGGCAAACGGATCGTGGGTGATGGGAAGGGAGCAGCGGGAAGACGCGTGCCCTGGGAGCACCTTGCACCTCCTGGGAAAACGGGATGCTCCCCCTCAGCCACGTCCTGGGGCAGTGTGAGGGAGAAGGCGGCTCCTTCCTTGGTGGCTGCTGTTTGCAGGCAGAGATGTGCTGGGCAGCTGCTGAGGGAAGCAAGGAGATGTCCAAAGGTTGGGCTGAAGAGCTTCTCCAGGTCCAAGGGTTGATCTGGAGAGCTTCTCTCAGTTTAGGGTTTGGTCTGAAGAGCATCTCCAGGTTTAGGGTTTGGTCTGAAGAGCTTCTCTAGGTCCGAGGTTGGTCTGAAGAGCTCCTCCAGGTTCAGAGTTTGGACTGAAGAGCTTCTCCAGAGTATGGTGGTGTGGGAAAAGAGGGTGTCTGGTTGATGGAGATGAGTCTTCGAGGCAGGGCGAGGGGAAGATGAGTGGCTTCACCTTGCACCCATGGTGTTGGCAGGGCTGAGACCAAACCGCGCTGCCTCCGTGGCAGTTGAGGTGTCCCCCTCCCATTCTCTGGGTTACAGCTCCAAGACCTCCAGGAGAAATGTTCATCCAAGCACAAATACCAGCACTGTAGAGAAAGGCCGGGGAGGGGGATGGTGTCTGGCTGCTCTGCTTGGAGAAGTGGGAGAGGAGGAAGCAATAGCAATAAACACGTCGCCTTCTTCATGGGAAGGCACCTGAGAAGAGGTGACAGCAGGGAAGGTGATCCGCAGTTGGCATGGACCAGGATGGAGGACACCGGGCACGCAGAGGCTGTGGGCATCAGGGTCATTTTAGGGGGGGTTTGGCTTACCCAGGGACATGGGGACAGGAAGCTGGTGACATCCCCCCTCGGGGTGTCCAAGTAGAGCAATAAGTTGTCTTGAGGGCAGCAGAGGGAGTTTGGATTTGCAGACAGTGCTTGTGGCCAGTTTGTTTTTAAATCCTTGTCACTAAACAGAGCATAGAAACAAGGTTTTTGGGATTTTATTGTTTTTTTAAGGCGAAAGCTTGGTTGGGTTTTGATTTTTGCCTCAAGTGTGCCAAAAGTGTTCCATGCTCTCGGTGGTGGCTTCTGCTGCCACTGGGAGGAGCTCCTGGAGCTCCTTCCCTTGAGCATGGGCCGGAGGAGGGCTGACAAGCCCAGGGATCCCAGGAGGACTTTTCCTGCCACTGGTTGGTCCCAGGTGGTTTGTCAGGTTGGGTGTTGATGTTGGCACTTCTGTTTGGGGGTCATTTGGTTGATTCTGCTGGTTTTAAAGGAAATCTAGAGCAAAGCTCTGGTTGACCTCCTCAGCCTCAAGGGGAACAAAGTGGGGGAAGACTGGACATCAGTGCTGTGGGGTGGGGAAGGGCCATCCTTGGGTTGCCCTTTGGGTTTGTCTAGAAGGGAAAGTAGAAGGAAAAAAAAGAGAAAAAGAGCCAATAATCAGTGGGTTCCCCATTTGGCTTGGCAAAGCCAAGGATTATTAAAGAGCGACAGGACCTTGGGAGATGACACCACTACATCATCCTTCCACTGTTTGCAGCACGTTGCAGTTAAACCTGGGCCAAAAAATCCCTAGTAGATCCTAGGAATTGAAGACTTCTGAGATCCCCATTTTTTCCTCTCATGTTGACTTTGTGTCGCGTACCAGGAGTTGTCTGTCAGCGTTGAGTCAGGTCTCCCAACGTAATAGCGCTCTGGTTTGCGGGGTCCAACAAGCTTTGGGATCCCAGCCCCAGCTCTGCAAAGGACCTTTCCCAGCAGACACCATCCCACCACTGTCCCAGACACCCTGCACCACTTTAGGAACCACTGCTAAAATTTTGGCCCATGTGTGGAAAGGAGATGTTGGGCTTTCTCCTGGAAGGAAAAAAACCATTAAAGGTGGGGGAGAAAGCCCCAGAAGTGGAGCGTGGTGGATCACCCAGTGTTCCCACTGATGAGACTTGACACGGGGCAGTTGGGTTTTAATTCCGTTGCTTGGATCAATAGCAGATCCAGTGCTCCTCATCCCATTATTCCCAGGCAGAAATACTTACTAACCAAGGTGTGGAGAGGTGAAATATTTGCCAGCTGTTGGGCCAGAGGCTTTAGTGAGGACATTTGGTAACCAGCCTTGGGCCACTGTGTGGAACCACATGGCCACATGGCTCTGGGGCCACCACACGGTGGGTAGCTCCTTCCCAAGGTGGCTTCGTGGGGCTGCAGTGGTGGAGAGATGCTCCCTGCACTTCCCTTGATCCCAAGTCCTTCCCTGGGTCAAGTCATGGCTTAAGTGAGGGTCCTGGGAAGGTCACAGTGGGGGACACTGATGGGGGCCACCAGTTTCTCAAGTATTTTATTCCAGCAAAGCTTTGCTGATGTTGGTTAAGGAAAAGGGTTTTCCACGGTGAAGGATCACACCGGACATTAGTGAGGAAGAACAGGAGGGGTTAAACCATCCTTAGCAGCCACTGAAGTGTCTGAGATTAAAATTCCAGCTAAAGAGGAAGGAAAATAACTCTCAACCATTAACTCATCCCTGTCCTTACCTTTACTTTAAAACACAAGCTGCGATGCGAGATTTGGGGAGAAAATAGGATTTTCGTGGTGGTAGTGACCCCCCAAACCCCGTGAGCCTCTTGACACCTGAAGCCATCACGCCTCCAAGTGGCTGAACCCTCTGGGCACAGATTTGCTCCTGTATTTTATGAATAATAAATCACCCAGTTCAGCATTGTTGCAGTTTTGAGGTGTAACTCCCAGGAAGTGTTATTTAAGGGGTTTGTTTTAATGAGGGATGTTCAGAGCATCAGGTTTTCCTCCAGTCACCGACATCCCACTGAATCTGGTCCTTCCCCAAGAGACACCCCCCTTTGCTACCCCCTTGTTCTCCTCCTGCATCCCCACAGGGAATGTGGGATGATGTGGTTCCCAGCTGGAGGGCATGAAATAGGATCCTGCTTTTGTAGGGGGGCGAAACCCGACAGTTGAGGATTTATTTTTGGTAAAATCCAACGAGCCAACGATAGCAATAAGAGCTGCTGGATACCCATAAATCCAGGTAGTTTTGGTTTGGTTTTTTTTTTTTTAATTGCCAATATTTTCAGGCCCTCCAACTCTCGTCCCCAAACTGTGGTGACCCTCTGCCCATCTTCCCTTTGCCTTGCTCCTGAGCCAGGATCAGCCTCCAAATATTTTCTCTGCTGTGTGTTGGCATTCCCCTAGGGATAAAAGGAAAATAAAGCTTGTGACAGAGCTTGGGAGGGAGGAAGTCTTGGAAAAGGTGTTTTTGTGGCATGTTGCACCATGGCACTTGGAGATTCTCTGGCAATCAGGTAAAAGAACTTACGGGAATGGTTGCAGGGCAGGAATAGCAAAATACGTGGTTTGACAGGAGCAATTCCTGTTTGGAAGCGCTCAGTTGTGCTGCTTGTGGGGAATAATCTTGATGCAACATGGCCACCTGCAGCCTCCCTGCGTCCTCCTGCAAGGGATGGAGCTGGGAGATGGAATTTCCCTGGGGGCAAAGGGGTTCAGGATCAGTGGAGGGATTTGTAGGGAAGCATGGCGAGGTGCAGGATCACACCCAAACCCTCCCATTCCCACAACACGGCTTCAACCCACACCAGGCTCCCACCCCTCTTTCTATGTAATTAATTTTTAAATTAATTTTGACCACCAGACCGGCTCGTTTTTAAGTATTATTGACCTCTTAAATAAAAATAAATACCAAAAAAAATTCCCTGAAAGAACAGAAAAAAAAAATCTAAACCCAAGAGTAACCACGTCTTCCAAGTCTAAATCTCACAGGTGTGTAGGGAACATGGCCTTGGACTGATGCCCTGGAGAGCCCCACAGCCTCAGTTTGTCCATCTGAAGTGTAAATTTGGGGTTATTTTCCCATTTGTTTTCTGTTCTGGTTTTGGTTCTGAAGATCAGGTCGTGATCTCCCTGACAGATTTCAGCCAAGAGTTTGTAACTGTATGATATTTACTGTAAGATGTAGAACATTCGATAACTATTAAAATGTTTCCAAAAAAAATTAAATAAATAAATAAAAGAGCCCGAGAGGGTTTGGTGGTTGGTTTTTTGGCACGGTGATGTCGTGGAGAGGTGAATGGGACCGGCTATAAACCCTTTTTTGGGTTGATGGTTGAACTTGGTGGTCTCCAACCCAACCTTGGGTCGGTTATCCCAGTGATTCTGACATGGCCAAGCCAGCGTGATCCCACAGAAGCAATTTCTATGGAAAGTGAAATGTGTGATCTTCATGGTGAGCATCACCACCGTGTCCTCCTGAACTGAGACTTTGGAGAGAGGATGGACGGATGCAGGAGACCAGCTTTGCCCAGAGCAATCCGTGCCCCAGCTGGGTGGTTGGGAAGGGGGGAGTCGTTCCATGATGCAGTGATTCATTATCCTGCGATGCTGAGTGCTGGCAGCTGGTGATGAAGGGAAATCAGGAGTTTGTGATGGTCCTGGAGAGTTCAACAGACCCAGAAGGTGACCATGAAATGACATCCAGTGTCCTCTGTGCTTCCAGTGGAGCTCTGTTGTGGCGATACGGTTCTCAGAGATGATGATTCCTATGGCCACCACCACCAGTGGCATCGCAGCTCCTGGAGTTATTATCCATCAGGCCACCATGCCGTGGCCACCATCAGGCCTCGGGGACAGAGAATCCTTCCCACCAGCCGAGCGACACGCTGGATTTGCCGTGCTGCTGTTGGACACCTTGGTGGCAGGAGCAGAAGCTGAGCTGCCACCTCCAGCACTTCACAGCTCTGAGCAGAACTGGCTTTCACACAATGCCCAGTGTCCTCCATCCCCTCCACAGGGTCTCTGTGGGTGTCACTGACCCCTGAGGCAGCCCCCAGGCCAGATGCCTGCTGTGGAGGACAAGGGATGGACCACAGGTGAGCCTGGATCGGGCCCTTTGCACCACCCAAGGTGGCAGGAGCCACTCGCTGTCACTCATCCACGGCTGTCACTACCCAGCCCAGACCTCCCCTGGCACAGTTTGTTGAGGCCATTCCTTCTCCTCCTGTCCCTGTTCCCTGGGAGCAGAGCCCAATCCCCCCTGGCTGCCCCCTCCTGTCAGGGAGTTGTGCAGAGCCAGAAGGTCCCCCCTGAGCCTCCTCTTCTCCAGGCTGAGACCCCTTCCCAGCTCCCTCAGCTGCTCCTCCCTTCCCCAGCTCCATTCCCTTCCCTGGACACGCTCCAGCCCCTCAGTGTCCGTGTTGGGAGGGGCCCAGAGCTGGATGGTCACAGCAGCAGCGCTGCTGGAAGAGGAGACGCGGGGACGTGAGCGAGGGCACGCGAGCCCGTGCAGCTGCCCATGAGTCACGGAGCAGCCCCCGGCCGTGCCACCCTGTGCCAGGCCCTGCCAGCACCCTGCAGCGTGGGACACCCCCTCCCTCCCGCCTCGCTGTCCCCACACCGTGTCCCTACAGCGTTAACGCTCCAGCCTTCAGAACCCCTTTCTCCAGGAAGGACCCCCAGGGCTCCCCACCACCCTCCCTCCACACCCCCTCACCTCGTGGGGGCTGTCGGGCTGTGCAGCCATGGGGGTCACATCCCGCTGCCGACGGGGAGGGGACCACGGAGGGGCTCACCCCCCACCTCACTCCTCATCTCAGGGATCCGGGACACCCGAAACCTGTTGGGGAACATCACATCAGGCTGTCCCCCTGCTGCAGAGGGGACACACACCAGGGGGCTGTCCCTGCTTACCTGCCGATGGAGAGGATGGTCACCTCGCTCGGATGAGCTCCGGGTTTGGGGACCTTGGTGGCACTGAGCGATGGCAGCACCTCGGGCCACTTCTGGCTGCAGCGGGCGCACGGGGCTGGTCCCTGCACAGTGTGCAGGTGCTGCTGGTGGTGGCAGGCGGGGGGAAACTGAGGCAGGAGGTGCAGCCTGAGGAGGGGGGAGATGCCATCAGTGTGGAGGTGGTGCCACCATGGGGGGTCCTCAGTGCAGCTTTAGGGGGGGGTCTTACTTATTGAGGGGGGCACAGCTCGGTGGCATCAGCTGTTGCCTCTGGTGTTCCTTCAGCAGCTCCTCCAGCGCCGCTGCATTTTCTGTGGGAGGACACCGAGGAGTTGGGGGTCACGGGGCTCTGGCCCAGGACACCCCCTCCTCCCCCTTCCCAGGGACCTCCTGACCTTTCTTCTCAGTGATCAGCCGCACCAGCACTCCGATGGTGTCCTCGTTGGCATCCTCCAGCTGGTAGATGGAGCTGGGACCTGGAGGCAGAAGTTAGGGAAAACTCGGTGATGGGGGATAAGGCACCCCAAGGACAAGCAGGATGCCCTGGGACAAGGAGGACCAGAAACTGTGGGAATGGGCTGAGCGAGACGAGATGGATGTGGGATCACCAAAGGTGTCACGGCACAACCGGGGCTCACCGGTGCCGCCGGGCTGGGGCTCCTTGCTGGCGGTGCAGTGATAACCCTTCTTCTTCAGCAGGTTGCAGACCAGGATTCCCAACAATCCCATGGCACAGAAGACCGGGACGATGGTCAGCACGGCTGCCTGCGCTGCTGCCGCCTCCTCCTCTTCCTCACCCAGCAGGGTCACCCGTGTCCCGTTGGTTCCCGGTGCCCGGCCCGGCATTTCGGGGCTGCGGGCTCGCCGCTGGCCTGCAGGGAGGCACGGGATCAGCCTCAGAGAGGGGCTTTGTTGGGATTAAATCCCATTTCCCCAGGAGCCCTGCACCAGGGTTGGACCCCAGGGAAGCAGAAGCCACTTGTGTCATGAGCGGAGGTGTCCTCAGCTGCCACATCGCAGCAGGACATCGTGCCCCATCCCAAGGGGGACACACGCTGCGGCGTCCCCGGGCCGAGGGCCGGCACAAGCTCCTCCATCACCCCCAGCCCTGGGGTGACACCTCCGGCTCGAGCACCCACCTGGGCACCCCGGGGTGCTGCGGGGAGCAGCGGCGCAGGGCAGGCACCGGCCCCGGGGCTCCCTCTCCCCTCCGGGGCTGTGAAACCTGCGGGGCGGGAGGGGAGGGTCAGGACACGGCCCCCGAGCGAGGGCGGGGCTGGGGCTCAGCGTCCCCCGGCTGGGCTCACCCCGGCAGGCAGGCTCCGCACCGGCTGTCGCTCGCCGCCGTCCCCGCTGCCACCAGGATCCTGTTCCCGGCGCGGCACCGGGTGTGGGCGGCGCAGGACGCGTCCCCCAGGGAGAAGGTGCCGGGGGGACAAGCTCGGCACGTCCCCGCTGGATCCTGCGGTGAGGGAGAGGGGGGTGAGCGATGGGCGGGTCCCGCACCCTCCCTCCGGGTGGAGGTGCCGCAGGTGGACACGGCTTACCCCGGTGGGCTCCTCTCCGGGCGGGCATCCCGCTGTCCCCTGCTCCGGAGGATTGCAGCTCCCGGCCCCCTGGGCAGGTCTGCTCAGCACCTGCGGGAGGATCAGAGCGCTCAGTGCCGGCTGCTGCGGCTCCCCCGCTGCCCGTGCCGGCAGTGGTGGGGCTCCGGTGGCACGGTGACAAATGCCATCGTGTCACAGGTGACGCCATGGGTGCCATCCTCCCGCTTTCCCCACAGCCAGTGGACGCCCTTCTCCAGTGGTGTGAGGGATATGAACTCACTGGAGGCACCGTGATGGATGCAAACCCATCCCCATGTCCTATATGGGGAGAAGCAAAGGGATGGGGTGGGACAGACGAGGTCATACTCACCCCCAGGATGGTGACAAGCCACCAGTGCATCCCGCTCCTCTTCATCACCCAGGGAGACCTGCCCGAGGGAGAGCACCGGGGTCATCACCCAGGGAAAATCCCACTGGAGAAGTAATTTGGGGGCCCTTTTTCTCCCCACTGGGATGCTCCAAGGCATCTGCCTAAATATCCCTACAGTAGCAGTCCCAAAACATCCCCCAGAAAGTTTTATTAGAGAGTTTATGGAATGCCCGGCATCACCCCTTTCCCTTGGAGATCCCAGCTCCATCCCAAACTGGAGAGGGACCAACCTCAGCAGTGGAGTCACACCATTCATGCAAGGAGCAGATGATGCTAAAAAAAAATTAAAGAAAGGTTTTTCCTGCTCTGGAGGAAATCCTTTTGCATCTGTCACAAGGAAATGAAGTCACTAAAAAAATTAAAATATATTTAAATAAAAACTCGAGCAAAACAAAGGGTGTTTCCCAGAGTCTCATCCCCAATCCTCGGGCTCAGCAATTGGTTGTTAAAATTAAAATCTATGCTGACAGCACATGGGAAGGAAGGAAAAAATAAATAATAACCCAAACCCGGATCCAGCCTCCGCATGGAAATCCTGCCGCCTGCATGGAAATCCTGCCGCCTGCATGGAAATTCCCCCCGGTCGTCACGGCCCTGTGAGAGCTCCGGCAGAGCTTCATTACAGCCTCTGCCTGACGAGTTTCTCCTAATTAGTGGCTGGCACCATCCCGAGATGCAGCTAATTACACATGAGGGGGGTCCTGGGGGTGAGAGGCGCTGAGCCGGGTGTTTATAGGACGTGGATTGGGACACGATGGCACAATCCAAAATGAGCATCCTCCGTGCTCCAGTTCCCCCCAGTAGCTCCCAGTACAGGAGCACCCCTTCAGAGTGCCAGCATGGAGCTGGCCAGCCCAGCTCCTGAATCCCCCTGGGATTCGGGATGTGCCCCTCGAGCACAAAGTGATGCTCGTGCGAGCCCTCCACCCTATAATCCAGCACTAATAAAACTCGAGTTTAAGCCTAATGTGAAGCATTTCAATCCTCTGGCGCTGGAGGATTCAAGCACTTCAGGGACACGCCGAGGTGCCTGGGGACATGCTCTGCCGGGGAAGAAACGGCCTCAGGAAGGGCCAGGAAGTTCCCACCGTGGCTGAGGGACCGCGAGCATCCCGGCTCACCAGAGCATTCCAGATCATGATAAACCGGATCTAAACACCACCAGGAGCAGGGGTAAAGCTGATCTGAGGCCAAGCTTAATCCAAGGATTAAGGACATCCCTCAGATGAGCAAGACGCTGCCATAGGGATGCAGGAGGTGCAGGGACCAGAGGGTGCCAGCTCCCAGTTGGCACTGGAACTTTGCCCAGGGCTCAGCACCCGCATTTGGGGGCAGCTTGGGGCCATCCCAGGTGGGGCTGTGGGATGCAGGCACAAATCCTCAGCTGGTGATGCTGGCATGCCCAGCTGCCCTGACACACTCCTAAAAACGACAGAATTTGCCCCTCTGAGAACTAGAGGAAACCAAAAAAATAACCCCACCAGTGCCAGACCTGGCTGCTTTTGGGGGCACTCCAAGCTCCACCACCCCCGCACCCCACCTGACTGATGCATCAATGCCAACACACCAGAAAAGGCGACTTGGTTTTGGAAACCTCCCCAAATCCCTGCGGGTCACATGAGCCCTTTATTCCCAGCCCCCTTTAACACAGTCTGTAACCTAAAACTGCCCACCGGGATTCCAGCGAGGGTTTCCCCTCCCTGTGGGGGAGCAGGGTTTCAGCCGACGGCTCCTGCAGACAAACAGAGGGAAAAAGGAGCAACTGTTCGGAAAAACTTTGGGGAACAGCTGCTGGAGACAGCCTTGGACAAGGAGAGGATTGTCCGGCAGATGGAGCGAAACTCGGCATTATCGCACCCCCGGGCCCCATCGGAGCTGCGGGAACAACCGAGCCGCCACAAAATCCCAGCATGGAAGTCAAATGATCCCGGAGGAAGCGCTGGGATGGCGCACAGCCCCGGCAGCGGCACGTCCCGGCCCCGTTGCGGGGTGCAGCCCCGCGCCGCAGCATCCCGGCTGATGCAGCCCTTTGGCTCGGAGCCCTGTGATTTTCCAGCTCCGGCGAGAAGAAAAAAAAAAAAAAAAAGGAAAAAAAGAAAAAAAAGAAAGAGACCCGACACGGTTCCTACTTCTTTTCCCAGGTAGCTGCTGCTGAGTATTCCTTAACCTACTTTTTCCCCTCTCCACCCTTTATTTTAACCTACTTCGGCGCTGCAGCAGCCGCAGCCTCCCGGACCCGCCAGGCTCTCCCCAGCGCACCCCACTCCAGGCGGAGCTCCCCCCGCGCCCTGCTTCAGGGATGAGGCCGACACAACAGCACCGCTCACCTTTTTTAGCGCAAAGCGGGGGTCGAGCATGCCAAAAAGCACCAGAGCCCCTCTCCTTGCACAACGCAAAGCTGCAGAAACCCCAACCCCAGCCCCCCCCATGGGGGAATAACCCTTTCAGGGGGAATAACCCGAGCCCTCACGGGCAGAGGGGGTGTCCCTGTGCCGGGGGTGTCCCTTACCTGTCCCCGCCGCGGAGCCCCCGGGCTCCCCCCGGGGCCGCCCCGTCGGTCGCGCCTCCTCCTTATGAATGAACCCGCGGGCTCGCGGGCCCCAAGCCACACCCCTTTCGGTGACGTCACATAACGAGACCACACCCCTGCGATGCATGGCCACGCCCCCCGCGGGCCCCGCGGCAGCGCCACCTCCCGGGCGCGGCGGGGACTGCGGGGATTGCGGGCGGGAACAGGGCCGGGGGCGGGATTTGTAGGGGATGGGCTTTATCCCACCCGCGGGGGGATTTGGGGGGGAAAACGGGAACAACCAGATCAGGGTCGGTTTTTACTTGCCCAGCAGGAATTTAAAAAAAAAAGAAAAAGGTGGTTTTTTTTTATCTCCCCCATATGGGCTCGCAGGGGGCACCCACGGGTGCTGCGCCCCACTTTCCTTCCTGACCTACAGCATACCATGCCTTGTCCTTGCCCTCTTCCCTAGGGGACAATTCTCCCACAGTGGGGACACCCGGTTGCCATCAGGCCTCTATTTCCCTCGGTTTTCCCCAGTACGACCTGGTGTCCCCTGTGCCGGCTGTTTGTCCACCCAGGGAGTGCCACGTTCCAACGCTCTGTGGCACAAGGGATGGATAACCTGATATCCCCCTCGGGGTTATCCAGGACAGAACGACTGCACTCCAGTAGTGGAAACGGTTTCTTCCTCTCACCAGAGTCTTCATCACCAGTGGCACCAGTGGGTGACATTCCCAGTGACGCCAATGGGTGGTGGGAGCTGTGCCCGTCCTCACCCTGTCCCTGCCGCCCCATCCCGAGGTGAAGGACGAGACCACGCTGGGATCATTCTGGCACGGGTGACCTTTAATTACAAAGAGCCCCCGAGTGACCGAAATCTCCCCCCCTCCTTTCCCAAAATATCCTTATCATCCCAATTATAGCACACACCCACTCACCCCGCTGACGGACAGACGGATGGCTCCATGTGGGACGGCAGCATTCCCGTCACTCACCCAGCTGTGTGGGACCGGGGACACCCTGATTCATCCCTGCCACCACGGTTGTCACGTCTCCCATGGGGACAACAGGATGTCCCAGTCTGGGAGCACTGATCTGGCCTGGATCCTGGGGTGAAAGCAGGAAAATGTGGGAGAAAAAGGGCAAATGGGGGAGGGTTGGTCCAGCAAAGTCTCATTTTTAGGGTACCCACACTGTCACCCCACTTTAAGGGTGGGAGGACAGCCCTGGTGGCCGGCAGGGAACGTGAAGGTGATTGTTCTCACCCAGAGATGCTTCAAATGGCAGCAGCGCCTTCATCCCACTTCCCAGGCTGCGAAATCCCACTGGGAATCACGGAGAAGGAGGGGGGCAACCCCAATTTCCTTCTCTCCTCCCTCCATCAGCTCCCCCCCTCCACCACTGTGGTCCGGCTCCACCAGCGGGGTCAGGCTCTCCCTCAGGGCGATGAACGGGGAAGTTTTAATCCCTCAGCTCTGGAGTGGAGGGACTGGCAGCGAGGTGATGATGCCCCTGGCCCCCCCGAACCCCCAAATAAATAAGGATGTTTATATATATATAATATATATATATATTTAAAACAAACAAACAAACGAACAGAGCTATCTGGGTGCTGGCGATGGAGCGAGCGGGTTAGCGGGAGGCCCGGGCCGGGGGGGACACCGCGGGCGGATTGTCCCTGGGGTGGTCCCGCGGCG
>VZTF01002316.1:1207545-1219642 GCA_013397755.1 Cnemophilus loriae | reverse complement strand
AGGGCCGCGCCCCCCCGCCCCGTGAAGCAGGCACACACAAAACCGGAGAGCAAGGCAGGTTCCTGGCTGTCGGGCATCCTCCGGCCGGTCCCCAGAGATGCTCGGTAACGTCCTCGTCCTCNGCCCCCGAAGCGCTGTGTGTCCCCCCCCGAGTCCAGTGCGGCGGCCGGGGGGACGGCGGGGGGACCGGGGCTCATCCCCCCCAACCCCGAGCACACAGAGAGCAGCCGGGTTGGAGATGAGAGGTGCTGGGGCGGGGGGCGGTGGGGAGGCGGCCGGGCCCCCCCCTCTGCACACGGGGGGGGCCAGCACCCCCCTTCCTGGCCGGGGCGGCCCGGGGGGGCCGTGGCTGGTCACGCTCTCCAGAGCAGGAGGTGGTTGGTGCTGTCGTCCCGGCCCACGGTCTCGCTGCTGCTGGTCAGCCGGAAATCCTCGTAGCCGTCCCCGCCGCTGATCACCAGCATCTTGGGCTTGGACAGCGCCAGGGCGGGGGCACGCGGGCGGGACGGGTCTCGTTTCTCGGCCTCGCTCGGCTTCTCGGCCCCTGCCAAGCGCACAACCCCAAATGCTGTCGCCTGTCCCCTCGCAATTCCGCTGCTCCCCACCAGCAGCAGCTCAGCATCAGCCCTCCACCACTTTCCCAGGCACCACATCCTGGCCCCAGAATCATCCCAATAGCCCCGCCCACCCCAAACTGGCCCCTGAAACCCGTATTAGCTCCTCCCTTCAAAACTGCTAGCCCCCATCCCACCTCCTTCTTCTCCCCAGCCCAGCCCAGCCTCAGAGCTGGGCCGGGTGACACCGTGGGAATTTGGGTCTCCCTGGGAAATTCGGGGTCGCTCATGCTGGTGGAAGGCAGTTTAGCACCCGGGTTCCCCCACTCTCCACTGCCAACTTTTCACCCTGGATTTTAACAAGGCAAGGATGGAACGGGGACTCCGACGACATTTCAAGGCTACTCCTGGTCATTCGATACCGCATTCCCAGCCCCATAGACACCATCCACTGCTCCTGAAACGTGTCACGCCACCTACCCGTGTCCCTGGGCAGTGGGAAGAGGACATCAAAGCCGTCGGGCAGCTCGATGGCCGTGAGGAAGCGGACATGGCCAGTGTGACCCTGGGACAGCCCCACCAACGTGGGGGCTGCCTTGGCTGACACCGACAGGGTCAGCACCACGCCGGCGCTGGTCCCGATCCACAGCAGGTCCTTGCACACCAGGAGAGCCGTGATCCGCAGGCAGGCGGCCTTGTGCTGCCGGATAATGGCGTCCGAGCCTGCCGAGCACCCCAGCTGTCAGCGCCTTATCCTGCCCGGCACGGGGCTCGGAACCCCCCAGCCCACAGGGATCCATTCCCAGGGCTGTCTGCGGCACATGGGACATGGGGAAGGCACCCCACAACCCCCCTGGCTGGTGGCGCCAGATTGGCCTGATAGGACAAAGGGGAATGGCTTCCCACTGCCAGAGGGCAGGGTTAGGATGGGATATTGGGAAGGAATAGTTCCCTGTGAGGGTGGGGAGGCCTTGGCACAGGGTGCCCAGAGAAGCTGTGGCTGCCCCTGGATCCCTGGAAGTGTCCAAGGCCAGGTTGGACGGGGCTTGGAGCAACCTGGGATAGTGGAAGGTGTCCCTGCCCATGGCAGAGGGGTGGAATTAGGTGATCTTTAAGGTCCCTTCCAACCAAAACCATTCTGGAGTTCCACGCCTCTGTGATTATGGGATTACTGCCCTGTTCCAGCATGGGATTATCCATTTCCCCAGGGGCTGCCCTAATTCCATGTGGGATTACACAGTTGCCTAACACGAGCACAAGGACTCACATTTCCTTCCCCCAACTCAGGACCCTAAATTTCCCATCACTGGATGCTGCAGGGCATTTCCCAGGGGCACTGGCACCCCCTGGAGCCGCCGGTGGCACCCACTGGAGAGGTGTCACGGGTGGCACTTACCGGCGAGCATCTTGTGCACCGGGGGGGTGATGTCTGCCTCTGCCAGCTGCTCGAAGGTGGTGGCGTGGTACAGCCGGACCTGGGCACTGCCCTGCAGCGCGACCCACACGCCCGTGCCCGCGCTCACCATGCAGGTGACACTGCGCCCGCCGTCCTGCCCCACCTGGAGCGTGTGCTGCGGGGGACAGAGCCACAGCGGGGCCGCGGTGATGCCACTGGTGCTCGTCACCCCTCCCACCGCGCCCTCCCGCCACGCTGCCCCCACGCTACCTCCTGTGCCAGCGTGGCGGTGTTGAGGACGATGACTCGGTTTTGGCAGCCGCACCACAGCTTCCCTGCCACCGCCACCATCTTAGTGATGGGGCTCCCCGGTGAGCCCAGGGACAGGGACTTGGAGTTTTGGGGGTCCCAGAAGCGGCCTGTGAGGGTGGGGAGAGTGGGGTGGGTAGTTAAAGCATTCCCAAAAGAAGTCCAACTCGATACAGACAGTGGGGTGTGGTGGCTGAAGACAACTCTCTCCAGGTTACCCCTCAGAGGGGACATAAACTGATGTCACCATGAGGTTCCAGCGGCAGGCAGGGACCAGGAGGAGGATGCCCACCTCCACCTGCCTGTGAGTGTGGTGTCTCCAGCACCCCTCCAGGGATGCCCCTTTCGGTGGAAGCAGGGAAGCCACCCTAAGTATCCCTCAACAGGGGGTTGCCCAAGCCACCCCCCAACAGCCACCACTTTGGGGCTGCATTTTTGATGTCCCCAGTCCAGCCTCACCTGCTTCCCGCTGGTACACAACGAGCTCCCCGTTGGCCAACGACACAAAAACCTGGTTATCCAGGTACCTGTGGGGACAAACCACCTTTGACATCCAGCTGCAAAGCTCCGCTCAGCCACTCCAAACCCCCCTGCTCTGGACGCCCCCGAGCTGAAAATCCCCCTTCCCCACTTACAGGATGCACATGACGGCGGCAGCGTGTTGCATCTTCATGCTGTTCTTCCTGTTCCGGATGTTGTCTGAGGACTGGTACACGTGGATGCTGCAGGAGGAGAACAAAGCTTGAGGCTCCCCCAGGATCGGGATCCTCCCCACGTCGGAATTCCCATCCCGGGGACGTACCAGCCATCCTCGGTGCCCAGCCACATGGAGCTCTGATGGGCTTCAGGGTCAAGGCTGAGGAGGTCCTCGAGGCTGCCGCGGGTGAAGGAGCCGCGGCTGGAGCGGCGCAGGGCCCGCCCGTCCGTGGGGCTCTCGCCGTGCCGGTTCTGCCCGTAGGTGCCAGTGATGGGCAGGAAACCAGGCTCCTGCTCTTCCTCCGAGCTCGTCGTCTCCACTGTTGCCTCCTTGCAGCTCGGGATCTCTTCATCTGTGGAGGAGGAGCGGGAGGAGGAAGGAATGGGTCAGACCATGACCATCCAACACCCTCCAGAATCATGGGGAAGAGACCACGGGTGATGTCAAGCCCAGGGAAGGGCATAGGGATACTGAGCCCCAAAACCCACAAGGTTTTACCCAAAGCCCCCCCCATCCCAGTACCACAGTGCTGAGCTAATGCCTCCCAACATCTCTTTTCCCAGGCTCGAAAGCCTCCACCTGCAGATTCCTCCGAGGAATACAAGGCAGAGTGGCCAAAACAATGGAGCTGCCCATAATTTTGGGGCTAAAAACTGTATTTCTCCCTAAGCAGGGGCTGGGGAGGACTCACTGCCGAAGCTAGAGGAGATGGTGGAGTGGCTGGCTTGGCTCTGCAGCGTCCCGGAGGGACTGGGCGAGGACTCGTCGTCCGTGTCGTCGCTGTCGAAGGGCACCAGCTCCCTGTTGCCGCCGTCCACGGGCTCCGAGAGCTCCAGCGACGAGCCCGAGATGGAGATGTGCAGGCACGGCTGCGGCCCCGCGTCCTCCGGCTGCGCCGGGCCCAGCTCCGCCGAGGGGCTGCCCAGCGGCTCCGCGCGCTCCCTGCCGCACCGGGGAGGGAGGGAGGGAGGGGAGAGAAGCAGCTCCAGCATCGCCCTGCGCCCGCCGGCTCCGCGGGGCCGGGGAATGCCCTACCTATAGGTGCGCTTGAGGCCGGGCACGGAGGCGATGCAGAGGATCCTGGCGGAGCACACGGCGATGCAGGCCTCCACCGTGGGCTCCTTGCGGATGCTCAGCAGACAAACCTGCCCCACGTAGCCGTCGCTGTTGCAAACCCAAACCTCGTGCGAGCTCTCCGGGCTGCCGTGGCTGGGAGAAGCACAGGAGAACTGCAAGGGAGCAAAAGATGGGATGAGTTGGGCGATTCAGGAGTCATGCAGGCGCTCCCAGCATCTGGCAACAAGCTGACCAGGATGGAGAGGACCACAGCTCCCTGAACCCAGCCTCTGGGTACCTGCATCCCACTCCGCGTCTTCATGATGGGGATGGCTTTCAGGAACTCCGGGTCCAGGCAGTTTTTGCTGGAAGCTGGGAAAATCAGATTGGGGGATGAAGAAGTGATGGAGGAAAGGGGTCTACCAAAGCGGGATGGGGGGATGCCAAGCCCACCACCACATCCACCTCCCTCCTCCCTGCTGTTACCCAGCTTCTTCTTGGCGTCCTCGAAGGCTTGCTCGAAGCCGAGCCGGGCGTCGGGGTTGGGGAACTCGAAGATGAAGGACTCGGTGCCGTCAGCTTTGGTGGTGCTGAGCTCCACCTTGTTGGGGGGGAAGGCCATGCTGAAGGACAGGGATTGCTTTTCCGACAGCTCCCGGTGGATGGCGGCCATCAGGTCCTTGATCACGTCATCCAGGCCCTGGGGACAGGGACAATGCTTCAGCTCTCAGGGATGGGCCACCACCAGCCACATGCTTGATGACCCCCTGTCCATCCCCCAGTATGCTTCAGAGGCTGCCCCAACCCCTTTTGTGGTTTTAGGGCTGAATGCTTATGGCCACCAGCCCTTCCACAGGTTCTCCCCTCATGCTGAAGACATCCTGTGTGGTCCCACTGGGAATGTGTGCAAGCAGGCGACAGCTCCAGGGCTGCCATCCCCATACCTGGTGGGGGAAGCTGAGGGTCTCTGACAGCTTGCTGACTTGCCCCAGCGTGTTGAGGTCTTCATCCAGGCGGCTGATGCTTTTCTGGATGCTCTCTCTGTTGGTGGCTTGCGAGGCACCTGTGTGGGAACACAGACATGGCATTAACCCCTCCCTCCCTGGCACCACCAGCCGGGGGGAGTGGCAGGTTTTGGGGTGGGATGGGACACTCCAGCTGGCAGTGACAGACCTTTGACGATGTCCACATCCTCCAGGGGCAGCTTCCAGAGCAGTTTGTACTTGCTGGCAGTGTCAATCACGCTGGCCGCCGTGTACCTGGGAGGTTGGGGGGATGGCCGAGCTGCACCCCCACCCACAGCCCCCTAAAGCCAGGCCAGCTGGCAGGGACACCCAGGAGGTGTCCCCAAGCCTGGTGGTACTCACAGGCTCATGGAGCTGCGGCGGAGAGAGCCCGACTTGCGTTTCAGCGTGGTGCACACCAGCAGGTCCGTGAAGAGGAAGAAGGAGCGGTCCTTCTTTCCACCCACTGCCTTCTGTGGAGCGATGGGAGACACCAGGGTGTTAATGGCCATCTCTCCCTCTGTGCCAGTGCTGGGAGAGGGCCCTGCCTCAGTTTCCCCATGTGCTGCCTTGCCTGTCCATCTGTCTGTTCTCTCCATCTGTCCATCCATCCATCCATCCATCCATCCATCCATCCATCCATCCATCCATCCATCCATCCATCCATCCATCCATCTCTAGTCTCCCAAGGGCACACAGGCACCCCATGACCCGCAATCACAGCCTCCCCACTGCCCCACCCAGTGTGTGGTCCCATGGCCCCGAGGACCTCGCTCTCACCACTTCCACGACCATCTCCTGGCGCAGGAACCTGCGGAGCGGAGCCTGGAGCTGTGGGGACAAGGAGACCCGTGGGTGGGAAGCCATGGCAGGCAGCTTTGTGGCCTTCATCCCTGTCCCTGCATCCCCCAGCTCAGAATTGGGACCCCAGATCCTTCCCAAACCCCCAGGAGCCCACCAAGGCATGGGGAAAGCAGCACCCAGAGCAGAAAATAAGTGAACCAGCCTGGGGTGACCCAGAAAGAGCAGAAATGAGGACATTTTGTGGAGAAGGAAAGAGTGACCCCATCTAAGGCTCCCCATACGTACGTCCTCCATCCCTTCGATGTGGGACTCGATCTCCTGCACGATCCGGGCATTCCTCTCGACCTCCTCTGCGCTCTTCATGCCCTTGTTGATCCTCTCGGCCACTTGCTTGATGTTGCGCTGGGCGTCGATGAGGAAAGGGTGGTCGGGGTGGTCCTCTGGCGTGTGCTTCAGCAGGTCCTGCCGCGGGGACAGAGCCGGGGTGTCACCTCTGGCAAAGCCTGGACATTGGCAATGTCATTGCCCAAGCCCCTCCCACGCTGCCCTGGCTGCTGGGGATGGAAACCAGCCCCAAGGAGGGGGTGGCCATAGGACTGGTCCCAGAATGACACCACAGTGTCCAGCAGAAAGGCTGAGGGGACTGCAGCAAGGGGCAGCAGGGTGGCCGTCCTCAGAGTGACCATCTCCAGGAGGGCAGAGCCACATGCATGCCTGGGGACACCAACTTTGTGACAAGGGATAGGGAGAAGGGTCAGGAGAGACCCAAGAGCCCTGACAGCTGTGTGGAGGTGAGGAGGGGCCGTGGCCTCCCCCGCTGCCGGTGTGACACTGCCATCCCCATGTCACCCACCTTCACCAGCAGCTCGTATCGCGGGATCCTCTGCACCGGCTTGATCATCAGGTCGGACAGGGCCTGCTTCTCCTTGTTCTCCCGCATGCTTTGCTGCAAAACACCCATGAGGGATGGGGATGGGCCCCTAGGTGGGACAGAGCAGGGACACAGCCTCCCACCAACCCAGGATCACCCATTTCGGTTTGGGGTCACTTCCTTCCGCACCATCCAGAGTGATTCTGGTTCATCCCAACTGACCCCCTTTGCAACAAAACCAAGAAGGTGGGGGGAAAATTCCCAGTCTGGCAATAAATTTACTCCCATTAACTCCAACCCTGCCCGGCTCTAGATCCATGCCAGGATCTATGGAGAGAGGAACCAGGACCCACCTCCAGGAACTTCATGAAAGCCGGCCGGGCTTCCTTGGCGATCCTGACGGCATCCTTGGCATTGAGGAAGTTATCAATATAGGCAGAGTAGATGTTCACCAGCACGTCCTTGGAGAACTGGGAGGGGAAAACAGGGCTAGGTCCAGCACGGATCATGGACATGCTGGAAGTGCCTGGAAGGAGCTGCCCCAAGGGTTAACTCTGGGTCTGGGCTGGCGCAGGGAGGGCTCACCCGCTGTCCGCCCACCTCGATTTTTCAGCCTTGACGTTTGTGCTCCTGAGGCAGAAACACAGAGCTGCAGAGCCAGCCGGGAGCAGCAGCTCCCACCCTTATGCTAAGCAGACAGCAGGCCTGGAGATCGTCTCCCGTTCTTCATCCCAGGCCTGCTTGGCCCATCCTTTCATCATTCCCCTGCCTCCTGCTCCGAAACCTCTGCTCTGGGGCTGTGCCCAGGAGCGGGCACACCCACATTCCCGGGGGGAATCGCCCTGCCAGGACCTACCGACTGCACCAGGAGGTCGCCCACTTTCTGCTTCTCGTGCCAGTTCTGCACACAGTCATGGATCTGCTCCAGGAACTGCTCGTGGTGCTCCAGCAGCTCGGGGATCTGGTCAAAGATCTCATCCACCAGCGAAGGGTCGCACAGCAGAGAGTTCTCCGGCTGCTTCAGTGGCTTCATGTAACCCTGCGGGCAAGCAGAGGCACCGGGATCCATGGAGGTTTCCTCTCCCACCCCAGCCAGTACGGATCTCTCAGCCCATGTAAATATGGGGATGGATGGCATCCTGCAGCAGGGGGTTCCTCCAGGGGATGTTGGGTTGTGGGACCCACCAGCAGCACCAGACAGGTTTTGCAACCCAGCCTCTGTGTGTCCCTCTGGGACAGGTCTGCACAAGGAACCTGCAGAGCACAGGATCCTCTGTCCCATGGCCTTAAGAGCCTCTGAATCTTTGCTGTCATGAGCCTTCGTCACCTCCCTCTGCCTGATCTAGCTTGGAAATCTTGGCAACACGACCCCGGGATCCAAATGCCAGTGTGTTCTGGTGGGATTTAGGGTGTTCAGGACCAGGACGGGCTGGACCAGCAGGATGCCTTCACTGGACCATGTCCTGGACGACCACACAACAGCCAACGAGCAATACTCAGGGCCAGCAGGTCCTCAGCAAGGCTGGGTGGGTGGCTCTGCTATGAAACCCCTGCCCTCTCTCCCTCCATCCAGAGGTGCAGCGAGGAGCCGTGGCCCCGGAATGGGAGAGATGGATTTGCAAGGGATGCAGCAGGATGTGGAAGGTCTTCTCAAGCCATGCTACCCCCTCAGTCTGACCAGTACAGGGAGCTGGTGGCTTTCAGGATGTTGGGAGGACCACGCAGCTGAGCAGTGAGGACAGGATCCATCTCCAGTGGCTTTGGACATCTCCAACCAAGCTGGTGAAGGAGGAGTCATTCCCCAGGGATCAGGTTCCTCAAGCTGATGCCAGATATCTCGTGGAGACCCAAGTTAGAAGGAACAAATCAGTCCTGAGGCTCCTAACCCCCTTCATCTGCCTTACTGTGGCCAACACCTCCAGCAGGAGTTGGGATGGAGTGTGCCGTGCATCCCATGCAGGGAAGAAGAGCACGGAGACAGGCCTTGCTGCAGCACACACGGACAGCAGGCAGGGCTTGTCCATGCACCATCTGGCTTGGCTGGAAGATGATGCTCCAAGGTGGTCCTTGTCCCTGGAAGCCACCATGCTATGTGCCACCAAGCCATGTCAAGGATCCGAGCACCTCATCCCAGCTGAGACAGGGAGCTGGGGACACTGGAGCCCTGCGATCCCTGCCAGAAAGCCAAGTCCCCCCCTGGCAGCACTGTGTCAGGACATGTCACATGGACAGGAGCTCAGGCATTGACACCCCGTGGCTCCCAGCCATGTCCAACCGGTCCCTCCAGCAGGAAACTGGACAGTCCCAGCAGAGCTCTCCTCTCCAACCAGCCTCATGTGCCACCTCAGGGGATGGCACAGACCATGGGACAGACTCTCCATGCCAAGACTAGCAGGGACACCCTCCAACCCCAAAGCCTGTACAGCTCCCCCCAAAATCAGCCCCAGAGCCAAGGTCCTCTTGCCCCTCTAACCCAAGGTCTGCACCAGCAGCAGCCTCAGAGGGTCCTTCCCTCCTGCAGCACATCTGTGTCCACCATGCAGGCATCCTTGTGGGGGATTTATGGGAAGAGCCCATGAGAGAGTTGGGATGGAGTGCCCCATGCCCTTGCAGACTGTCACAGACGTCCTACACGCACTGCTTTTGCAGAGCTCGGAATTTTTGGTGTTTCTACCAGCAGGGATTGCGGTTGGACAACCCACACCTCCGCCAGGTGACGTCTCCAGGGCGTTCACCACCATTAACCTGCTGAAACACCTTCATTAACATCTGAAATGTGGGGTGGACCCTCCGGCCAGGCTGCTCCAGGGGGGTTGGAACCAGCTCAGCAAAAAAAACCCTGAGAAAAACCTTTGGCCTAGGTCTGCAGGTGATGATCCCAGCAGGAAACGGGAGCACGAGGCAACAGGGGATTTCAGGGGTCCCCCATCACGGCAGGGCCATCAGGAGACGGGGGTGCAACATGAGGAAGAGCTTTTGGAAGGCAAGCATGGGAAGAGACTTGGGGACATGATACGTGCCAGGTGACAACGCACTGGGAATGTTACGGGCTCGGTTTCGGGATGCAGGTAACTCCCACACCCTTGTTCTTGACACTGCTCTCACAGTGCTCCCACTCCTGCTCCTGCTGTCCCCAGCATCCCCCCTGCCACCCCAACCCACTCCTGTGCCACACAGGTCCTGGTACAGCACCCGCAGCCGGGGATCCGACTTGGGGTGACCGCGGTGACGCCGTGCTGTGGTTTGGGGTGTCACACCCTGGCCGTGCCACCTTACCTGCATCAAGGTGCGCAGGGACTCCACGTAGGACTGCTCGGTGTCCAGCAGCGTCATGATGACGTGTTTCCTCATGTCCTGCCCGGGGGGAAAGACACACGAGTGTTTTGGGGTGACCCGGGGCGAGAGAGCTGCGCGCCGGGGCTCGGGGCCGGCACCGGGGCTGGCTGGGGAGGCTGAACACCGGAGGAGCCCGGCTGGCGTCCAGCTCCCCTGCGCTGCCTCTCCACCCCGATGGAGGAATCCGGGAGGATTAGGAAGTACATGACACCGAGCGCACAGACGCCTGGTTTCCTCCGCGGCCGCGTCAGGAGCCCGCCCTGGAGCTCACAGCCCTACATGGGTCGGTCCCGGAGCCCTCTGGCTCTCCAGCGGCTCCGCTCCGAGCGGACCCGTAGGAATTCGCCTCCCGCCCAGCACCCCGGGCACCCTGGAGCTGGGCTGTGGCCCCACGGGAGGCGGATTAATGGGGTGGTGGGGCGCACGGGGAGGTGGCGGTGTGGGATGGGCCGCCAGCCTTGGGAAGCAGATGGATTGGGGTCTTCTTGGCTGTGGGGCTCAGGGACCTCCCTTGTGTGCACCCCCTGCAGCTCAGCCTGGGGGCCCAATGCTCCAGAGCCCAGGGTGTGAGTTTTGAGTGTGAGATGTTCCAAAGGCTCTGAGTGCAGAGACGCCCCAAGAGATTCCGGTGAGAGATGCCCCAAGGGCCCTGGGCCCCAGAAGTTTTGGATGCAGAAATGCTCCAGAGGTGCACTGATATCCCAAAAGTTTTGTGTTTGGATACACTCCAGGGATTCTGGGTGCAGAGACACCCCAAAGGTTTTGCACGTGAAGGTGCTCCAAGAGACTCCGGGTGCACAGATACCCCAAAAGTTTTGCACGTGTAGAACCTCCAGAGACCCTGGATGTGAGACACCCCAAATGTCCTCAGTCCTGTGGGAAGAGCCCCTGTCCCCTGGACACATGGGGCTGTGTCCTCCCCCGTGGGGAAACAATGAGCCACAGGAAGAAGTTTGAGCCCAACCATCCTCACCATGGAGAGAGGCCACCACGTCCCTAGTGGTCCCCAGCGAGCAATGGAGAGGGATCCTGGCCAGATTCTACTCAGTGCTTGAGGACAGAGCCGTGCCTCAGTTTCCCCACCCCACACCAGGCTGATGATGGAGCCAAGCACAGAGGAAACTGTTGTCTAGAGCCAAATATTGGTGACGGGTCCAAGTCTCTCCAGGGAATCAGGAAACCATGGTGATACTGGGGACACCAGCTGAGACCTCCCCACTTGGTTAGAAGGTTTATAAACACTCTCACTGCCGGATTAATTTGTTGTAACAATGGACGGATGGGCACCCACTGGAGGATGGAACTTAGGGGTATCTGACACCCCAAACGGCCTCAGTTTCCCGAACCCTCACCCAGCCTGTAGTTCCCTGCTGCTCCTGTTTTTCCCTGGAGCCATCTCAGCTCAGGACTGAAGCAAAGGGTCAGACCCAGGAGGTGAACAGGCTCAGCACCACACACTGCACCAGCAGCTGGGGATTTGCAGCAGTAGGGACATGCAGGATGAGGCCCAACCGTTGGCAAGAGGATTTTTTCCACCATTACAGCACCAGTATTATCCCAGTAGGGGCAAATTCCCACCGTGATGAGCAGGAACTGGGAGTAAAGCACCATCCCAGCAGGGCAAAGTGATCCAGGGGCAAAGGCAGGATGTGCCCCACTGCATTCCTTATCCCAGCAAAGCCTCTTCGCTGGGGGGCTGATGATGCTCCAGGTTCCATCTGCTCCCCTGGGGACGCCCCCGCCTCACCCCGGCCTCATCCTGCCTCCCCCGAGATGCTCAGCACCCTCGGGATCAGCCCCTGCCGCCATGGGAATTGGGGTATTTCCCACCAGCCGACGCCTCCGCACTGTAAATCANCTCACCCCCGCATCCCACCGCTCCCCCCTGCTCCGTCCCCGGCACCCCTTTTGCCATCACCTCGGTGCCACCGCGGCTGCCGCAGCCCTTGTCCGGCAGCTCCTCGGCCGCCCCGCTGAGCCCGGAGGTGGCGAAGGCCGCGTCGATGCCGTCCCCGATGTCTCGCATGTCCTCCAGCGCGATGGTGAACTGCGCCAGAGTCCTCACCATCT
>VZTF01002316.1:1189701-1207501 GCA_013397755.1 Cnemophilus loriae | reverse complement strand
GGGGACGCCCCCGCCTCCCCCCGCCCTCATCCTGCCTCCCCCGAGATGCTCAGCACCCTCGGGATCAGCCCCTGCCGCCATGGGAATTGGGGTATTTCCCACCAGCCGACGCCTCCGCACTGTAAATCAGCACTGGGGGGGCGGTGGCAGCGATGGCTCCAGCCCCCCCCACCACCCTCTCCGGGTGGGAGCATCCCCCCTCCCCGCAATCCAGAGAATCCCGGGGGTGTCGAGCTGAGGATGAGGATGGAGGCACCGTTGCCACGGCAATCGCGGTCCAGACCCCACAGGTGCCGGGTTCTGCACACGTGTCCAAACGTGACNCTGCGCCAGAGTCCTCACCATCTGCAGCATGCGGGTCCCGGGGGTCGGTCCGTCCCACGCGGCCCAAGGAATCGCACAGAAATCCCCTCTCTATGGCTCTATCTCTATCCCCAGGTGTCCGCCCGAGCCGGAACGCTGCGCCGGGATGCAGCGGGGAGGGGAATAAAAGCGAGGCGCTATTTATATCGCCGGGGTTCGGTGTGGATGTGCAACTACGGGGATGTATAAAAAGCGCTCCCGCAGAGCGGCTGCGGGGTGCGAGGCTGCGCCTGCGTCCGTGGCGACGCGAGGGTCCCCGGCCCCCGGAGCTGCCCAGGCACGGGCGGGAGGCAGCGAGGGGAGCGCGGGAGGCAGAGCCGTGCCCACACAGACACGCGCGGATGCGGGCAGGGCCGGATCCTGCCGAGGGATGCTGCTAGAAAGGCTTTGCCCAGGGAGGATGCTGGGGGTGGGGTGCGGGGAGCCGATGCTCTCTTGGGGCGTGTGATTTTTGGGGAGGGGGGAGATGCACGGATGGCGTTGGGGTGCTCAGCATCCTTAGGGACTCCATCCCTGTCAATATCCCCCTCCCTGACCTTGCAGACAGGGAAACTGAGGCACAACCCCCTTTCCCCCACGGCATCATCACCCCAGCACCCACATCCCTGCCGGCCGGGTGATGCATCCTGCCCAGATCTGTTTGCAGCGCTCCCCTCCTGCTTCGTTAATTAAATCTAATTAGCCGCTCACCCCGTTTCCATAGCAACGGCGTGCAGCAGGGCTGCATCCTCCCATTGCAGCCAGTAAATTTCCTCTTGGAAACGAGGATGATGAGCATCCCACCCCGGGAAGGGTGCTCGGCAGAGAACGGACCACTCGGGCCATGTAATGAGAGCTGCAGCAGCTGTCAATGCACCCAGGGATCAGGGAAGAGGGACAGCTAATTGCAACCAGGTAACGAGGCTGTTTGCAAGGCAGCAACTCCTGCTCCTGCAACTGCAGTGCCCTGGTCATCCCAGCCGTTGGAATGCTGGGTTGATCTGGTTTGCAACTCCAGACCCATTTGGGTTGCAGTCCTGAGCTCTTCTGGGATCCAATCCCAGATCCATTTCTGTTGTAATCTCAGATTCCTTTAGGCTGCCATCCTAGAACCAGTTTTGTTGCAGGCTTGGATCCATCTGCATTGCAATCCCAGAGCCATCAGGACTGAAATCCCAGGCTGTTCTGAGTTCCAATCCCAGATCCATTTTGGTGGTAATCCCAGACACATTTGGGCTGCAATCCCAAACCCATCTCGCTTGCAGTCCTGGGCATATCTGCACTGCAATCCAGGATCCATCAGGGATACAGTCCTGGGCTCTGCTAGAATCCTACTGCAAACCTGTTTCTGTTGCAATCCCTGTTTTATTTAGGTTCCAGTTCCAGACTAATTTCAGTTGCCATCCCAGATCCTTTTGGGTTCCAATCCCAGAACAAACTGGATTGCAAACCTAGGTCCATTTGGATTCCAATTCCTGACCCTTCTGTTTGCAATCCTGGGTGCTTTTGGATTGTAATCCCAAACCCACCAGGTTTGCAATCCCAGATCCACCTGGATTGCAAATCCAGGCCTACCTGGGCTGCAACACCCTGGGTTGTGATCCCAGATCCACTTGGTTTGCAATCCTGGGCCCATCTGGGCTCCAATCCCTGCAATCCCAAATCCATTCCTTTGCAATTCCAGAACCATCTGGGTTGCAATCACAGACCCTCCAGGAGTTCAAACCTGTGTGCAGCTGCATTGCAATCCCCAGTCCATCTGGGCTGCAGTCCCACTCCCATTCCTTTTGCAATCCCAACCCCATTCCTGTTGCAGTCTCAGACCCAGCAGGGAAGCAAACGCAGGTCCATCTGCATTGCAATGCCAGATCCATTTGGGCTGCAATCCCAGAACCATTCTGGTTGGAATCTTGGACACACCTGGGTTGCAGTTTTGGACCCATTTGGGCTGTAACCCCAGATCCATCTGGACTGCAATCCCAATCCCATTCCTCTTGCAGTCCTGGACCCAAGAGGGATGCAAACCTGGGTCCAACTGCATTGCAATCCCCAATCCCTCTGGTTTGCAGTCACAATCCCATTTCTGTGGCAATCCCAATCCTATTCCTCTGGCAGCCCCAGCCCCATTCCTGCGGCAGCCCCAGCCCCATGCCTGCGGCAGCCCCCGTCCCGGTCCAGCCCCAGCCGGCCCCGGCGCTGCCGCGCCGCGGTGACCGCTGCCGGTGACCCGGCGGCTCCGCCTGCAGCACCGCCCCGAGCCCTCCCCCGGGACCGCCCGTCCCCGGGGCGAGCAGGGCGATCCCTCCATCCCGGCAGGGCCTTTCCCACTCCCCGAACGCCACCCTGGGGTCAATCCCTGCATCCAACCCAGCATCTCCCCGCGGCAGCACCACTGCAAGGAGACTCTCCGGTGTCTGCTGGAGAGGTCGAGCTTTCCTCCCACGGGTTTGGAACCCTCCCTCGCACCCACCCAGTCCCTCGGGAGGTGACACGGGAGGGAGGATGGCTGGAGAAGGGTTAAACCCGTCCTGCCTGGCGCAGGGAAGAGGCCAGGCCGAATCCCGCTGTGCTTTGGGGGCCCAGTGGGGGTCACCTCTCCATCACCCAGGGAAGCAAACTCCGCAGCGATGCCGGCCCGGACCCCCCTGCAAGCGGCCCGCAGCCCACAGGAAATTCCTGGGAGTGTTTGGCCACTCCAGCAGCGCTGCCTATTTTTAGGGCTGTCTAAAATATGAGCCGGTTATTTTTAGCAGCGCGGCTCTTTGTAAACACCTTTAGATTTCCTTTCGGACCAGCCCCTGTTGTTTTTTTTCCCAACCTGGGTGTTTCCTCCCCCAAAACCCCAAACCCTCCTGGGAAATGCACGCCAGTTCCTTGGGATGGAGCCAAGGGACTCATCCCCCATCCCAAAGGCTTGTGCCAGCGTGGCAAAATGCTCCTGAAAACCCGAAGATGGAGTGGATCTGGCACTGGGGGCTTGGGGGTGATTCAGCAGCACCCCAAACCTGGGATGGGGGGCCAAGGAAAGGCCTTTTCCCCCAGCTTTCCCTCTGACATTGGAAATACAACCCTGAAGAAGGGTGGGAACTCTCCCATCTTGGTTTCTTTTATTTCTTAATTAGGCTCAGGGTGCAAACCCATCATTTTGCTTTTCCCTGCGCAGGAATATCGATGCAGGAGGAGTTTGAGCATCCCCAGGGATTTTCAAGCATCCTAAAATATTTGGAAAAGGCCATGGCATATTGTGTCCTGCCTCCACTCCCACAAACAAAGAGGAATCGATGGAGGAAAGTCCTAAAATATCCATTTTTTAAACAAACAAAGGCCAAAGGGAGAGTAGGAATGTACATTCCATGAGGAATCACAGCCATCACACAAATTAAGGCCCTTGAGCACGGGCTGAGTGCATCAGTGCATGGAATGATGATGTTTTCAGCCACTCAGAGGACTCCCCCCACCCTCCCAAATCCTGGCAATTTGGTCGCTGTGGGAGGGTGTTCCTCGTGCTGTCACCACCCAGCTGGGATGCTAAAATCACATCCCATGGGAAGGAGGATCTCTGTATCCCCAGAGATCATCCCAAAATTCCCTTCCCACACCCACAGCACTCAGTGTTTCTCCCTTTCATCGGTGTAATGAGTTGTGCCAGGACCCAGCCATATCCTGAGTGAGCTGCAGCAGGGATTTTGTCCCCGAGCCCCTGTTCTGGGGCAAAAATATCCAGGTTTAGGGAGAAAAATGGAGTGTTTTAGACCACTTTGGGAATGGGATTTACTGCTCGGGGCCTTCCTGCAGCTGCTGAAGGAGGAGCTAACCCTGCCTCAAGCAAAATTAGTCCCACCCCTCCAAAACAAGCCAAAATTTTAAGAGTAAATAAATACAAGTTGTTTTTCCCTCATTGCAGCTCGCTCCTGCTGCCAGCTCCTGATGGGAGATTCTCTAGGGTGTCACAGTAGAATTGTCATAGGAGCTACCCGAATTTTGGCACCTCCTTGAAACCACCATTCCAGTTTGAAAGAATCGGGAATTTCTGCACCTTTTCTTTCCCTCTATGCTTGTTCCCAGGGTAGATCCCACTAGAGGGAGCTGGGACATAGTGGGAGTCACTGGTCCACGGGGACAGTGCACGGTGAATTCCCAAGTTTAACAATTTTAACACATCCTCAGCGCTATTTCTACCAAAACCCTGGAAAGAAAAGGCTTGGAAATAAACTGGACCTGCTTCCATCCATCCCAATGCAATGAGCAAACACCTCTGCAACAAACAGCATCATCCTGGCACGTAAAACTTCCCTGTGCAGCCAGAAAAGCCCCTGGCTGGCACCATCTTCCAAAACAGGATGATGCTACTCCATCCAATCCTGTATTTCCTCAATCACTCAGCCTCTGGCAGGAAATCACTCGGGGAAAAAAAAAATCACATTTCTGTCCTCTTGGGATGTATTAAAGCAGGAGGTTTGATTGGGTTTTGTAGAGCTTTCAAGCCCAACCAGCCTTCCCCTTGGGATCAGTGATGCTCCGTCCCACACGTGCCACACGGATGGGGGATGGCAGCCACCAAGGAGAGGATCAGCCACTGCCATCCCTGGGTACCAATCACCTCCATTCCGTGGTACCAGCCACCTTTTTGGGGCATGTCAGCCCATCCCTGGGTGCCAATCACCTCCATCCCTGGGCATCAGTCACTGCCATCCCTGGGTGCCAATCACCACCATCCCTGAGCGCAAGTCACCTCCTTTTCCAATTGTCACCTCGTCCCTGGCTTCCAATCCCTCCCTCCCTGCTACAAGCCTCTCATCTCTGAATGCCAGGCCACTCATCCCTGGGACCACCAGGTCCTGGGGAAGCCACTCCCACGGGAACAGGAGGACCTGTGGCACAGAAGAGGGGCCGTGCCCGAGCCATACGGAATCACATCCGGGGCTGCATTCCCTCCCTGCCCAGCCTCTCCCTGCTCTCCCACGGGTAAGGAAAGTCTGAGCTGCTCTCCGAAGAGTAACTTCTTGAAAGGAAATACGAGCATAAATCAGCAGCTCTGATTCAGCCCTGCTTCGGTTACTAATAATATTCCCGTGTTTATTCGCAGGCCCGGGGCTGGAGATGTTTGCTTTTCCCTCGGCCGTGGTTTTTCCCAGGCTCCCAGCTCACAGAGGAGCATTGATCTGTTCAGGGATGCTCCCATGGAGAAACCCGGCAGCACCACTGCCTCCGAGACGGGGAGGAAGAAGAGGAAGAGGAGGAGGAGGAGGAGGAGCAGGGCAGCTTCAGCCCCAGTGCACGGGAATTCAGTTGTTTTCCCTTCTTGGACTTCTCGGCTGTGGTGATTCATCCCGGGAGGACACGGCCTGGCTGCAATTCTGCTTTTAAAGTGTGAGAAAAAAACGGGAATAAAAAATAAAGGAGTTGGGGCAATTTTTCCAGGGCAGGGCAGAAGGGTGCTGGGCATCCCCGTGCTGTCCAGGGGAGCAGCAGCACTGGAAGCAGTGCCAGTGGGATGGGGAATGGGGAGAAGGTAGGAGACTCATTTCCCAAGGTAACAAAAATTCCTCCTCTAAATGCACAGTGGGGCTTTTCCCCCGGGATTTTCACTTGAAATCGGGGTTTGCAGCACCAGCACTGGGGTGAGGGGTTCCCCCCCTGCCAAAATTCGAGGCTCAGGATTGTGCTGGTGCATCTGCTACACCCTCCCTGCACTGCTGGCAGCATCCCATGGATCCCCCTCTCTCCATGCCCCACTTCCCACCCGATCGGAGATGCTCACCCCAGTTTAACTCTCCCCGATTACCATCCATCCCCTGGCACGTTTGCAGAGCTCTTGCAAAACCAGTGGTCCAGGGCAGAGCTGGGGGCTTGTGGCCCCCCATTTGCTGCCAGCCTTTGCCGAGTCCTGGAGCAACTTTCACCAAATATGGAAGGTTTTTTTTGCCTCCGGTTTTCGGCACGCAGGCCACGGCCCAAGAGCGCAGCTTTCCAGATGCTGAGGTCAGCCCAGCTCTTCTTCCCTCCCCCTGCTCCTTCCCTGCTGCCTCCCAGTGGGCTTGGCCCTGCACCCACCGGGACGGGAGTAATTCCACCCCCTCAGCTCACTGGAATCCCTGGATCCCCCACCAGCATCATCTGCTGCTGGCACAAGCTTCACCCTGCATCCCACGGCACCCCAAAAGCAATGGTTATTAGGATTTTGGGGGACAAGGAAGCCAGGGAGAAGGGTGCCTGATGCTGGCACTCCTTGGCATCACAGCTGGATGCCAGCCTGGCACAGGTGGGTGCGGCGTGCCCTGGCTGCCTGGTGGAATGGGGCCAGAAGTCTTGGGATAGCCAGGAGGGAGCCAGCCTGGCACGCAGGGAGTGATGGGCGGGCACCAGGAGGTGTTTGGTACCCAGGAGCTGATGGGGATCCAGGTCTCCACGTGGAGCCAGAATTCCAAGTGTACCTGAAGCCAAGAGGTACCCAGGAGCCAAAGGGCACCCCAGAGATGATGGATGCTCAGGAGCTGATGGTTGCTCAGGAGCTACCCTGGAGTCCATGGGCACCCAGAAGCCAGTGGGGACTCCCTGGGTACCCAGGAGCTGATGGATGCCAAGGATCCAAAAGAGACACTGGGCACCCATGAATCCACAAGCACAAAGGAGCTGAAGGACACCCAGGAACCAACAGACACTCACAGGCTTAGGGGCATCCAGAGGCCATGGGCACCCAGGAACTGATGGATGGCCAGCATCCAACACGTACCCAGGAGTCCATGGACACCCAAAAGCCAATGGGCACCCAGAGGGGATGGGGATGCAGCAGCTGATGGATTCCTAGGATCAAGTCCATGGACACTCACAAATCCATAGTAACCACAAGAGGTCAGGCCCCCACGAGCTGATGGACCCCCAGGAGCCAACCAGTACCAGGAGTCCATGGGCACCCAGAAATGTCATCCAGCGGCTGACAGACAGCCAGGAGCTGACAGATGGATTCTTAGGATCGAACAAGTACTAGGTGTCCGTGGCCACCCACAAATCCACAAGCACCCAGGAGCTGATGGACACCCAGGAGCTGACGGAGGAGGTAGGAGACCTGAACATCCACCTTCCATGCCCCTGCCAGGACGTCTCCTGTCCCTCCTGCCTGGATCCGTGTCCTGGAAGCAGCAGAGGTACAACCACCAGCCTTCACCCAGCTGTGCCCCACAGACTCCCTGTGCCTGGCGCTCTGTGGGTCCCCCCGCCCGGCTGCAAGTGGGACAGCAGGGATCTGGGGAGGGGGGGGAACCACAGACCTTGCCAGGAACGCCCACAGCCCACGTCACATGACAGTCAAGGCGAGAGGTGACAGCTTTCCTGCCCTGTCATTGTCACGGCGGCACCCTGGGGTGGGGGGGAGGGAACAAGAGGGGTTCAGCAGCCACTGACCTGCGCCAGGTTCGGACGATCAAGGGACAAGTTCCCTCTCCGCTCACCGAGGCCCTGAGCCATCTACATCCCATCTCACCGGGGTTTTGGGCAACCCAAAAAAATTCAAAAGGACCAGACCCGATCCCCTACCGCTAGCGACGGTGTTTCTGCCGAGGGGTCAGGATGAAACTCTTCCAAAAAAAAAAAGCAAGAAGAAGGATGCCAAATCAGGGCAGGCCGACGAGTCTGCTGCTACTCCAGCTAAAAAAAGCAGGAAACCATATCCCAGGCTCGGAGATGCCAATCTTCCCATGCAAACAACTCCCTTTTTGTTTTTTTTGGAGAGTATCGGAGGGCTCGGGAACAGGCAGTCACAAATAGAAACTCCACGGCACCACCAAGGAAACGTTCTCCAGCCCCAGGGACCATGCAGGGATGCTGGTGGTCCCATAGCAGGATGGTGGCTTCTCCAGGAGGGACCTGGTGGTGGCTGTCCCCTCACTGGGATGGTGACTCCTCCAGAGGAAACCTGGTGGTGGATACTGCCACAGATTTCCTTTTCCCAGCACATCCATGCAGGCATGTCACTGGTGGGGTTCACTGGTGTCCTGGATGCCACTGGTAAGGTGGAAAGCGGTGGTGGCCATCTCCTGGTTCCCAAAAAGGGACATGCCTGGGGTTTCTGGGACAACGCAGGACATGGGGGGGTCACACAAGCCCAACATTTGCTTCCATCAATCCTTTGACCACTTGGATTAAAGGGATTCAACTCAAAATACCCTACACAAGGTACAGGGGAGCACCAGGCTTGGGGACAGCCCCCAGCTGCACCCAGGAATGGTGGTCATGAGGGCAGGGACTGGGCAGACTGGGATCAGCCTCCTATTCCCCGGAAGCTGACCGGCTCCAACGGGAATTTGCACAAAGAGTGAGTTACTGGAATATTTTTGCCCAGATGCTGATTTTCGTTCTCCCTCCCATTGGCCGGGCCGCAGTTCCCAAAGAACCAAAAGCAAACACACTATTTTTAGAGAAGAGTTCATTTACTGGAGCCATTCCCTTTGAAATTCCTCACTCATCCTCTCCATGGAAACCAAGGGAGTCCGGAGAAACAGCCCCACCGGGACCAACCATCAGAGCTTTAAAAAGAGCCACATTGAGGGAGAGGGGGTGGAAGTGGATGATTTTTCCTCACTGGACACATCCTGGCCTGGAAGCACCATGGTGGAAATGGCAATGCTTTTGTTTTAGTGGGCTCTGTCTGTGCAAGCCGGGCTTGATGCCTTCAGGAGGAGATATCCTGGTAGATGGACCGTGTTCTCTTGGAAAATCCTGCCTGGACAGCATGTGGGGACTGTTGTCTTGGATGGGTGGTGGGAATGGGTGGAGGGGGATGGCTGGATGGGAGCATGGACATGGATGGAGGCTGATGAAGATGGGAGGAGATGGATGAAGATAGGTGCATGAACAAAGCGGATGGATGGATGGACGGAAGAATGGATGGATGGACGGAAGAACGGGAGTCTCTTTCCCTGTTTTCCAGGGCATGCCCTGGGAGAAGAGGAAACTGTACCAGCCAAACCCCAGTGCTGCCTTGCTGCACCTTCCCTTCCTGTGAGGGAACCTCCTTCTCCATCCTGGATTTAGGAGAAGTTCCTGCTGCAGCTCTGAAGCTGTGGGATGCCCCATGGGACCTGCTGTGACCAGGTGAGGGAGCTCAGCAATGAACTCACAGCAAGGCACACCTCAGCACATCACCTCTCTGGACACTCCCATCACACAGGGATCAATATCCAGGGGAAATCTCCCGCTTCGGAAATATCCCTGGGGAAGGCTCTAAATCAGAGAATCAGAGAATCACAGAATGGTTTGGACCAGATGGCACCTTAAGTTCATCTTGTTCCAACCCCCTACCATGGGCAGGGACACCGCCCACTAGAACAGGTTGCTCCAAGGCCCATCAGGTCCAGCCTTGAACACTTCCAAGGATCCCACAACCCTTGCAATGATGGATTAAGGCTGCAGGAACAAGCCCTGGGAAGCTTTGAGCTTCCATCCCAGCTGGGTTTGGCAGGAGGTTACCTGGAGGTTACATCTCAGAGAGGCCGACCTGCTGCTTCCCTGGCAAGAGCAGATGGAAGAACAAGGCCACCTCCTCCCAGAAGCTTTGGAGGCATGTGATTTTCCATGGAAAAGCCCAGGCATCTGTGCACAGATGCAGGCAGGGTGCAGGCAGGCTGCCCAGAAATGCAGAGCGATGTACCCACGGGGATGTACAGCCCTGCACCTTCCCTGTGCATCCAGCTGTGTGAGCACCTGGATCTATCCCTGCACCCCGGCGCCTGGCATCTCCCCATGCAGGGATACAGGTGGCACTACTGATCCCTGCGCACCCCTGCACGTGCAAACTGGCACAAGTGACCTCTTTGTGCATTCCTGCACCTTTATGCACCCTTGCAGCAGGACCAGCGACCTCCCTGTGCATCCCTGAGAATATATCCCAGCACCAGGGATCTCCCTGTGCATCCCCGAGAATATATCCCAGCACCAGGCCCTCTCCATACCCCCTGCACACGTATCCCTGCACTCCAGGACTCCCTGTGCAGGGATGCACATCCACACCAGCTCCAGGGATTTCCCTGGATGCACAAGCTCCAGAACCCCTGTGTGCCCTTCCGTGTCCCCCCCAGCCCTAGGGAGCTCCTCGTGCATCCCAGCTGCAGGAGTGTGGGTCTCTCCCCAGGCTGGAAGCCGAGCTCCTGCCGGGCCCATTCCAGCCTCCCACCCTCGCTGCAGTCCCTGGATCCTGCCAAGAGCCTGACCTTTGGATCAGGCAGCCACGGGCCAAGGCCAGCCCCCAGGACCAGCTCAGCCCGGTGCTAACCCTGTCGCTCCAAGGCTGGATCCTGCCCCACACCACCATCACAGGCCTCAAGGGATGCACATCCCACATGGATCATCCCCTCTGGTGGAGTTCGCTGCCTAATTAATTAGAGGCTTTTAATTAAACTAGGGGGACAAGGGACAAAGCAGCCCTGTTCAAAGCCCTGGCAGTGAGGAAGGGACAGGACAAAAATGGGCAGAGTTAAGGGGATTTTGTCACCGCTGAAAGGAAGAGACAAAAATGGGCAGAGATGAGGGGTTTTGGGCACTGGGGAAGAGTAAAAATTGGGCAGAGTTTAGGGGGACTTTGGCACCAGGGAAAGAAAGGAGGCAAAAATGAGCAGAGTTAAGTGAATTTTGGCACCAGGGAAGGAAAGAGTGAAAAATGGGCAAAGATAAGGGATTCTGGCACAGGGGAAGGAAAGAATAAAAAATGGGCAAAGATAAGGGATTTTGGCAGTGGGGAAAGAAACAGACAAAAATGGGCAGAGTTAAGGGGATTTGGGCTGGGTCACCCCCCTGGACATGTTGCCTGGCTCTGTGCCATTGATCCCAGGGTCAATCCATGCCACTGACAGGCAGCATCACCTGATTCCAGCCAACTTCTCCATGTTCCTTCCCACACTCCACATGCCACCTCACTGAAGGGCTGCCTGTGTGCCTCGGTTTCCCCCCACTCCAGCATTCCTCCGAGCACGGTGGATACAGGGCCGCAAAACCCGGGCAAACCATTGGAGAAGGGAGAGGAAAGCCAAGATTTGCCCATTCCCACCTCTCCCCTGCAGCTGCTTTAACTACAGATTTCCAGGAACACCAAAAAAAGGAGACAACTCCCAGCCACAGCCTCAAAGCTGCTTTCTATGGAGATTTACGGAAAGGGAACGGAGGGAAACTAAGTCCAAAGATGACAGATCCGGCCTTTGAGCTGTCCCCACAGCGAGGAGGAGCTTCTGGAGGATGAGGGATGAGCTGGGAGGGAGGGTGCTGGGGAGGAAAGGGGGTGGTTTACGCAAGCGTCCCTGGGAACGTGACCCCGACGTTTCCCTGCGGGATCCCCCTCCATCCCCGATGGCTTTTCCGGGGTGCGGCCGCCCCGCTCGGGGAGCAGCAGGTGGGGAAGGCAGCGGCCGGGGCTCCGGGGCCGCGTTCCCACGACTCCCGTGCTCCCCAGAGGTGCTATATTTAAATCAATATTTTCCTGTTTAATCCAAGTGCTGCTAAGTCAACAAACACAGCATGACAGCGAACATACCTAATTTTCCATCGCCAGACGGATTCAGCCATGGGGGGAGGAAAGATCCAAGGGGTTGCCAGTCTGGCACCCTGCTCATACTTTCACTGAGCAGCAAATGGACCCCAAGTCCATCCCAAATGCATCCTAAATGCATCCTGGCTTGCTGCTAGGTTGTGTGGGGCTGCACATGGGTGTACACCCATGTGCTTGTGTGTGCTGCCCATTCCAGCAGCTTTTGGGATGCCGGAAGCAGGAAAAAGTCTTTTTCTTGAGTTTTGGGGTTTTTTCTCCCACAGGATCCGCCAGAGCGGGACGTGCTGCTAACGACCCCTCAGGAATTAAAAGCCTGGTGCCCATCATCAGGCACTGGGTGAAGGAGTTTTTCTGCAGCCAGGATGGCTTGGGTGGCTCCAGCCCCATGGAGAATTGCTGGAAAGCACCCAGGACAAACAGTGCTGCCCTCGAGGGAGAACAGCATGTTACCTCTCTGGGCAGGATGTGCCAGATGCACCTCTGCCAAAGCCACCACCAAACCACGGCAGCTGGCAAAATATCCTGGGGGAATGACGCTGCAGGGATACTCAACCCCAAGAGACTATCTTGTGGGTGAAAGACTTTGGGAGAGAATATTTTGAGGGACCATCACCCCACAGGTGCCAGACCCCATAATTAATCCTTTCCCAGTACAGTCTGGTGGGGATGGACACCATCTCACCATCACCACCGTGACGGGATGGATGCTCCCACCCCCAAAATTCCCAAGTGGAGATGACCATTTCCCCACACAGACTCACAACCTCGCAACGCTGGCCCTTTCCATTGAGTTAGGGAGGGGGAAAAAGTCTAAAAGAAAAAAATAAAGCTTATTTCTTCTCTGCTGGTCAGGGAGCACATAAATCCCTGTTCCCAGGCAGCCATCCCAGTGCCAAGTTATATCCGGTCCTCAGTGCTCTCACTTAGAATTAAAGCAACTCCCTTGCAGGACTCAGTCCCCCTCCACCCCCCCCCAGGCAAAACTGGTGCCATCTGAAATAAAACATCCCAGCTCCACCATCTAATAAATCAAAAGGAGAAATAAAAATCCTGGTTTCAGTTAGGATATGGCTGGAGCACAAAGAAATCCCAAGGCAGGAGAGAGATTTGAAGATACAGCTCTGGTGTTGCCCTTAAAAGGGAAAATTCGCACCCTTTTCCCCGAGGCCGGAGGGTTCAGGCAAGGTGAGGAGCAGCATCCTCAGGGTCTGCTTCCACAGGGTGGCCCATCCACCTGAGGAGATGCTCGGCCAAACAGGGCTCCCAGCTGGTAAAAATCCACCCAAAATCATCCCGAAGTTGGGATCAGACCAGGGCTGGGGGTGTACTGGGGTGTGGGGTCAGCAGAGCATCCCTGATATTGGGGCCATCAGGTACCGGCCCCAGGACACCACAGGGACCCGCGTGAGTAAGAAATATCTCTCTATAAATTATTGAAATAAACCATCTATTATATAAACTGAACATATTAATTATTTAGAAATGCCACTGGGTGCACAGACTTGTCTTGGGGACCTGCCAATGTCCCCAAGGTGGCACCAGCCAAAGCTCCAGGAGGTTCCTCATTAACCCATTTTAATTATAATGCTCGACGGTTCCATAGCACTTTTCAGCCCATGACTGGAGAAGACAAAAAACTAAACCTAAAGTGGTCCATCAGGCAAAAAATGCTGCTGAATTCACTCCAAATTCACCCAAAACATCCCCAAGGATGTTTCAGAGTGGGGGAGAGCTTGCTGTTCTCAGCCACCAATGGCTGTTGTCTGGCAGCGGGGACAACAACGGGAGAAGGAGCTGGATGGGGAGCAGAAATCCCTGGAGAACATCTTGAGGGGAATGATGCTGCAGAGATGATGGATTCCAAGAGAATAACTTGGAGGAATGATGCTGTGGGGATGCCAGACCCAAGGAGAACATCCTGGGGACAACGATGCTGCAGAGCTGCTGGATCCCATGAGAATATCCTGTGAGGAGGATGCCAGACCCCAAGAGAATATCCTGGGGGAAAGATGCTGCAGGGATCTGGATTTTGGGAGGATCCAAAGGAAAGCAGCCTTGCTCCATGTGGCTCTGCCCTGGCCAGCAAGGGTTACGTGGCCGGGCTCAGCCCCGGGGACTTCACGCTTGGCTGCTGGCGGCTGCTGGAAGGGAATGGTCCAGCCCATCCTCTTAAATCGGCGTCGGAGCAGGGGAGAGAGCCCTGCCAGCACCATTCCTGCGAGATCTCGGCAGATCCTCCGCGGGAACGGGTATTTCTGGGCTTCTCCCAGAGCTATTAAAAGCCCCGTGGGTGCTGGCACTGCTGTGCTGCAGCAGGAGGTGATGCTTCCAAGCCCTTCCCGGCACAAACACCCAGAGTGACAGGAACCCAAGTCCATGTTCAAACAACAGCCAAGGGGCAGGCAATGCCAAAAACCCATCCCAGGAAAGATCCCAAAGCACGCAACTGTGCTTCAGGGTGAGCACAGCACCTTCACATCTCCCAAACTGCACCAATTCTTCCCCAGACAGGATCAAACTTTTACCCATCGATCAAATATTCAGTGCATGCACAAAAATATTTTTCCCCCCTTTTTCCCACCCACCAGCATGGCAATGCTCATGATCCCAAGTGGAGGGATGGCGGTATTTTGTGGGGGGGGAAATGCAGATTTGCCCAATAAGGGGTATAACACAAGGAATCCCAAGCAGAAGGATCACTTAAGCCTTCCCAGCCAAGAAAAAGGCAATTTTTGGTTCAGCATCTCAGAGACGGTCAATTTATCAGGACCTTACCATTACTGAGAGATGTTATATGTAAACATAAAATAAAATATATATATATATTTACAAAACCCTCTTCCACCAAAATTTGGTGCTATTTAACCTGAAAACTGCTTTTTCCCATTCAAAAATTGCCTTTTTATCAGGGAGGTTTCTCCAACAAACAAGAGCTCATCCCCTGGGGACCACCGGAAAGGGCTGGGAGGGCTCTTGGCCATCCAGCAGTGCCTCTGCAGATGGGAATTTGTCCACCACAAGGGACACATGACAGACCCCCAAGGCCACCAATGCTGTGGATGGGTCATGTACCCCATGAAGCAAAGGTGCTTTTAGGATGGACGGGCACTTACCACCTGTGGCTTGGTCCTGGGGCCGTGTTCATCAGGCAGCCGCGAGCACCGGGGCAGCCGGGGCGGTGGGGCAGCGGGTGGCGAGCGGGGTCCATCCCCAGGACTGGGGGACGTGTCACCTGAGTTGAGGGCCAGCATGTACCGCTTGGTGACATCCTCCAGCGAAGGAGGCTGGAGGGTGGGGAAGGATTTTCCAGGTGAGCGGCCAGCAGCCGGCGCAGGGAGGTGGCTGTGGTGGCCGGAGGGGACGAGTGGCTCAGGGATGGTGATGGGGACAAAGGTGGCGGGCTCGCTGGTGTGACGGACGTGCTTGGTGGCCGGGTGGCTCTTGGTGAGGGCAGCGGGCGCCGGGGGCGGCTGGTTCTCCTGGTGAGCCGCACGGTTGGAGCGCTTCTTGGAGCTGCGGCGGGCGATGCGAGGGGACAGCACGTCGGCCAGCTTGGGGTCAAAGCCGTAGCCGCGGCCGGTGCCCGGTGCTGCTGGCTGGGCCGAGAGGATGGGCTCGCTGCTGGACGGGGGGATGCTGGGCTCCAGCTCGCTGATGGCCTCGCCGGGACCCTCGAAGGCGCCGGCCACCAGCTCGCTGCGGCGGCTGGGGTCACTCAGCGACTTCTTCTTGATGGTTTTGCCATTGGCCTTGTCATCGCCCAGCTTGGCCATGGCGCCGGGCTGGCTGACGATGGTGCGGATGAGGCTGCTGTAGTCGCGGGGCCCATCGCTGCCCAGGGACAGGTCGCTGCCCGCGCTGCCCGCGCTGCCCGCGATGGCGGCGGGCTGGGGGATGCCCGCCTTGGCGCTCAGCGAGCCCAGCAGGTTGCTGTCGACGGAGAAATTCTTCGCCTCCTCTGCCACCGAGCATCTCCGGTGAGGCATGGGGTCGCTGAGGGAGCGGTAGGGCTCGGTGCCACCCTCGCTGCCACCCTCCATCCCATTGGTGCCCGCTGACGGGAACTTACGTCGGCGCCGCAGGCTGCCAGGGGTGCTCGGCGTCTCGGGTTTGCCAGCTGGAAGGTCTTCACCAGCTGCCGTCGGGTGAGCGGGCAGCGGCATTTCGGAGTCACCGGCTGCCGGACCGGCACTGGGCAGCATCCAGGCATCCACAGCTTCGTGCAGGTCTTGGAAGGGGATCCCCGCTTGCTCTGGCTCCGTGACGATGCCCTCGTCCGTCACGCTCGACTCGTGACCTGACAGCTCCTCTATGGATTTACTGCGAGCGAGGTTCTCCTCCGACTCCACGTCCTTCAAACACCGTGTGCTCTCCACCTGTCCCCGAAGGGTTGCATCTGTCGTCCCCGTCGGTGCCACCACCTCAGCGCCCTCCACACCTCCGCTGTCCTTCTGTTCGGCGGCAAAGCTGTAGTCCTGCTGGGAACCCATCCTGTTGATCTTCTCAAACACCTGCCTCGCCTCCTGGATGTACTGGTCCTGGATGACCATGGGGAGAGGATCCTCATCCCTCTGCTGTCCCCTATCCGGAACCACCCGGTCCTGGCTGTCAGTAGAGGCCAGAAGGAGCTCAGAGGAGCTCTGCTTCATGGTGCTCTGTAGGAAAAGCCGCCGTGTCCCGGATTTTTCGGAGCAGGTGAAGGACTTGGCACGACGTAAAGTGGCCGTTAGGTCCTTGAGCGTTGGCCGCTCGCCCGGCGCCCAGCGGTTTTGGGGATGAGTGGCACCGCAGCTGCCCGGGGAGGGGCTGGCAACGCTGGAGCATCCGTCGGAGCCCACGTCAAGGCCAATCCTCACCCCTTTCTTCTTCACCTTCAGCTCCGAGAGGTCCGATTTTAGGAAGCTGAGGAGCGTCAGGGTCTCAGTGGCAATGTCAGGGTTGGACAAGGACTTGCGGTGCTTGGCCCGCTCCCCTTCCAGCCCTGGCTGGTGCAGGCTCTCGCTCCCATAGTCTGGTTTTGCCTTGGCCACGCTCTGGGGCAGCTTGGGGCGGACATGGACCCCCGGCTGTCCCCACGCCAGGCCATCGCTGGCCCCAAAACTGGGCGATCGATAGATACCATAACCTGTCTGAAGAGTCCGTCCTTGGCTGGGCCAACAGATCCCAAACTGCTCCTCTTCCTTCAGCGTCTCCGTGCTGGAATAACGACTGCTGCTGCGTGACCCGCCGGGGCTGCCGAAGGGCAGGATGTTCACCTTGGAGACGCGGGCCACCATGGGCAGCGGGTGGCGCGGGACCACCCTAGCGCAGCCTTCGGCCTCGGCATCGCCATCCGCCGTGCCCTCCTTCTTCTTCTTCCGCGCGGCGCGGGGCCGGTGGGCAGCGCTCTGCCCTTCGCCTTCGCTGCCCGATGAAGCGCGGGGGGAACGGGCCGCCGCCGCTTCATCGTCCCCGTTGGAGCGGGGTGATGGGGAGGAGGAGGGTGGTTGCGGTCGAGTCGAGTTATGCCAGGAATGCGGGCCGGGCTCCGGCGGAGCTCCGCGGGGAGAGCGGAGCGCCGGGTGCGGGACGCGGCTGCGGGGCGGAGGCGGCGGGGGAGCTCCGCGGGCGCTCCCGCTCCCACTCCCGCTCCCGTTCCCCATCCCATTCCCGGTCGCCGCCGTCGGCTGCCGGCAGCTTTCCCCGAAGAGTTTCCGCATCGCCGGGACGCTGGGCCAGCGCGGCGGCTCCGCGTTTAACCCCGGGCCCGGCGGCGACGGCGGCGGCGGCGGGGGCGGCGGTGGAGCCGGGGACGGCGGCTGAGCCCCGGCATGAACCGGGCCCGTCGGCTCCGGCTCGGTAAAACGAAGAGAAAGCTGCCGTACCGACGGGGCCAGGCTGCCAAAAGCCCGGCCCGGTTGTTGCTCCGCGATCGGCGCTGAAACT
>VZTF01002316.1:1130800-1189400 GCA_013397755.1 Cnemophilus loriae | reverse complement strand
TTTTTGAGGGGAGTGGGAGGGAGAGGAAGGCGGCTTTAGAGTTGCCCTCTCGCTCCCAGGCTAAGCAGGAGCATCTCGCACCTCCCTGCATCTTTCACCCCCNCATCCCCCTTCCCTTATATAAAGGGGCTTATAAAAAAGTGGGAGAGCAACTTTTTACATGGGCACATAGTGGTAGGATGAGGGGGGACAGCTTTAAACTGAAATAGGGGAGATTTAAATGGTATATTGGGAAGAAATTCTTCCCTGTGAGGGTGGGGAGGCCCTGGCACAGGGTGCCCAGAGAAGCTGTGGCTGCCCCTGGATCCCTGGAAGTGTCCAAGGCCAGGCTGGATGGGGCTTGGAGCAACCTGGGATAATGGAAAGTGACCTTGCCTGTGGCAGGGTGTTGGAATTAGATGATCTTTAAGATCCCTCCCAACCCAAATCATTCTGTGATTCCCTCCATCCCTTCCCAGCTTTTTCTTTTTAGGATGAAACAGGATAAGTAATCAAAAAGGTGGGTGCCAGCAAGAGATTCTTCCCATTGCAGCGGATTTCTCCAGACCCTGCTTTGCAGCTCATCTCAGGGAAGAGAGAACACCTTGTTCCCAACTTGCAAAGCTCTCCAGCAAAGCACTGCCCCGTGAACAGACTTCCTCGTGGGTTTTCAGCATCGCTTGTCAGCGCTTGCTATTTGCAGCCTATAACCCTTTTTCCCCCAAGACAGCAGATTTATCGCTGGGGATGTGAAAAATGAAGGTGGCTGGGATGGCTGGTGGGTGAGATGTGGCCTTGGAGACATGGATGGGGCTGGAGAGGTGTCCCGGCCATGGCGGAGGACGTTGCTGACCCTGACCCTGAGGCACAAAAAAACTGAAAAAAAAAAATTCAACGCTTCTGTAAATGCATTTTTCAGGACCTAAAAAGTGCCCGCAGCGATGCCGTGAGATGCTCCGCCCCAGCAAGTATTCCTTCCCTGGCTCTTCCTTCCCACCCTCCGCCCTGCTTCCCTGCTTCCCCCAGGCCTGGGTGTCTCGTGGCTGCAAGGATGACATCCCCATGATGTCCCCCTCCAGCTGGCATTTTGGGAAGAGCCATGTATTTCATCCCTGCTTGGTGCTGTAGGAGCTGTTCCTCAGCTGCTGGCTTTGAGCAGCTCGCAAGCAAAGGAGATTTGTTGAAGCGTTCACCCCATTTCTAAGAGATCCCTTTATTCCCATCACCCTGGCTTCTAGGCCTGGTGGTGCCAAGAAAGCTGCTGACAGGACCCCAAGGCAGGGCAGGACATGGTGAGACCCAAAGAGAGCTCTGCGTGTCCCCTGCTCTTGAAAACGTTCCAAATTAGTGATTCCAGTACCAGGAACATCATCCTGACGCTGCTGGATGTCACCAACTGAGCCCATGCAGCTCCTGCAGCCACTACCAGACTTTTTGGAAGCTGATTAATTTTTTTCCCCCTCAGAGCTTTATTGTGGTTCAATTTTTTTGGCCGCCTCGTCCCATGGATCCCATCCAGGCACGGGGTGCTGTGATGGTGCAGGGCTCCTCCCTCTCTCCCGCCCTGGAGCCAGGTGGACACCCACAGATCAGCTGGATTTCTCCAAATCTAAATATTTTGCGCCCTCTCCTGGGTCCGGATGGCGTGGCCCGGCCCTCCCACCCCGTCACCTTCCTCCTGTCTGGGAAGGGATGGGGACATCAGGCTGGGGTTGTCCCTCCAGCCACCGCTCTCGCAGCCCCCCAGCATTTTGCTCTTCCATTGCAGGACCCCAAAAATCCAGCAGAGGGGATTTTGGCGTGGCTGAGCTCCGGCTAAGGGAAAACACAGGGCTGCCTTTGCTTCCTCCATCGCATTCTGTGCCCAACCCAGTCAGGACAGGGACACAGCTCCTGCAAAACCAGGTGCTTTGAGCTAATGCTGTCGCAGGATCCCTCTCTGTTCCAGCCCCACCGTGATGCTGAGATCTCTGAGCATCACCCAAGAGCCCGTGACCATTCTGGACACCCTCCTCATCCTCGTGACAGCAAGGAGACACGCTGGGACTGCCAGCACTGGATGCTGGTGAGATCCTTGCATGACCAGGTACCTGAGGAGACACTGTGTACCCACAGGGAGAAAGTCAGGATGGAGCTGCACACTTGGCCAGCTGCAGGCAGCCAAGCTGGAGGGGTGCTCAGCCCTGGAGATTTGAAGCAAATTACTTAAATCCACTTAGGTGTGATTATTACAAGCAGACATGAAAAATGCAGTTATCCACATATGTATTTATATATATACACTGTATAGATACATATATTGTGTTGAGGCAGAGCATTTCTGCACTGCAGAGCCTGTGCTGGGCCACAAACCTCCCTCTGCTCGGATATATTCTATGTCTGTACATACAGTGGGTGTATACACCCATGTGAGAAAGAGCAGGGAGTTAATTCTATACATCCTATATGTTAGAGAAGGCTCGCAGAGCGATGAGTGGTGCATCCACCTCGCAAATCCCTCTGCCCAACAGAGGCTGTGGGAGCAAAGCTCAAACCCCAACCCTGTGGAGAGGCTAATCCAGCTGTGAGACGTGTGGTGACATGGCCAGGACACTGAGTAGCTCTCTGTGGCACGCATCTCCCAACTCTGCGCATTGTGTCCACATGTGCTGGCTCTGATTGTGGTGGATCCCGGTTAGGATCCCACGGCAGGGCACCACTGACACCAGGATGGGCGTGCTGGGCTAAGCAGGGAGCTGGATGCAGATGAAGGTCCCCAGGCAGGTGACAATGCTGCTGGCTTGTGCCCAACCCAGCCCATGGTCATGGCTTCGGTGGGAAATCCAGCATGGGTGTGCCAGTTGCCCTTGTGTCCCCTTTCCCTATTCCCAGCCCGACCAGGGGTGCTCCTCCACCATTTCGCAGCACCAGCAATACCAGTGGGCCTGTGCCTCTTGCTGGTGTGGCCTCGTTCTGGGCACTTGGAGATAGGGATGTCCCAGTGTTACACAAAAAGCATCCGTGACACTGATCTCGAGCTGGAGAAAGACACGGCCCCATGGTATGGGCTGAACCAAACCCTCCCCAGCCTTTGCATGCTGTCCCCATCAGGGAGTTTTTAATTGAGTACGGGGACAAATCATCCTCCAGAAGCTCATCCTGAGCCAGGGATGTGTCTTCCATGGTCCCATCTTGTTCTCCACGGTCCCAGTGGATTGTTATTGCATCGGTGGCTTGACCACCAAGGTGCTGAGCTGCTCCAAGTGAGCAACCGAGCCAGGGAGAGGACATTGAATCTGTGATGGGGTTCATACTGCACCACTGCAGGCTGGAGATGGGCTGAAAGTGCTGAAAGCTTGGGAGATGCCATCCTCCTGTCCTCCAGCATGTCCCCAGTGAAGCCATCTCTGCTCCGTGGAGCTTAGAGCCGAAATTGCTCCGTGCCTCGGTGGCACCGAGGCGGCCTGTCCTCGCTAGGAGCCGTAGGTGATGCAGTGGTCGTGCCGCCACTTGGAGCTCATCTTGTCGAGGAGGTAGCGGGTGCTCTCCCGGAACTTGCGCTGGGTGAAGTAGAAGAGGATGGGGTCGAGGACGCTGTTCATGCTGGCGAAGGGCCGCGTCCACTTGTAGGCGATGGCGAAGGCCTGCAGGGCCGGGCAGGGCAGGACGGGCGAGGAGCGGACGATCAGGTAGATGGTCTTGGTGAGGTGGAAGGGGAAGAAGCTTATGGAGAAGACGATGACCACGATGATGACCATACGCACGGCTTTGTCCTTCCTCTTGTGCACGGCCAGGCCGATCAGCTCGTCCTTCTGGCACAGGATGCGGGCCATGCTGCAGTAGCAGGCCAGGATGGCCACGAAGGGCAGCAGGAAGCCGGTGAAGGTGAGGGTGATGCCGTAGGGGAAGTAGGCGGCGGAGCGGTCGGGCGGGCTCAGGTCGTAGCAGACGGTGCGGTTCCTCTGCGTGCCGGTGGAAGCGAAGATGAAGGTGGGCAGGCACTGGGCGATCACAATGAACCACACGGCGGCACACACCAGCCACGTCAGCTTCTTGCCCTTCTTCTTGTGCCACGAGGCCAGGGGGTGGCAGATGCCCAGGTAGCGCTGCACGCTGATGCAGGTGAGGAAGAAGATGCTGCTGTGCAGGTTGGTGTAGAACTGGAAGCGCACGAATTTGCAGGTGAAGTCCCCGAAAGGCCAGTAGTCCTTCTGGGTGTAGTTGTAGATGAGGAGCGGCAGGGAGCAGACGTAGAGCAGGTCAGCCACGGCCAGGTTGAGCATGTAGATCATGGTGCGGCTCAGCGCCTTCCGCCCCAGCCAGATCTGCGCGATGACCACGCCGTTCAAGGGCAGCCCCACCACGAACACCACCGAGTACACCAGCGGCAGCAGGATCTGCTTGAACTCCTCGTTGTAGGTGCACGAGTTCCTCCCTGTGCTCTCAAGGGCTGTCAGGTTGGCCATGATGGTGTTCCCACCTGTCAGTGTCCCCTCTGCTGGCGTGGCCCCTCCGCAGCACCTGTGAATGTCAGAGGGGACAGCTGGTGACTCGTCTGCGTGGTGTCACATACCTGGACCAGTGTTCTGTGGGTTGGGGCAACCCCCAGTATCCACACAGGCTGGGGGATGAAGGGATGGAGAGCAGCCCTGAGGAGGATTTGGAGGTGTTGGTGGATGAGAAGCTGGACATGACCCTGCCATGTGCCCTGGCACCCAGAACCCCCCATGTGCTGGGCTGATTCCCCAGTGTGGGCAGCAGGGGAGGTGGGATTCTGCCCTTCTGCCCCCCTCAGGTGAGACCCCACCTGCAGAGCCGCCCCAGCCCTGGGGCCAACAGCAGGAGGACGTGGAGCTGCTGGAGAGAGTCCAGAGGAGGCCCTGGAGCTGCTCCAAGGGCTGGAGCTGCTCTGCTCTGGAGCCAGGCTGGGAGAGCTGGGTTGCTCAGAGAAGCTGTGGCATCCCTGGAAGTGTCCAAGGCCAGGCTGGACAGGGCTTGGAACAACCTGGGCTAGTGGAAGGTGTCCCTGTCCATGGCAGGGCATTGGAATGAATCTTTAAGGTGCCTTCCAACCCAGACCCTCCTGTGAGCCTACGATTCTAAGCCACAATGATGGATTTAGGGGTCTAACAAGAAGGTGAAGGCAGAGTGAGTGGGACCGCCCAGGACAGCGTGGTGCCCACTCTTGCCGCCATCCCAGCTCCAGTTCCCACGACACTCATCCCCCACGGAAAGGTTTGCACAAGGCCGAGCCGCTGTCATCCCCCTCCAGCAGAGGAAATTGCGGCAGGATGCGCCGCTAGCCGCCGGCACGGCTTGCTGCGCCTCTGCAGGGGGTGCCAAAGCCCTGCAGCCAGCCGGGCTCAGCCCGGGAGATGCCACCCGCACGGAGCCCGGCGCGACCCTCGTGGGTACCTTCAGCCGGGAATGGGGACTGGTGACAACCACCCCAGAGGTTTTTAGTTTTGTGGGCTCAGAGAGCCCACCCGGTGTCCTCCGGGCTGCTCTGAGCAGGGGAAGAGGATATCCGCCTTCCTCAAAGGCTGAGAGCAGCGTGGCAGATGTGGTCCCACAGCCCCACGAGCCCCCTGGCCCCGGCCGTGTCACCGGGCAGCATCTCTTGCCACTCCACCCGTGGGTGCCGCACACGCCCGGGGTGCAGCAGGTCCGGCAGAGCCGCTTCTCCTCCCTCCCCTCGCTCCCTGCCCTGCCGGCAGCCCTGGCCGCAGGCACGGGGCCAACCCCCGCTTCTCCTGCCCCGGGCACAAACCTGCCTGGAAGGGTGGCCACGCTGGCTGGGAAGGGGAAACTGAGGCGGGGAGGAGGTGCCCAAGCTCCAGCCAGGAGCATGGGGCACAGGGCACCAGGGAGAGACACACGAGTCCAGGGGCTACCCCGTCGGCTTGTACCCCCCCATTTCAGGTGTTTGGGGATTCACAGTCCCCAGAGCACAGCCCAGCCATGGTGTCAGTGTTGGGGACACAATTCTGAGGCTTGTGAATCAGTCCCCCAGCTGCTGCACATACCTCCTATCCCCCGGCTACCCTGCTCAGTCCCCCTGCACCCCCATTCAGCCCCTCACACCTCACTGAGTCCCTCTGTCACCTCACTGAGCCTTCATCACCCCTCAGCACCCCACTGTGCCCCCCTAAACCCTGCTGAGCCCCCCTGCACCCCACTGCACCCCACTGTCATCCCAGCTCCAGGCAGTCCTGGCTCTCACCTCTCCCACCTCCAAGTCCACAAATGCTCCAGGACTGTGAACTTCCCCGTCCCTTGGTCCCCCCAAACCTCCCCCGGGACCCCTCAAACCTCCCTCAGGACCCGAGGCTGGGGCAGCACCCACAGGAACCTCTGCCATCCCCCGGGTGCTCACAGGAGCACCACCAAGGACACTGGGGACAAAGTGGCCGGGAAGAGGGGTCTTGGGGGACCTGGGAGTGCCTCTTACCTGCTGGGGTGGCCCAGGGTGCCAGAGGGTGCCCCAGGGCTCTCAGACCCACTGCTCTGCCCGGCGCTTGGCACATCTATGAGTGCAACACTTCCCTTTCCTCTCAACAGCAGCATGCCAGGGAAATGGGGAACAGAAACCCAGCTGGCAGGGTGGGCACGGGGCTGCCTGGAAAGGCTCTGCATGGTACTACATGGCTGTGGCACGGCACAAATGCCACCAGGACAGGGGATGTTCCTGCCTGCGGGTGCCAGGATGTGGCCAGCTCAGACCAAATTATTTGATCTTTTCTATAACTTTTTAATTTTTCCCCTCATTTTTTTAGCCACTTTCCCTCATTTTTGAATCTTTCCTCCATTTTTGCCTCGCTTCCCTCATACTTGGCTCCTTCCAGGTGTGGGCAGATGCTGGGTACAGGGAAGTCCAGGTGCTGCAGTCAAACAAGGGAAACTGAGGCACAGGAACCAGTGTGGCCTACGCTTCTTTTAAACATATTTTTCCCCCCAAAGCACCCCTTGAAAATGTTTGCTGGGCATTGCTAAGGGCCATGCCCAAGGCTACTTGGGCCTTCAGTTGTGGAGGGCACCAAAAAAAAGGAGGAGCAGCCTAAAAAAGAAGGGTTCCCCCCCATAAAATGGCAAATGAGGAAAAAAACCCCATCTTTGTAAGAGGGAAACGGCACTGAACCCCCCCGCTGCTGGGTTTGGAGGGATGGGAAAGCTGGAGAGGAGGAGGAAAAATCCAGATCCCAGGGAAAAGCCAGACACTGGAAAATCCCCATCCCAACTGTACCCAGGGCCTGCAGCTGCCCATAACCCCCAGTCACAGTCTGCCAGCACCCAGCAATTAATGAAACCAATTAATGAAACCACACTGAGACCCTCAGCCTCATCCAGCTGCTGTGCCCAGGGCGTGTTCCTAGCTCATCGTCTGTCTGCATGGATTATCCCAAAAGTCCCATTTCTCACCCCAAAACCCCATCACAGGAATCCCTGCCGGCTCTTGGGGTGATGGGGTTGGCACCTTCCAAATCCATAGGAGCTGGTGCCCTGCCACCACCGGGATGGGCATTGGGTGAAATCCACTGAGAAACGAGACTTTTAGGGGAAAAAAAGGGGGTGCCTGTGGTGTTGAGAGGGGTCAGGATGGGGTCACCCTCATCCGAGGGCTTTAAGGTTCCTGCAGAGGAGGAACAAGGATCAGGAAAGAGAAGTGGGGCTGCTCTGTGGCCAGATGGGGAAGAGATTAAAAATAATCGCCGGCAGCTGCAAGCTTCCCCTGGCACCGACCCCTTTGCTTTCATTCCCTTCCCCAGTGCTATCACCTTTAATTAACACCCTGCTATTGATTCGTGGGGGGGTTCTGCAAACTGGGTACAGTGGGAGAAGCTTTTGGATGTTGCTGCCCTCGAATAGGATATGGGCGAGGGCTTCCTCCCTTGGTTTGTCCTTCCCATCCTGGTCTTTGTGGCTCGCTGGCAGGGCTGGAAAGCTGGGCTGGATGGAAGTGAAAGCTCCAGCTCAGCAAATTTCAAAGAGGATGAAAGGGTGATGCTCCATCCTGCATGTCACTTGGCCAAAGCCACCACATCCTCGCCCCCAAACATCTCCTGGCTGGTACCAAAATATCTTCAGGTGCCCATCTGCCCAGCGGAGACCAAGGCTTGGATGTTTTAAGGGAAATCTCCGGTTAGTGAAGCCTGAGGGTGTAACGATGTGGAAAAATTGGGACAACATTGGGAATTTTGGGGTACTAAACACGGATTGTTGGGAATGGGGAACAGGGTGGTCACAGAAGGTGACCACCTTCATCTTCCCACGTTTTAGTGCCCCATCATAAATCAGCACCTCAGGGGTGATCTGGGCAAGCTGGGCTGCGATTCCCTGATGGAAAGGGAATGATGGGGACAGGGAAGGTGCAATGAGCTGGCCCAGTCTCAGCTGGCCTATCCCTCTATAAAGATAAATATAAATATAAATATAAATATAAATATAAATATAAATATAAATATAAATATAAATATAAATATATGCCTCTATACATAAATACACCTCTGCACATCTCTCTACACATATATCTTGTTACATACAACCATATCTATGGCTCTCCACACGCACACATTACATATTTATAAATATGTCTGTCTCCACTCACATACACACATACAAACGAACTTCTACACCCCTATACACAAATATATGTCCCCGAGCACATGATAACACACTCATGTTGATACATAACTCCATCCATGTATACTATAAAATATATTTATACTAGTATAAATAGTATACTAGTATAAATACTAGTATACAAGTATAAAATATATTTATACTTCAATACATACATGTCTATGCACACATGCTCATACATAGGAACACATTTATACCTCTGGATATATATGTGCACAAATACATATAAATGTATGTAGAAGGTAGAGGCCAGGCTACTGGCACCCACAGCAGAGGTGCCAAGGAAAACCAGGTCCCTCGAGCAGATTTAAGCACATTTATGTGCAATATAATCTCTGGCATGGGGCTGATCCCTATGGATTCCTGAGGGATGCAGATGCATCCTGTGTGCACCCCAGACCGTGGGAGCAGAGGGACAGGGGAGAATCCACCCTGCACCAGCCCCGCCAGGGGGATCACGGTGGGATTTTGAGCCCTGCTCCACGGTAAGAGCTGCCAAAACTCCCTAAGAGCAAAGTGCAGCAGCTTCCATTTGGAGTGGCTCTGGGATCACCCCAAATCCCAGCCGAAGCACGGATATTCTCTGGATCTGACCCCATTCTCTCCAGTTCTGCCTCATCCTGCCGAGTTCAATCCAATCTGTTTGGGTCCAATCCTGCCCAGTTTGGTTTGACCCTGTTGGATCCCATCCTGACCGGTTCAGCCTTACCCCTTCGGGTCTGATCCTGCCCGGTTCGACCTCATCCTGCCAGGTCCTATCCAGCCTGGTCTCGATCCCAGGTCTCACCCTGACCCAGTTTTATCTGACACGTTCGGGCCCAATCCTGCCCAGTCTATACTCATCCTGCCGAGTTTAGTCTGAGCCTTTGGGGTCTGATCCTCCCGATTCACTCTGATCCACTTGGACCCCATCCTTTCTCGGTTCGGCTTGTCCCGTCCCTCCTTCCCCACTCGCGGCACTTACCGGCAGAGGGATGTGCCGGGAAAGAGCGGTTTCACTCTGACCCTATAAGGTCCTATCCTGCCTGGTTGGGTCTGACCCTGTTGGGTCCCTTCCTACCCGGTCCAGTCCCATCCTGTCCGGTCCAGTCCAATTTTACCCAGTGGGGTCTAACCCGGTTGGGTCCCATCCTGTCCGGTCCAGTCCAATTTTACCCAGTGGGGTCTAACCCAGTTGGGTCCCATCCTGTGCGGTCCAGTCCCATCCCGTCCTTCCAGCCCTGTCCTGCCCGGTTCCCTCTGATACACTTGACTTCCATCCTCTCCCGTTTCGGCTCGTCCCATACTCCCGGTACGCGGCACTTACCAGAGCGGGATGCGCCGGGAGGCAGCGGGTTCGCTCTGACCCTCTAGGGTTCCATCCTGCCCTTTCCAGCCCCATCCTGCCCAGTTCACTCTGACCCACCAAGATCCCATCCTGCCCGCTTGGCTCTGACCCTTTAGGGTCCCGACCTGCCCGGTTCACTCTGCCCCTTCTGGGTCCCATCCCGGCCCGGTTCGGTTGATCCCGTTCCCACCGTTCGTGGCACTTACCGGGAGCGGGATGCGCCGGGAGCCCGCGGCACGGAGCGCTCGGAGCCGCCCCGCTGCCGCCGCCGCTCCGCCCCGGGGCCGCCCCTCTCCGCCCCTCCCCGGCTCCGGCACCTGCGGGAGGGCCCGGAGGGGGCCGGGGAGGGGTCACAGCTGGATTGGGGCGAGGCGGGGGGGAGAAACAGCTGGGCTGGGGGGTCGGCAGCTGCGTGAGGGGCTCCCGGACAAACATCTGGCTTAGGATCTTGGGCGAACATCTGTATCAAAGAGGGTGTCGGGGGGCTTCCAGCAACCCCAAAAGTGGGATTTACAGGGTGGGATGCCCATGCACCAGGGAACGGCTGGCTTGTCCTGGCCCTGGGTGTCGGGGACAGGGTCTCCCTGCGGCACGGGGTCCCAGCCCGAGGGGTCGGTGCCTCCCGTACTCATTAACCAGGCGGTCAAGGCTCCGCACTTCCTGAGCAGGGCTATTAAAGAGCAATTAGGCAAAGAACCCCAAGGGGACGGGTTGTGTATGAAACGGCAGATACATAAACAGCACTGGGATGCTGGGATTCCGGAGGATGATGGGCTTGACCCCTCCTTTCCCTGGGAGCCCATTTTGCCCTCCAGAATTATTCCCTGCTTTCCTTTCTGCGGCTTGTGATGGGTCTCGGTGGATGTGGAAGGGAAGGAGGTGCTGGGGGCATTGCCCAGATGATGGAACTCCATACGGGGGGCTCCCCAGTGTCACCTCATTGAGCAGGCACCCAAATATGCCATGAGAGGGTTTGGGTTGTACGGAATGGATGGTGAAGTGGAATGAGGCGTTTGGATCCTGCTGCAGTGGACAACACGGGCTTTCATCGATCCTGGCACGAGCCCATGGCCAAGCCGGGCAGTGTGGCTGTGGGAGAGATGGGCTCTGGCAGGATCTGACACGAATATTTGCAACCATAGCCAGGCTGGAGCCATCCCTCAAATCCCGGGGCTGCCCGGGCTTGTGGGGTTGGGTTGGCGATGGCTCGGTGCCCTTGTGAAATTCCCCGCTCCCTCAGCCTCCACAGGGAGGAGACAACTAGGGGGGAAATGTGCTTTTCCCCAGAAAACTCACCATGTGCTAACAAGCCCAACATCCTGGGATGGGGAGCCCAGGACTTCCCGCAAGCATCCGGGGAATGCAGCTGAGGATGGACGCCGCTCGCTCCCGCAGTGAACTGACAGGGAGGGCACCTATCCCACCTCCAGTGGTGCCTCTGTCTTCGGGGAAGGCTGGTGTCCTCCTCCCTCCGGGCACAGCGGGTGTCCTTGCGGGTCCCCAAGGTGAACAGCCGGCTGTCCTGCTATGGGGACACTGTAAATAGTGGTGGGAGTGTTAAAAAACAGGAAATATAATAGTGGCTCCTGGCTGCCTGCCAGCTCCAAACACCTCCACCAAGCCTCAAGCCCAACCCTAGAGCACCTGGAATAAACAGGAATCTCCCAAAAATGACATTTTGGGGGCTGAGCAGGGATAGGAGAGGCAAATTTAGAGACTAGAAAAAGAGATTTCAAGCAAGGTGTTGCTTTTAAACCTCTTTTTATTCATATAAAAGGATCATTGGGAAAAATAAGTGGGGAAAGGGACTAGCCTGGGTTCCTCTTGGAGCCTGACCGAGTGAATTAATCCTTGGCATAAAGGCCTGGCTCGGTGGCTGGATTTGAGTTTCCGAGCCCCTGGTTTCTGTTCCTCCGGCTGGAGGTTGCCAGTAACTGCATTAGCTCCTGAGTGCAGGTGACCTTTGCCGCTGCTGTTGCCGGGGGTAATTGCACCTTCCCACCGGGATCCAGGCTTCCAGCTGCCAGCAGATCCCAGAGTGGTGGCATGTAGACAGGAGCATCTGTGGTCAAGGCCAGGGAGGCAGTTTGGAACTGGGACCCTGCTCTCTCAACAGCTGCGAAACCTCTTGAAGGTGAAAAGCAGCATTTTTCAAATGCTGAAGCTTTGTGAGAGCCTCGGGGCTGGGATGTCCCCACCACCAGACACTGGATGTCCGCATGGGGAGGTTCCTCAGGGCTCTCAGGTTGTTCCCCAGCACAGACGTTTAGGGATCAGGCTGGGTCCCTTCTGCCTTGGGCTCTGCCGTGTCTCACCAGACCGGAGACGTCTTGCATGAAGAACTTCATTACATCTAAAAGCTATTTATAACGGAAATGGAGTTAATCTCTCATGTCCTGACAACTCCAGCCTGCCGGGGTGGTGGATCTGGTTAAGCTTGCTCATGAAGAGGTCACATTTGATAACAACTTTCTCTTTTTAAGCCAGCTCAGAGGATATGGTCACCCCTGACTCACCCGTCAACATCTGCTATCCCAGCACCTTTGAGTCCCTGGATTTTTGGCAGAGAAGGTGTTTGGTGGAGAACGTCTCATCTCCTGAGGTCTACTCTGATGGAGCCCTGCACCTTCTTGCTGCAACCAGAGTTCACCAGAGTCAGAGCAGTGCAGCCAGCTGGGGTGAAGTCAGACAAGTCACCTCGCTGCTGGACTTCTGAGGTGGAGAAACTGGTCACCCTCCGCTGCCATGAGGGGTCCTTCACAATTTGGACCTTCACGATTTGGACCTTCACATTTTGTAGTCAACTTTCTGTCTTCGAGCACAGAGCTGGGGTCTGGGATGGAGACATCTCCAAACTTTTCATGGTTGAGCAGAAATCAAAAGCCTCCAGGTTGGCCACAATCCTTCCTGTGGCTCCTTGCCCTCCATCCTGAAAACCCTTGGCTTTTCACCTCTCTGTGGCTCTTCCCATTCTGAGAGACAAAACGGTGTCCATTAGCAGGCTCAGATCTCTGGGGACCTGCAGGATCTGTCCATGCTGCCTGGGGGTGATGGTGGAGCACCCCACATCCCTTTGGATCACCAGCTCCACTTTCCAGACCGCATCCACAAGGAGGAATAAGGAGCCCAAAGCACACGGGACCTGGAGGTGCCTTCGGGATTTATCCGGGAAAGATTTAAAACAACTTCCCTCAACTCATTGCTGTTTCCTCGTCAGTTTGTCTGCTTTGGCTGTTGGACCCGAGGCAGTTCTGCAGCTGGAGAGCTGATTGGTCCCAGTTTACAAGGGATCAAGTGTGGAAACGTTGGTGGAGATGCCTGCATTTGGGGTACCACCATCCCGAAAAGACCACACAGCCAAGGGTGAAAGTCGTTATCTTAAAGTTGAAATCCAGCATCTCAGGGATGAGCCACCCTGAGGACTTCCATGATCCTGGTCCATCACCATAAACCAGGGCCAAACACAGTTGTCCCAATTTGCCACCATGTGGGCACCCAACACTTGGCTCTTATGGATGGATGGAGACAGCACAAGGACGAGATGGTTGAATTTCACCAGGAATTTTGTGCAACCCAAATTTAATGCTTTACATTAGAAACTACTTGGTGCAACTTCCTGTTGCCTCCCCAAGAACCCTGTGCTCAGTTCTGGAAGCAGGGACTTTTCCATGTGACTTCCACACCATGGATCAAATCCCCCGTCGGGATGGATGTGCAGTTTTTAGTCTGTGCAATGAGTCTGTGCATTTCCATAATGGGAATTGTAAGCATTTTCTTAAGTCATTTTTCAGGTCAGCTGAAGTTGTTTCCTCATTAATACCATTAAATGCAGTGCTGTTGACTCACTTTGCCCGTCCCCTTGCCAAGGGCTCTAAGGATGGGGCCTTAGGGATTCCTGAGAACCCAAAATAACTTCAAGGCATGAGGCATCTCCCAGAGGGATGAAAGCCTTCCAGGAATTCAAACTCAGAGCATGGATCGTTTGCTTCCCAGGAGGATCTGCTCCACTCTTGGGCTGGTTCTCCTTTTCCTGCAGGTGGGTCCATCACATCCAGCCACTGCAGCAAATATTTAGAACACACTTCTCTGTTCCTTCCACTGCAGAGGAAACCAAACTGGACATTTATTTTGGGGGGGGAAAAAACTTTCTTTCATGTCTGGCATCACTGATGATGTAGGAGCTACTTATATGTCTTTACTTCTCTCTTTCGATTCTGCTTCTCAGAAGATCATGCTGTGCCCTTGAAGAAGATGAGAGCGGAAGGCATGTCTCCAATGATTTATTTTTTTAATTCCAAGAATTAGTCTCTTTCTGATAAGATGGAAAATGCTTTGTTGTTGGGTTTTTTTTCCTTTTTCTGTGGAAGAGCAGAATTACAAAAACAAGGCGAAATTGAGTCACAGTTTTCTCTTATGTCATTCACAGGTGGGCAAAAAAAAACTCCACCAGTAATTGAAGTTTGTACTCAGCTAAACCAAATGCGATGGTAATATTTTATGGGAAGATTTTGGAGATATCCCAGATAACAATACCCCTTGATTTAGGGATAAAAGGTTTTTCTGCTCCGCTTGCTGGGAGGTGACTGAACCACCACTTGTTGGAGGTTTTAGCAGGAGCAGCCCCACAGAGGGACAATTCCATGTCCTCCATTCCCATTTCTTTCCCCACATAATCTACCAGAAAATCCCTTGGATCTGCTTTTGTGCAAGCAGAGAAGGGCTCAAAGCTCCAGCACACCCACTCAGGGCTTTCTGTAGGGTTTTCTTGGTGTTATGGGCAGCATTAGGAGCAGGAATCAGAGGTCTGGGTCCAGCTCGGTGCCCAGGATGAGGAGGGGGGCAGGAACAGCTTCCAGGATGGACTCTGCTTTTGCAGGGATGTGGTGCTCGTGCAGCAGCGCTGGGAGCAGCATTACCTTGGCAGCACCTTCTAAACAAAGCTCAGAGCAGAGCCAGGGCCCAGACACTTCATCCAAACACCGGGGGGAAACCATAACAAGGAAAGTACAATCCTGGGGGGTCCTGGCCATCAATTGTCTGCGTTTGGGCAAAACCAGGCACGGCTGCTGAACCTTCTCTTTTGATGTGGTGGCTTGCACGTGTCTGGGGGTTTGGGTGCTGCGGGGAGGGTGGGTGGGATTCGGGTGCCTGTCCAGCACAGGAGCGTGGCCAGGAGATGCTCATGGATGCTCAGGAGATCCTGATATGGAGGTCAGGTGTATCTTTGGGGGGTTGTAAGAACATCCTGAGCAAAGAGGTCTGTGCCTGTCACTGCTGGGAGTGACAGGGTGGACCGGGGAGCTCCTGTGATGAGCCCAATCTGTGCCTCAGTTTCCCCAGTTGCACAAAAGAATGAAAGCCCAGCTTTCAGCTTCTGAGTAACAGCTATAAAACCCTCCAACAGAGGGTTGGAAGGTTGTATCCCACGTCTGCCACAGGTGAAACCTCCTGGAGCAGCAGGCAGGGCCCTCCTCCCCTCAACCCGCCCGTCCTGTGCCATCCAGGACACCCGAGACCTGCCCCAGCCAAAAATGCTCAAGCAGGTCCATCCCGTCGGGGATGTGTTGCAAAACCAAGGCAGTGGCTGAGTTCTGCACCTCGGCAGGGAGGGAGGAGGGGAATCTGATGGGAAACAAGATCAGCTCGTTGCCCTGGAGCTTGCATGTGCTGGCAGGCTCAGGAGCAGCGGGTGACCTCACTCACAGCACCTTTTGCAGTGTTTCAGCCTCCTTAATTTGTTTTTAAAATCATTTTCCTGCAAACAAGGTTCTATTCCATTCTTTTCTATTCCAAGTTATTATTTTTAAATCCCTTTATTCAGGCCGGGAGCTGCCAGTGCCTGGGTCACTCTCTCTCCACGCACGTCAAACCAAGAGTCCTGATCTCAGCAGGGTGGTGACTCCTCTAACTTAAGGGGTAAATACCCAGACAAATCTGGCATAAACAGAGAAAATGATGAAATGGGTTTGATTTAATATATCCAGTAATCCTAGGCATTCTCACTTCCTTCCCGTTATTATCTGATGTGTCTTCTATTCCTGGATACTCAGAGAAATTTGCTCAAAGGAAAACCGAACAATAACAGACAGGAGATTAAAATAAAACCAGAAAAATAACGGGAATGGCGGACAAGAAATTGATTGCGTTTCCAGGAAGGTTCAAGGGTTGTGACTGTGCAGGGATGTGACTCTGCCATGCTCTGAATCCCCGCTGGAGGGGGAGGTAAAGGTGCTGTGTTGCCCTCAGGAACAACTGCTGGACTTGGGCATCCTTGGTCCCAACTCATCTCAGCAGGGTGGCTGCAGAAGAAGCCATGGGATGTTCTCTGGAATGTGCTGTGGTGGGCTCTGTCCCTGACACACGGCTCTGAGTTTGACTTATTCCCAGCCAGCAGGACCTTGTCATCCAGAGGCCAAGACGAGCTGAGACCAGGCGGCTGTAATTAAGCAAATCATCAAATCTCTGTTTTCCAGACACTTGGACATCTGTTTTCTAACCCAGCCATGAGAGGAAATGGTGGTTTTCTCCCCCAGGATGAGAGCAGGTGCAAACCACCCTTGGCTAAGCAGGACCTCTGGGCATGACACGCTTTGCGGTCTCCTCTCAGCCTGGCACACCTGGACGTGCTTCTCTGCTCAGTTCCAGAGTGAGGGCTGAGCTGCATCCCATCTCCTCCTGGGTGAGTGTCCAAATGCGCCGATCTCCGGGATTTTAGAGGTACCGCGTGGCCCACGAGCCAACACAGCAATGGTCTGGTTTGGCCATTCCCAGACCGGCAACCTCCAAGGACAGCACTTCCCTGTGTAGCGTTCCTGTGTGCTCAAGGCTTTCAGTGTGCAAACAACCAGCACAGCTCAAGGGCTTGGCTGCCAGTCTGCCAGCTCCTGGATGTGTTCCTCTGCTGGCTCTTCTCCCTCTCCCTCTCTCCGTGTCTCAGCAGCCTCGCTCCTCCCTCCTCTCCGAGCTCATCCCTTGCCAGGCATTAACATGGGAGAGCTCCCAGGTGTCAGAGACGTCACCATGTCACTCCCCAGGGGGTGGGGACCTGTGTGCTGGCAGGCTGACTCCTCTGGGCATCTTCCAAGCAGATGTGTCCAGAGGGTTGTGTCTCTCCCTTACATTCCCAAGAATTCTTTGTAGGTGTGCAGCACCTGCAGGGAACCACCATGTGCAAGCAGCTTTTAGGACTGTCACGTAGGTCCTGGGACTGTCACATAGGTGCTGTGATTGTCACATTGTCCTAGATTGTCACATTGTCCTAGGACTGTCACAGAGGTGCTGTGATTGTCACATTGTCCTAGATTGTCACATTGTCCTAGGACTGTCACAGAGGTGCTGTGATTGTCACATTGTCCCAGACTGGCACATCATCATCCTAGGACCAGTGAGGAAGACGCATCCACAGCAGCAGGCAACATTAAACGGGTCACTGGTGTGGTGGTGATGGCAAATGGCCTGGTTTCTCCTTCTCTTCCTCCTCCTCCTCCTCAGGCAGTTAATATTGATTGGGTTTATGAATTAACTTCCCTCTGAGCGAGTCGGCAGAGCCGGAATGGGGACATTAAACAAAAAGCAAGTGGTTTGTGAGTCACGCCGTGGCCCTGTGCCAACGCAAGCACAAAAGCAGAGGCCTCGGCAGAGCCTTGGGAATTGTTCACTGTTCAAATCCACATGGTCCTGGAGAAGACACTGGATGGGTCCCTTCTCTAAATTCAGCTGGGGCAGGTGAAAAACTTCTCTCCTTCCCAGCTCTGGTGCTCAGGATCTCTGCTCTTCACCCAGTGCAGAGTCAGCAGAACAATCCATGGAAAGATGACACTCGGAAGATAAACCTTGTCCCTGAGGGCCACCCAGGTCCCACAGTGACACAGACCTCATCCAGGATTTGGGAAGATTCCACTTCCACATACCACAGGGCTTGCCTGCTCCTGCACGGGATGATGCAGCCCTGTCCTGAAGACTCCCAGAGGTCTCTATTTTTGAGAAAAATGAGTAAGAGTTGATTGTTCTTTTGGGTACGGATGGATCAAAGAAGTTTTAAATAGTAAACCTGTCCTTTCCTATAGTTATTTCCCTCTTTATTCCCCCTCCTGGCTGCTGGGAGGTTTGTAAACATTTATTAAAATCTGCTTTGACATGTCACGCTGAGTATTTCCTTTTGGCCAGCTTCTTACATGTTTGCTTCCATCCGAATTCCCATACAAGGACAACGGGGAGCCAAACCCCTTTCATCCCTCACAGCCTGCCCAGAGCTCTCTCAGGGGTCGCGGCTGGAGGGCAGGGAGGATGAGACCTCCCCAAGGTCCCGGTTCAGGCAGATCATTTGCTGTGATGGACTAAGGAGGGGGACTGCCTCCTGTGCCTGTTTGCAAGGCAAAAATCCAAAGGCAATGGATTTCGCACTAGGTGAGAATAAGAAAATGGAGCCAGAGTCTTTTCAGTGGTGTCCAGGTGATGGACACCAACTGAAACATGAGAAATCCTTTATGGACATAAGAAAATGATTTTGCTGCTTTGAGGGTGGTCAGCTGAGGTTGTGGAGATGCCCAAAATCCATCTTGATGTGGCCCTGGGCAACCGACTCCCAGTCCCCCCGCTTAAGCACTGGCCTGAATGGTCTCCAGAGGTCCCTGCCAGCCTCAGGCCCTCTGAAAGGGAATGACGGAGAGGACACCCTTAGAAAATAAACCCTGTCTGGTTGTGTGGGAACAGGGGAGTCTCTCCCATGCCTGGGAGGTGACCAGGGAAGTCCTTGAAGCCACAGTTGGGTGTGATGAGGATGTGTCCGACCCACGTTTTGCCCACACTTCTGCATGATGGAGGAGCTGCCGATTCCAGCCCTTTCCAAGCCTTTTAATGAAGCTTTCTGCCACACACCACAGTGCACATCAGGAGTGCAGTCCCCTGCCTTGACTCATGCAGTGGCTCTGCAAGGACACAGTGAGCTCAGCCTCCTCCTCCTTCTCCCTCCTCATTAAGTCCCAGACATCCTCCAGATGTTCTGCAGAAGGATGAGCACCACGTTTTTGTCATTAGATCAGAGACAAAAGCTCTGGCTGAAGTGGATGAACTTGTGCCCTCCGAGGCAGGTGCCAAAGTCCAGATGTTCACAGCACTGGCAGGGGTGAGGGGAGGGAAAGGGTTGGTTCAGGAGAAACATCTGGGCACAGAGGCTGCTCAACCTGCTCTCCTTGGGGATGGACCCCTTTCCAAATGATTTGGAAAGGCAGCACAAGCTCCTCTGGAGATAAGAAGCACTGGGAAGCACCTGCACCTCTCACACTCCCATGCACAAAGAGCCACAGTAGCATCTGGTTTGGGGGAAAAGCAAGTGAAATTTTGGGCTGGTGAGAAACCGCAAGGTTGGAGAAGGATTTGTGGCATGAAGAGCCACCTACCTTCATAAAATCATAGAATAGTTTGGGTTGGAAGGAACCTACGTCCAAACACAGATCAGGTGGATCAAAACCCCACCCAACCTGACTTTGAGTGTTTCCAGAGATGGGGAATCCATCATCTCTCTGGGAATCCTGTGCCAGTGTTTTACCACTCTCATTATAAAAAGACCCTCTTGTATCTAATTTTCTGTCCTGTTTTCTTCTTTCTGAGCCATAAATCGTGTCACAGCTCACTGGCCATGGATGCGGAGTGAAGAAGGGAGCGGGGCAGGGAAGGTTGCTCCAGAGGGAGAATCGAAGGGCTGGAGCTCAGTGTTTTCCTGGGAGCTGCTCAGAGGTGGTATGATGTCCCTCTGCTCCAGCTCCTCACCCTTGTCCTGCAGCAAAATCAGCTTTCTGGAGGCCTTCAGCAGCTCTAATCAGCCCTCCCTTAGCCCAAACAATCCCACTCTGGCTCTAGCCAGTGCTTGCCCTCCAGGGCCACTTGGCTCAGTGCCCTTGGGGGCATCCTGAACATTTCACCCACTTGTGGATAAGGGGACAGGGTCACTGTGTCCCTCACTACGCTGTACAGGGGGGCTGGGGGTCCCTGTCTTCCAGCAAGGCCTCCCAGCAAACTCCTAACATCCCTCCCAGTGCATCCAACCTCCTGGTTTGGGAATGGAAAATGTAGAGAGAAGTGGTGAAAAAAATAGGAGGAAAATGGGTACAACCACATATTTACTGCCCCAAGTCGGCCCTCCATGCTCACCCAGCCTGCAAACCCAGCCGGCAGGGGAGGGATGTGCTCCCAATTTAAAAGTGCTCCCAGTTTTAAATTTCTCCCAGTTTATAAGCACAGGGGGAGTGTTTGGGGGGAGATAAGGGCTGGTACAGACGCGGGGAGCTGGGCTGAGATAAGAACAGCCATTAGCTGAGCTGCAGAGCACAGAAGTGTTTCAGCTCCTTGAAGCTGCATCCAGGGCCAAGCGACCCTGGACGGCACTAGAGATAGGAGAGGGACGCACTGTGCCAGCCCTGGGGGCATGGGCAAACCCTGCCCCTCTGGGACTCGGCCCAAAATCGTGGATGTTCCAACTGGATCCCTTTGCTCCGCTGCCCTTTGCATCCCTGGGGTTACAAATCACACCTATAAATAAACATAACTGAGCATCCCCCAGCACCTTGATCCAGGCTCTGGCTCCTTCTTCAGCTCTCCCTGGCATCCTGGCTGGATGCAATACCATGCTCAGGGTTGTTTCCCTTGGGAAATCCCCCTGGCACTGGATGTTCCCTTCCCTTGGCCTTGGATGAAGGTCAGATACTCCAGGTCCTTCTGCTTGGTCCAGCGTTAATGGTTGGACTTGATGATCTTCAAGGTCTTTTCCAACCTTATTGGTTTTATGATTCCATAATGTGCTGTAAACTTTTCTCTCCTCCTTCCCTCCCTCCCTCCCAACACATCTTCTTTGATTTCCACATTGTTCTTGGCATCCAGGTTGGTGTGCACTGAGCAGGTTGAAGCATCCCTGAGGATTTGCCTGATTCCCTTTCCTTTAGGCTTGGGAAAGGATCTTTCTTCATTTATCCCTTCGCCCAACACTAAAGCTCCTTTTCAAAGGACAATGCAAGTCCTTAATGCCACAAACCAGCGGTTTCTGAATATTTGGGGACAAGGCTTGGGATTATGCAGAGCTGTTTGCTGCCTACCTCTGAATTACAGTGACCTCCCACGAGCAGCCACAGTGGGAGCACCAGGGAAATACCAATGCCCCAGAAATACTGCACACAAACAGCACAAAAAGCCAAATATTTGTCCTTTCACGCTGCCCCAAGGAGGGTTCCTTCTGCAGAGCTCTCCTGGCCTTAGACTGGGATAAAAGGGCGGGGAAAACCCAGAGGGGAAATAATAACAGGGGCAAACCACCAGCACCAGCATTTGAGCCAGAGCCTGGACACCGAACTCAGCTCCTCTTCGTGATGTTTCCTAGGACACCAAGTCTTCTTCCCTGCTGGTTTCAGTGGATTACTTTAACCAGGCATTACTGGCCATGTTTCTCATCACAGCCAGTGGCACTGCTGGGGGCACTTCAAGGTGTTTGCACTTGTGACACCATGCCAGAGAAGTGCAAAAGGGGTGATGAAATACGGATCAGAAATCCCAAGGTGCTTGGAAAGAAGAGCTGATGCTCCAGTGACATCTGTAACAATCCTTCCAGTGGTATCCTTCCACTGGGTGCAGAGGAGCTGCTGGCTTTGATGGACTTGTCCCAGTTTGGAGACTGGGAAGTGACAATTCATGAAGTTTCAGCTTTCTGGCCTCTATGGGGACAAGAGACACCTAAAAAATCTTGGAAAAACCTTGTGATGAGAAGATAAATAGAGAGAATGCAATAACAACATGTATTAAAAGCTCTTGTAGTCTCGAAGGTGGTTTGTTTTGATTATGGATGGGCTGATGGTGGCTTTTCTAAGACAGCAAGCATTCATCAGCACACTGGAGTGTGATTCAGAGAANAAGCCCTGTCCAACCTGGCCTTGAACACTTCCAGGGATCCTGGATTAAGGACCCAGGGTTTCATCTGCCTCCCTCTGACCACAGGCTCATCCCTTCAAGCCCTTCCTGCCTCCGCCTCCGTGGTGAGGAGCAAAGCCTGGTAAGATGAGACCCCCCCCAGGTCAGCCTGCCCTGGACTTTGTGTCCCAGTGTTCCCTGTGGCTTCCCAGCTGGCACAGCCTGGTCCATAACCAGGGACAAGGAGCCACCTCATTGCTGCCACAAGATCAAGAACTGTTCCCTCTCCATCCTCCTTCCCTCTGGGCTCTGGGGAATTTCCATTTTTGCTCCCTGGATTATGTTCAAACCCTCAGGCCACATAGAACCACAGCAACAGGGCGAGCTGATGTCGGGGAATGGCATTTAGGGGACAAAGGAGATGTCCCCATCCTTGTTCTTCGTGAAGATGGAAAGGTTAGGAAAGGGGCTCATCTCTGAGGATCCCCAAGATATCCACAGGGGATTTTTATGTCTTCAGATGTGCTCAGCCAAGCAAGGAGTTACACACCTGGAAAAAGGATCTGGCTGCATATCAGGGACATCTGCTGTCCCCATAACATTTTGGCAACACAAAGAGGGTCTTTGGTGTAGCTGCACAAAACAGCACCCTTTCACACCCTTGTGTGAATTCACAGATTTTGATCTTCCCTGGGCAAAAAAAAAAAGGCTGTATCTGTCTTGGGGATGCAGACACCCCATCCAGCCAAGTAAATTTGTAGGACTGGCACTGTTAAAAGTTGAGGATGCTTCTCCTTAGCTTTTCCTCTTCTTCTGCAGGATCCATGCATGAGCTCGGGGTGCTGCCACCGAGCTCTGGGTGGCCGAGCTGTGACGGGCAGAGCCAGGACAAGGCATTTGTTGTGCCACCACACTGACCAGTGACTCTCCAGGGCTCGGGCTGGGAAGTGTCCTGGCCCACAGCTAGAACAAATATTCCTCTTAGACTCATCACACTGAGGCTACATGTCTGGAGAGTCACTGCCTCCCCCGAGTCTGCTGGCGGGAGCAGAGGTCCAGAGAGGCTGTCCCTGGAGGACAGTGGTCAAGGGGCACCTAGAGGTGACCACACTGGCAAAACCCCCACGCCCCAGAGCAGCAATGCCCACAGCAATGTGTTCCTGACTGAAGCACGCTTTGGCTCCCACCAGCTCTGGCTGTCCCAGAACATTGTGTGTATCAGGGAGGGTTCCTCAGCATGCCCAGTTCAGTCAGGTTCTCACCACCTCCACCAGCCTTGCCCCGGGAAGATCCTGATGGGGACGAGATCATGGACCCTGACCTAGACCATGAAATACCAGAAAAAGTAGTCTTCTACAGCAATATTTGAGAGAATTTACTTTCTTTTATTGAGACCATCCAGGAGATGCTGCTGCTGCAAGATGCTGTGGACTTTTCTTTGTAAAAGTCCACAGCAGTTCAACCTCTGTAAAGCCTTTAAAGTTCTCAGATCCTGGAATCTCTCCTAATTTAGCCATGAAGTAGTGCCCCATCCTTGGAGAGGACAAATTCATGGCCAACCCATATGGTTGACCATCCTTGGGCATTATCTTGATGGGTTTGATTTGGCCCAGCTAAACCCCTGCCTGGCCATGGTTAGAAAGTTGTTTGGATTTAGCAGAGAAGGTTCAGTATTTCTGCAAAGTATTTTCAGTGGGAAAAAATTCCTGGTACTGCAGTGTTTGACTGCAAAAAGGGAAATGACAGAGAAATGAGGAAGCTCCTGAGAATTAAGCAGCTGAGCAGGATGAAATGTTTGCAGAGGGAGTGGAAGTGGGCTGAGGATGCAAATGAAAAGCTCTGATTCAAAAAGGCCCAAGGCAGCCAGGTCCAAACGGCAGGCTGAAAAATGTCACCAGGGGAAAGAAAATCTCCTGCTGAAGGTCCATGTAGTGTCCAAAGGAGGAGGCATGGAAGAAGTGATGGACATGGCAAGTTGAATGTGAAAATCCACTTGAGTGTGTGGAAGATTTTGAGGAACAACTCACTGAAAGCTGCAAAAGGAGTTAACAGGAAGCAGAGCCCACGAAGCAGTGCAGAGCTGCAGAGCTTCGTGGTGGTGGTGGATAAAATTAATTGTGCTGAATCGCACAGCACTGAGGAGGTGGCAGCATCTCCCGCGAGCTGTCCCTGCCCTGCTGTTCCACAGGGAGATGGGCTGGAGCTGTGACAGGCCCCAAGGGGGAATGGAGATCTCAAACAGCGATTAAGCTCCTCACGGTTGTCAAAGACCTGTCCGAGACCCAGGACAAGACCAAGATCCAAGATCACCCGGATGGAACAGGGGAGTTTCAGCCACCAAGACTTCAGCACCCACCTGGAGGAGGTAGTGTGATGTGTGGAGGTTATAAAAGCGGGAAAGTTTCCAAAGCAGGGAAATTTTCTGGAGATTATCTAACTTACCCCACCTCCTTCTCACAAAATCCTGCAGCCACAAAAGCAGGGCGTGATTCAGAGCAGGTATCACATTGCTAATTCCTTCTCCCTGTCCCTTTCCTGGTGGCCTCTGGCAGCAATGGGGCACTGGGGCTTATGCAAATATGTGTGAAAAAAATGCACAACACATCTCAAAATACATAAATATGTATTTATATATATAACAGGTTTCACAAGACATTTGAAAACTGTCACCACTCTTACCAGGATATCTCCAGAGATCCGTAGGAAATTCCCCAGTGGGGACATCTCTGAATGACAGCCTGAGAAACACAAAAGAGGCCCTTTTCAGGGGTACTAAACCATGTCATTAAACCTGAGATTACCTAGGGTCAGTTTGTATCGTGCAGGGCAAACATTTGCTTTTACTGGAAAAGGATTTCTTTTCCCCTCCCTGCTTTTGTGAACACATTATCTGCAAGGTAATGAGGGTGCTGAGGCTTTCTCTTGCTTTTTCTCCTACTAAATCGGGTTTCTTAAAGTCTTCCAGCTGATCCCCCTCCCACACGGGGTCGATGTCAAGCGTGCGTCCACCAGTTTCACAATAATCCCGTTAACTTGGAACCGGACAAAACCCACAAAGCCAGCCCTGGGCAAGGCATGGGCAGGAGGCATTTTGTGACTGGGTGATTGAACCAAAATTTGGGAGGAAAACATGATTCCGGTCAAAGGGAGGTCAAAGCGAGTAGTTTCTGTTGATTTCTTTTAACCTTTCCCTATTCTGAAAAAAAAAAACCAAACGAGTGGAGGTATTTTGTTTGGGTTATTTTTTTTTTGGTTTTAAAAGTGTCTTTTTGAAATGAAAAGTCAAGTGCTTTGTAACAGAAAAGTAGGAAGGGGAATAATTCTATCTCCCCAAATTATGATATTTTCTGGGATTTGAGTTATTTACTGAAATCACAGAATGATTTGGGTGGGAAGCGACCTCAAAGATCAACCAGTTCCACCCCCTGCCACGGGCAGGGACACCTTTCACTATCCCAGATTGCTCCAAGCCTTGTCCAACCTGGCCTTGGACACTTCCATCCCTGTCTTCTCTATTACCCCCCACAAAATATCTCCACCCTCAACTAACATCAGTCTCTGAGCAGCAGAACAACACCTTGGTCGTAAATCTCTGTGTGGTGCTCACCTGGAATGATTCATCCTCCTTGGACGTCACCAGCTGGATCCATAGCCCTGGGCTGGGAACGTCCAGATTGATCATTGCACCACCACTGGCATGGTTTGGACCCGCACTCCTCCAAAGCAGCTCTCTTTTCTTTGGGATGCCCATTTGGATGTGGCCACCTGGGCACCCTGAGTGTCTCAAGAGGGTCCATGGGGTCGTGGAGGGCCCATTTCTGTCTTGTGGGTTCATACTGGGGTCTTGTGCAGGTCATAGCCAACATCTCTCCCAGGACAGGCTTTAATCGCCCAAACCCAGCACCTGAGGGGCCAAAGCAAGGGGGAGGAGACCCCCAAAACACCACGTGCCCTCATCCAGCAGGAGGCTGAAGGAGGAACCCAGAGGGGGGCAGTGCTCTTCCTCCATCTACGGGCAGCCAGGAGGAAGAGCAGCTGCTACAAATCCAGACTTGCAGCACATTTCAATCCAGCTGCGTTCTGGGGATGCTTGAAGAGTTACCATAATTGGGACAAAAAATGGAAATGTTTTGGTGATGAGGGGGATTTCGATGCTTCAGGGAGTTGTTGGAATGTGCTGCTCTTGCTCCAGGCTTTGTGCTGCCTCACATCACCAGCCAGATACTGAAATGCAGAGATGGGTTGCAACATCTGGGGACCATTGCCTGGGAAGGGATGATGGATTTCGAGGAAATGACCTCAGAAAGTTTGGACGAGGGTCAGGACAGTGGGGTATTAATCATCATGTGGAATTGGCATCCTGGGGCATGGGCACCCACTGCTGCCCACAGTCCTGGCGTGAGGCATCATCCTCACACTGCTCAATCCAGGCCCACCATCCCCAAAATTCCACCCCCCCCCAGCACTGCTGTTGCTCCCCACACCTGGTGCATCACCCCAGGAGCTGAACACAGAGGGGTGCCCGAGCCCAGACCACCCTGCTGGGAGCCTATTTGCCTGAGGAAGAGCAGATGGGGAGGCACGAGCTGGGAAGCTGCTCCAGGGCTTTTGAGACTTCCTTGGCAACCTCCCATGGTTCCTCAGATGCCATGGCATAGCCACCGTGTGCCAGAGGGGTTTGGGGCCGGCATGGGAGTGCAGATGGGCTTGGGAATGCTGACGCTGGTGACGGCGCAGTGACAGCGATGCCCACCCACCCGCTGCCCCCAGTGGGTTATTTTTAGGTCTCAGCCCTGTGAGCTCATCCTCGGAGGATGCTGGAGGGTGAGACATCGGAGTATCGGCATCTTGCTGAGCACAGGGCTGCAGAAGCTATTTAGGCACAATTTGGGTCATTTAGCAACTCCCAGCTGGGCTGTCTCAACTCCTTTGCCCGAGGAGGACCAGAAGAGAGTGGATCCCTGAAGCACCTCCCCCTTCTTGCAGCCTTTCTACTTGGCCCTGCAGGCTGCAGTGACAGGATGACACCAAGGAGCTGGACACCCCACACGAGTTCCCAGCCTGCTTTGCAGTCCCATCCCAAGGCTCTCGGGCTCATTTGGGACCAGATGGACTCGTTCCACAGGCCGTGGGGGCGTTGAACCCGCACCCTATTTGCAAACAGGCTGTGCTGGCACACACGTGGTGCCTTGTCCTGCTGCCAGGCTGCAAAATGCACCCAAGTCACGGAGCAGGAGCAGGAGCAGGAGCAGGAGCAGGAGCAGGGGAAGGACCACATCCGGCTGGGGGTGGTGGAGCTGCTTACCTGGAGAGGCTTAGGAAAGACATCCCACCCTCTTGCTTCTAGGCAGAGGAGGTTTGCAGGAAGTTTCAGGGCCCAGATGAATGACTGATCAGGGACATCTGAAAGGAACCCATTTCCAAAGGCAGTGATGGTGGGGAAGCCCCACTGTGAAGGGCATGTGCCAAGGTCCTTCCCAGCGTGGGTGCCAAGTGGCCTCCACCTCCATCCATACACATCCATCCTTTCCTAAAGGTGTCCAGCCACTTTCCAACCCACTCCCCCCAGTTAAGAAAAAGGATGGCAGGATGTTAAATGAACATCAAGACTTTCCCCAGGGGGAGGGATGGAGGTGGAACAGCAGATGGGCCACTGGACGATGAGTCGATGGTGACCGGGCTCTTTCCCTGTCATTAAAACCGCAGATCACAGGAGGAGAAACCACACAAGGGAAACTTCAAGGTGAACAGAGAACTTCCCCATTCCCTGGAAAGTCCCATGGATGAAAATCAGGACGCTGCCTTGAGTGGCTGTGAGTGCCATGATCCCAGCCTGGGGACCAGGACCCCGCTGCGGGCACATCCCCTTGGCACCAGCAGAGGACTCTGCTGCAGCAGGTTCAGCCTATTCAGCTAAATTGTTTCTCCATTAAAAATCAGCCCGGGATGGGTTTTGCACTGCTGGGCCCAGGATCTTCCATGGACCTTCCACCATCTCCCAAGGTCCCCACTGGCCAAGATCTCAACTGAAAACCCCTCACCCCTTTCCTTCCAAGTTTAAAGGCAGGAGCTCAGTGGTTTGAGGGCATCTCGAGGCTTCCCCAGGATTTAAGGGGTGCTGGGAATGGGGTTGTGACACAGTGCCTTTCCACAGTGAGTGGCAAAAGCAGAGGAGAAGGATCTGGTGGGAGAATCTCCCGCTCTCCCACCAGCAGCCCCAAAGGGGGCTGCAAAACCCACTCAGTGAAGATGGGGGTCTGGGGGTGCTGCGAGCCTCCAGCGCCGAGCTGAGACCTTGCAGCTCATCTCACGAGTGAGGAGCCACAGCCTGGAAGCTTTCAGCTGGGTGGGAGGATTTGGGGAGTTGCTGTTCTTGTATACATTAGGTTTTGGGGTTTCTTCGGCTGTTCTGAATGCTTTCCTCTGCCCTTGGGAGATCAGGCAGTAGGCATGAGGGTTCAAACCCTTCTCCGATCCTGGAGCACGGAAAAGTGAGATTGTGGGCATCTGTGTACTTATATACAACACATCTATGAGTGCCTACACGTGCACAGTTCAGCTGCTCCCCAAAACACACCCCAAAATGCTGGTGCTTAGCCAGGGCTTAAAACTGCAGGTATTTGAGGAGAAATCATTTTTTAAAAAAGGTATTTTAAACTTTCAGGTTTTCCTGAGCATTTATTTGTCAGAGTCTGCAAATATTGGTATTGAAGCTGTGAAAGTCTTCAAATAAACTCCTCACAAAGCTGGGTGATTGACGTGTTATTTCAAACACCCACTGGTTTGGTTTCTCCCTAAGAAACTGCCACCTTGGCCCATCCATATTGGGGAATTTCTGCAATAATATTGGTTTGTAGGATTTGGGAATCCCCCCCCTCTGTTTGAACACAACTTTGGCCTGCTCGGTGGCTTTGGGCCTGTCACTTTCCCTCACACATCACAGACAGTGTGAGGGACACTCTCCCAAGCCACCGCAGGCTCTGGCATGGGGGAAGTGGGGAAGGTTTCTCTGGTGTCTAAAACAAAGTTTGAGCTGTTAGGTGACAATTCCTTTGGCTCATTCTCCCTCATGTCACAATTTCCCATGAAACTCGTAGGAGCTCAACAGTGCAGGGACTTTGTCTCTGTATCAAACAGGCCAACCAGAAATTAACCAGATCAGAAATTACTTGGAGGGGCAGACAGACTCGTTCCTTGGGAAAATCAAGTCCCAAGGCAGAAAACCAGAGGAAAAATGGAGACAGGACTTGGAAAAAGAAGTGGATGCACCAAGTGCTTACAGTAACAACGTGGCCCGTTGCCTGCCACTGTCCCATTAAGGGTCTACTTCCTAGAAAGGCATGATCAGGAAGGAAAAGCTCTCCACTTGGATGCTGGGAAGGTCCAGCAGAAGTGTGCATCCCTGCAGCCCATGTGGCGGATTTGTTTCCTTGGCAGGAAACCATCAGTGCTCTTAACTTTGGCTTCCTGCTCCCTGTGCTAAGGGATATTTAGAAAAAGTGGTTTGTAACCACTTGGCGTGGCTGGGTGGCTTTTTCCTGCTTGTTTCTCTGCACAACCTCTGTGCTCCCCATCAGTGGTTGTTTTTCTTCTTTAATTCTCATTCTTGGGTTTGGGTGACTCAGTGCTGGTATGAGCTGTGCAGAGTCATTGCAGTAAAGATTTGGGAATGACGCTGTAAATCCCAGATTTAAAAATCTAAACCGATTCACGCGCGAGCCCTCGGTCCCTGGGCACTGACCCCAGAGAGAGGCACCAAAACCTGGGCTGGAAATCAAGAGGGGCTTTTCAGAGGGTGCATCCTGGGATATATAATTTAGTAATTCTGGGGTTTACAGTTATTTCTTTGGCTTTATACTTTTGAGACTTTGTGTTTCGGCAGCTCTAAGGGATACAAAGTTCTTGGAAAAATGTAGGCAAAGGAAAGCCTTCTGCCCTGGTGCAGGGGACCATTGGAGAGCTTCTGTCCCACAGCGGGGTGATGAGTGACTGTGGCTGCCCCCTAAAGATATTGCTGGGACAAACTGCTTTGAAAACAGCTTCAGGATGGAAAGTGAAGGAATTCATAGAACCAGAGAGTCAGGGAATCACAGAAGGTTTGGGTGGGAAAGGACCTCAAAGATCATCTCATTCTAACCCCCCTGCCATTGCCAGGGACACCTTGCAACCAGCCATGTCCAGCCTGGCCTTGAACACTTCCAGGGATGCACAGAGCAGTGGGTTTCCATAAAATTATATTTGCAGAGATCATCCGTATCCCTCGGAAGTTCCTCTCTGAGCTGCCCAGATTATTCCTGAGCAGACTGCAAGGTGACTTGGGCACAGTTTGGAGCTGAGTGTGTCCTGAGCCTTGTTTCACTGGCAGAGAAAGGCCCAGGGAAAGCCAGGCTGGGGACCAAGATAAATTGCAAACCAAATGAAAAATAAATTGAAACCAAATGTATTTTTTCATGGGGACTGTGGTTAGGCTCAGGAAACCTTCTCCTGGTGCCTGCAGGGGAAGGTGAGGAGACTCTGAGAACAAGAGGTTTCCAGCATCTTGGTTTGGTGGCTTTGTGAGTGGCTGGGAGAACCTGACAAACAAAAAAAGGTTGATGGGATGGGAGACTAATTATTTTGAGATTTGTTAATTAATTACTTAATCTAACAATTTCTTCTAGTCTTCGGCAAGGGCAGCCTAGGAGAAGCTACCAAGACCATGGAGACACAACCAAATAGGTTGGCTATTGAATTTGTCACTCTCCAAGGGGTTTTGTCCCCTGTGATGCCCCACCATGACCACAGAGCTGTCTCTGCACCTGGGTTTTGCCAGAACTGCTGGCATCAGCCCCATGAAAATCTTGAATCAAGAGTGGAGATTGAATTCATTGAATTAGATGGAGATCAAGATCTACAGAGGAGTGGACAGCTGTATCTGGAGCTTAAAATATGTCCATGGCATTCAACAACCCAGTTTCTACCCCCAATACCCATCTTTGTACATACCAGAGGAGACGGCAGAGAAGTGCTCGTAGTAGAAATAAACTCATTTACTATCAGAAATCTGAGGTGTTTGCATGTTACAAAAATAAAAATGTACAGTCACTGTCATAAAACTCACCTTTTTTTTCTCTCTAGTATAAGTTAGTGCTTTTACAAACATAAACAAAAAAAAAAGTCTAGAGCTAGATTGCCAGCTGGTACCTCTCCAAACACTCTGCATCTGGCCAGCAGGATCACTCGGGGATCAGGATCACAGAGGGACACCCCTGACGGCACTGGCAGTGCTGCCCAGGGTGGTGGCTTGAAGCCAGCTCAGAGAGAGGTGGGATTTCCAAGCAGGACCTCGGGAGGGAACTTTGGGCATGTTTTTGTTGAATTATTCAGAGCACGTAACATGTCCACGCTGCTTTTTGGCAAGAGTGGGAGACCGGGCACGGCCTGGCCCGGAGTGCCGTTTGTACCAGTTCAGTGCCCTGGCTGAATTCATTTCTCCCAGTTATTTGTCTCGCCCCAGTGACTGTGCCATGACCCTCACCATAAAGCCAAGCTCCCTTCACAAGAACAAAGGAATAAAGGTGCTGCCATGGTGCAAGTCCGGTCTTAACCCAATCCTATCCTAAACACACTCGAGGGTGGGATGAACCACCCTACAAATGCCCTGTTTGTCTTTGCCTCCTGTGGTTGTGATATTGTTGGTTGGGATGAGAGGCCTCCACTGAGGGTGGGACCATAGGAACCTCCCAGTTAACCCTGAATGGTCCCAGTCACCCGTGACTGAACACAACTGGTGATATTGCAACGTGGCTTTGTCTCCACCAAACCACTTCACAAGAAGGAAGGATGGGAGAAACTAAGGAGTGGTCGGAGGTCTTGGTCTAAGCCAACATCAAATGTGTTTGCCTAGTCCTGAAATAGAGCTTTTACAAAATATGACTTGTCCAGTGCTGCAGCCCAAGCAATTTTCATTTTTAGGGGGAGGAATCAGCATCCTCCTGGCAGGGAAACCATGGACCTGGGCTCTTGGCTCTCCAACCCAACAATTTCAGAGAAAAACACCAAGAGCACCTTCTGGTGAAGTGTTTCGTGGATATTTTTTCCAAATTCAGGTAGAATGGGGTTAAGCTCAGCACCACTTACAGCTCCTCAACCCAGGGTTTAGTGCTGGCAAATTTTGTCACCTCTGAGGGATAGCAATGGGGACGTGGCAGCGCTCAGCCAAGGGGACGAACAGTGGTCTTTGCTGCTGGGCTGGACACATGAGCTACCAGGAAAGGGGTTAAAAACAAGACATGAAGAGCTCACCTTAAATTTTAATGAGCTGGAGATGATTATTAAAGCCAGCAGCTGGAAGCTGTAGGTCCCTAAAAGCTTTTAAAGGGTGACTGTTGCTGTTGGGAAGCACTCTAATGGTTTCTTTGGAAGATGTTGGCCCCACCGGAGAAACCTACAGGGGACCTGCTTGATGGTACCAGTAAACTCCAGTGGGCTGCTACCAGTGCACTCCAGTGGGATGGAATGTCCATCAGCACCCTGGTTAAGGGGAAGCCAGCCCTTGGACAGGAGCTGGGAATCCCATCCCTGCTCTGCCAACTTGAAGCTAGGAGAGCATTTCTTCAGGGATGCAAAGCTGTGGGAGACCCTTTCCCACCGCGGGTGATACTTGTCCTTGACATTTCCATCAAGCTGTTCAGCAGAACTGCAGCTGACTCTCCTCATCCACCCAAAGCCTTTCCTGCCTTGCCAAGGCACAGAGAAACTCCGGCTCCCCCTGTGCCAGGCAATCTGCAGATGGAATTCTTTAGGGGGACCTTTTGCACATGGCATTTTTGCTTTGGAAAATGATTCAAGGCACTCAGAGCATGATTTTTTTCGCAGATTTGGTCACCTCAGCATTGATCAGAGGGGCAGGCTGGGATGCAGAGCCAGAGATCAGGGTTCGTGTGTGCCACCACAGCTGCATATTCCTGAAAAAATACAGCAAAACTAGCAGAGCAGAGCGTTTGACACGGACCACGCTGGAGTGGGTGCAAGTCCAGGCACCCCAAACAGCCAAAGCCTCGGGCCCCAGAGCATCTTAACCTGCCTTCACACCTGGGATAAACTCTTCTGCTGCGGAGCAGAGCTAGAATTTCAGATCCTTGGAGGGTGTGTCCGTGTCGCTGCTGGTTCCCAGGTGACTGTTGGGCATGATGCCCAGGGCCACCTCGTTCTGAGGCTTCCCTGGCATTTTGTTGCCCGCAAACTTCATAAATCGTTGCCCTGCTAAGAAATACAAAATGGGATCCAAGCAGCTGTTGGTGCTGGCGAGGGGACGAGTTACCTTGTAGGCCAAATTGATGGCATTGAGGGTCTGGCAGCTCAGGTCCCAGCTCCGGAAGGAGTAGTACAAGGTACGAGTGACATGGAAGGGAAGAAAACAAACAATGAAGACCACCAAGACGATGATGATCATCTTCACCGACTTCTTCTTGGAGCGGGACAGGCGGGAAATGCCCCGGGTGGGCTGCAGCAGCCGCCGGGCCATCAGGCAGTAGCAGACGATGATGATGAGGAAAGGGATGCAGAAGAGCAGCACCAGCATCACCGAGCTGTAAATGACAAACTGGCCAAAGAGGTCCTTGCTGGACGTGTCGTGGCAGGTGATGGTGTCGCCCTTGACGCTGGTGGTGACGAAGAAGAGCACGGGGGACTGGCACACCACGGTCACCGCCCACACCACGACCGACACCCTGCGCGCGTGGCGCACGTGGCCCCACTGCAGCGACTTCAGCGGGTAGCAGATGCCCAGGAATCGATGGATGCTGATGCAGAGCAGGAAGAGGATGCTGCAGTAGAGGTTGGTGTAGAACAAGAAGCGGACGATCTTACACAGCCCCACGCTGAAGGGCCAGTTGTCCCCCATGGCGTAATAGTACACCAGGAGGGGCAGGGAGACCACGTAGAGCGTGTCGGATATGGCCAGGTTGAACATGTACGTGGTGGAGGCGTTCCAGGTCTTGATCCTGAAGATGAAGGCGTAGAGGGCCAGCAGGTTGAGAAAGAGCCCCACCACACACACGATGCCATAGGAGACGGGCAGCAGGACATATTTGAAGTCTTCATCAAATACGCACTTGTAGGGGTTGTCATCTGTGCCACCTGGGTCCGAGGAGCTGTTGATGGTCCTGGTCCAAGCTGGAGGAGTCGTGAGGTTCTCCATCACCCTGGGGGGAAAGCAAAGAGGCTGTAAGGACATGGAGACAATGGCTCAAGCACATCACTGACCACAGACACCACGGCCTCATGGTGCTGGTGACACAACTGAGGTAGTCCCTGGCGTGGAGGAATTACGGTCAGGCAGATAAAGGGAGTTTTATGTAACCTCACTTTGCAGCTGGAGCACAGAGGAGGAGCTGAGCTGCTCTAAAGTCACCAACAAACCCTAGGCCACATGTGGGAGCCCACCTCAGATCTCCTGCTGCCCAGTTCCATGTCTCAAACCACCCTTCCCACCAGGTTCATGCAGAAATTTGGTCTCCTGCATCACAGAACAGGAAAGATGCTCCATTCTGTGTTTAACCAGCCACGAGAAGTGACTCAGCTGAGCACCATTAAAAATGCGTCCCACTAAATTCCAAGCAGAAAGGATTAGAAACTGGAATTTCAGCAAGCAATCCTCATGACTGGCCCCCCATTTCAGAGGTCCTCAGCTCCTTCTGGTAAAGCAAACGTCACCACACCTGGAGGCCCTGTAATCAAACCTTGCCAAAAGGAGCGTGTTCTCCACCACAGGGCCTCTGCCTGGGTTGGCTGTTGATGAGGATGAGGGGTCTTTAATGGGTTTAGTGTTGGGCTGATGGTGGCCAGGTCACAGTCCTGCTCCCCAGCCTTGAGCCCTGCTTGTGCAAAGCTGATTTCTGCATGGGACTGATCAGCTGAGAGGAGAAAAGTGGCCTTGAAAGGGTGGCTGCAGACACAGAGCCTGGCCTGTCTGTGAGGAGGGACAAGGGCTCTTTTGTGCCCTGGGCCCCGCTGACACACGATCTCCGAGCGAGTCCGTGGGTCAGGAATCAAATTAAAATGCATTTCCTCCCTTCCCGTAAGAGAAGCCGGTTCGATGTCCCTGCTGTTCCCTGCCTTACGGGAAGCCTGCGGAAACGGGGGGTTCAGGGAGATGAATCCAGCGCAGGATCTCAGGGACCAGGAGCTTCTGCAGGAGAAAAGGTCTGAGTAAGGGTGCCCTTGCAATGAGCGTGTGGGACATACCCCGACCCAAACCTCACCAGGATTTTAGGTGGAAAAGAGCAATCCCAGCCTTCTCAGGTAAAGGGCTCAGCTCCAACCTGGTGTCACCATCCTGAGGGACAGTGTGGCTGTGCCATTTCTTGCAAAACAAGCACTGTCTTGATCCAGAGCTATCCTGCCCCTACCTCCAACTCAGATCCTGCACGGAAGGAGGCGAGCACAGTCTCCTCAAAGCTGCCAGCCTGGGTGATCTCTCACCAAAGTAAAGCATTTTGGTATTAAAAAGCACCTTGACAACTGTTTGCTGGGGGAGAAGGGATGAAGTGATGCTTCCAGCCCATCACAAGGGGATAACACAAGTCCTTGCTCCAGGGGCTGGATCACACAACCTGTCCAGAGGAGCACTGATACAAACCCTGATGATGTTTCCCCCATCCTGCTGCTTTCCACTTGGGGCAGAGCACAAAAAGTGCTGGCTGTGGCTCACACTTCTCAAGGACAGGGGTGGAAACCATACACACACTCACACCCCGACTAACCTGCAACATCTGCAAAAACCCCAATATAACTTTGGGAACCACTTTGTGATGAAAATCAGGAGCCAGCACCGATCTTGCTCCGTCCTGGCCTCGGGGTTTTGCTTTCCCTGCACGCAGTTCAGCTTTTCTCCCATCCTGCTTCCCCCAAGTCCACAGCAGTGTGCCTGTGGATGGAGAGGGTTAACAGAGCTCTAGCAGATGGGAAAACATTTTCCAGCTGCTGTTCTCCGCACTTTCTTCCTTCCCTCTGAGCTCTGCAGATCTGTGGCCAACCAGAGAGGTTGCCCACAGCCCTGGCAGCCGATGAAACGGGTTGGACAGGCCACCGTGACCGAGGGAAGCCACACAAGATGCCCTAAAAGGCACGGGGAAGGGTTACAGAGTTCCAGAGGCTTCAGCCCAGCATGGGATTTCTCCATCTGCATTCTCTCTCTCCCCTGCAGACAACCCAGCACTGATGGGGGGAGATCACCCCGAATTCCAGCTCATCTCCCCACAGGCTCCTGAGACCCCAGCAAGAAAACTCAACCATAACCCATCCCTAAGCCGAGGTGGGGAATCTCCTCCAGCTGCCCAGGGATGTGCCAAGTTCCTCATCTCCATCTTCAGGACAAGGAGCAAACAGTGTTTGCTAGTTGGTTTGAATGGAGCCTTGTCCTCGCTGTCGTGCTCTCCCTCGTTTTCCTTCTGGGAATGCAAAAGCCTTTCTTTTTCCTTTTTTACCCTAGTTTTGCCCAGAATCCCCAGGACAAAACCTGCTGTGTGCGCCGGGCCCGTGGCTGCAGTCCACCCCCTCACTCCAGTCCCGCTGCATCCGCAGGGAGCGAGCTGCAGAGGCCAGGGCCAGCCAAGGCATGTGAAGGCACAAGAGCTGGCAGCTGGCACTGCCCTTTGCTGTGCCCACGGGTGGCACGAACGCCAGCTCTGACTGTGACACCCTGAGCCCCCGGCAGGGACGAGGGGAGGGTGAGAGCAGCAGCGATCCTTGAGGATGCCAAGCAGGATAAACACTTCTGTGATCACCAAAAGCAAACAAACCACGATGCTTTGGTGAGAACCACCTGCAGTTGCCTCATCACTTCATCTCCTGGCCCTTTCCAAGGTCACAGTGGGAAGTTTTTTCTCTGGCATTGGGTGCAGGTGACCAGGCACAGCTTTTTGGGTGCCCTCCAGCCATCCACACACAGTTTCCTCCATGCTGAGCCACGTGCAGCTTGCAATGGCTGGACCACCTCTCTCTCTGCAGTGTGCCCTTGGACCTGTTTATCCCAGGAGACGTGGGAGTTTTTTCCCAGAAAACAGGTACCATCTGTACCAGTGGATGAAGGCAGCACAGGAGAGGAGCCCGGTGACGAGAGGAGCCTGGGCAGATCAGTGCCGTCAAATAAAGTACCCACAGGCATGTGCATGTGAAGTCAGCAGCCCAAAATGCTCCTGTAACTGTATCTGCCAGGGATATTTAGATCAGCCAGTATGGGGAAGGAGTGGGCTGTCATGGGAGAAGGTCACGGGCAGCTGAGAGATGGGCAGTGCTCCACAGGGAGACCATGGGATGGACACTGAATTGCCAAGTAAAGGCCTTGACTCCTGATTTCTGCTCCATTTTTCAGCATTCCCAGTGCCATGCCAGCCGTGTTTCGTGCTCAGGAATTTGCCAGCAGCAGCAAAGTCACTGAAGATAACAAAGCACAACCAAATCACGGCTGTGATTAATATGTTTTCACAGGGGGCTGATGAGGTTTAATTGGCCTTCCCAAATAATTAATGTGGATTAATCTACCAGCAGGACCTCACAGAGGCAGCCCTTGGTTCTGCCACAGCTCCCATTGTTTTATGCTGAAGGTTGAAACCACGATCCATTCACCACATCTTCTCCCTGACTCCCTTCCAAAGGACACACGGAGAACGTGGGTGTTTTCCCTGCCCTAATTCAGAGGCATTTAGTAGACTCATCAAAATCCTCGCTCGGGATCAGGAACTACTCGAGACTCTGGGAAGCAAACGACCTGGAATTGTTTTTCACTGCTCCAGGACTGTGGTTGAAACCCTCTGTGACCAAAAGCAAACAGGCGGCGCGTTCGGATGCTCCTGAGTCTGTCTGCTCGGAGCCATGGGATAGGATCAGGCCGAAATCTGAGCCTGCCCAAACTGCCTGGTTTTCATCTGCCCTTTCCCTTTGGGCCCTTTCTGCCACGGTGACCTTCAGAGCCTTTCTCCTCCGGGCTGGCCCCGGCCACCGGCGTGGGCTGAGGACATCCTCAGCTGTCCCAGCTCCACCATCCCCAGCGCTTCTCCCCAGCGATCCCAAGGCAAGACAGCTCCAAAATTCATTTCCAGGACACCCAAGCAGATTAAGGGGCTTTATCCATCTCCCTGCCAGGCAATATCCCTCCTTTAACCCTGATGGGTCTAATCCACCCCTTCCTCTGTCCCCAGAATAGTCAGAGCACCTCATTTAAACCAAAAGAATCTGTGTTTCTGTCCCTACAAAAGAGCACCTTTGGAGGGCAGCTCCACTCCAGAAATGGAGCCACTCCACTGAAGCAGCCCCGTGCCTCAGTTTCCCCTCCTGTCACCAGGCTGAGGAACAGCAAAGCTGAATTTGTTTTCTCCACGTAAAATATTTTTCTAGGGGTGTTTTGGTTTCCTAGAGGGTTTTTCAGTAACTTGATCCAAGCTAAGAAGGGGAGAGAGAATCTTGAGAAAAGATATAACGAGTTCAAAAGAACTTTATGACTGTTTGGAGGTCAAATAAAATGTTTTGCTTTGAGACAAATGACTTCTTGTGGGAATTTCTGGTTTTCCCCAAGAAACTCCCTGAATTCCTCCCTGAATCAATCCCCCTTCCAGCCTTTGCTTCCCAAGGGATACCAAAACCTCCTGCCTTGCTCCACACCATGGGAAGTCAATCAGGATTAACCAAATCTGTGGCTTTAAACTGAATTTAAAAAGCATTAAAACCATCGGTGACAACGGTAATTAAGGCCACCTTCATTCAGTTGAACCTGACTCAATTCCCAGCATGGCAGGGCTCTGGGTATGGATCCTTCTGGAAGCAAACATTAACCCTGGCCAATATTTAATCTCTTTATCAACACTTCCCTTTCTGTTTCAGCAAAGGTGATGCTCCCTGCCTGTTTTTCCCCTGCAGCATCCTGTGGGATTGGGGTGGATCCTATCTGAACCCTCAAACTTCCAGTTTTACTTATTCCACAGGGGAAACAGAGCACTTGTATCCTTTAGGCTTCCTGGAGATAGAAAAGTGGTGTTTCTATCAGGAGTCTGACTTTGGTTTTTCCCTCCATGACCTTTTGGTGCTCACGGGAGGAAGCAACAGTCAGACTGGGAGAAGAGTGTGGGTCCAGTTTGTGGCCAATTTGGTAACCCTACAAACTCCGTATCTGGGAGAAAGCACATTTCCATGGACACCCCCCGGCCTCCTGCCCACACCAAGGGAGTCACAACCACCCTGGGAAAACCAAAGGCACTCTGGGGGACAACCAGGATAACACAATTATAGGGCTCCATCATGGCACCACCAGAAAACCCCACACGGGGTGGACTTTGGGGGATAACTTTTTGCTCCACAGGGAGCATCTCGTGGAGGCAACAGGGTCTTTGCTTCATGGGCGGTTCCCATCCAGGTTTTAGTGGGGGCTGCTCAGCACTGAGGAGGGAGCCCGGCGTGGCCGGCAGCACGCTCGGCTGCCAGAGAACTATTCGTGGCTTTGGCTTCGTGTCAACAACCCGAGATAAAAATCGCACTGGGCAGAGACAGGATAAAGTCACTCAGTGCCATGACCGTCAGAAATCCTTCTGGGGGTTTTATAACCCACTAAGCCCCGAGATGCGGCCGTGCTTCGGGGCTCAGCACATTTTGGGGTCTCTCCCTTTGCACTGGAGCCCCTTATCCTATCAGCCACCCTTTGCTTGAGGAAAAACAAGAGGAATTTGGTGGTAATGAAATGGCCCAATTTTGGCAGCAGCAACCACGAGCCAGGGCCACCATCCCACAGTGTTGGTGGCCCTCCAGAGCCGGGTTTGCTGCTCCTCATCTCATGTGCAGGAAAGCAGTGGGCTGCAAATGGCTTTTGCAATAAACTGATAAGAAAACTGGAACAGAAAGAGAAATGTTTTGCCCCTAAAGTTGTCCCTGCAGCGATGTCAGCCAGTGCCCAGCTCTGGGAAAAAGGGTGTTTTGGAGGTTAGGAGCTGCTAGAAGGAGTCAAACGGTTTGAAATCAGAGTACCACCCATTACAATGTAAATTAAAACACTCCCAAAGAAATTACATAGGGAGCCCAGCATGCAAAGAGGTGGAAAAACACGCGGAGCAAAGCAGGGAGTCAGCTCCACGGCTTTAACCAGAGGTATGTACGGGAAATCACGGACAAACAGCCAGTGAGTTCCCCAGGGAAGGGAGAAACTGAGCAGCAAAGATACTATTGTGAGCTAACACATACAAAAATCCAATAATTCGGGCAAAGAGCAGCAAAAGGAGCAGGAGGCTTCCCTGAGTGCCCAGTTTGAACCACTTGTGCCAGTGCCAGCACCAGCCTATGCCAGTGACTGCCTGCTGGCTGCTCGTCCCACTGCCCTGTCTTGGGGCACTTTAGGGCTTTTGGGGCAGTTTTAGTGTCAGTAGGGGCAGCATGTGGGGTCGAGAGGAGGAGAGCAGGAGAGTCGGGGTTCGGCTCTGTCCTTGCGGTGCCCCACTCCCTGCTTTGGGTGCACTGGGACCCTGTGTCACCCATGTCACCCAGGCAGCAACAAGTGCCACCACGAGTATGTGCCTGCGTGTGTCCGTGTCCACGTGCGTGTGCACATGGGGGGGTGTGTGTGTCCCACCCGTGTGTGCGTGTCCCCTTCACCCCTGTGCGTGTCGTGTCCCCTTCACCCCTGTNGTGCCGGGGGTCGGTGCCGGGGGTTCAGCGCCGATCGCCCCGCTCAGGAGGGCGGCGGAGGCCGCGCCATGCCCGGCTTTGGTCCCGGTGCCGGTGCCGCCGCCGGTGCCGCCGCCGCGTGTGAGCAGGGACGGGCCGGGCGTGGGGCTGCACCGCCCTCCCGGCGCTGGGAACGGGGCTGGGATGGGGCAGGACCGGGGCCAGAACTGCCCCGCCCGGGGCTGGGACCGCCTCTTCCCCCGGGGACGGGACAGGAGTTTTCCTCCCTGGATGGGAACGTGGGTGGGATCAGCGCTGAGGTCGGGGCAGGACCTCTCTTTCCCCCTCCAGGATGGCACTATGGATGGGATCGGGACTAGGGCTAGAGCAGGACCCCTCCGCTCCCTCCCTCGGAGATGGGAGTATGGATGGGATTGGGGCTGGGACCGGGACCGACCACACTCCCCTTTTCTCCCCCATGAATGGGACCGGGATAAGGGCTGGGACAGGAGACCCCCTCCCATCCTCCAGAAATGGGAGCATGGATGGCACCAGAATTGGGACTGACATTGGAGACAGATGATTGCTCCCCAAATCCTCTCCCGGGAATGGCACCGGGGATAGGGCCAGAGTTAGGACAAGGACAGGACCTCTCCCACCTCCCTCTCCCGGGAATGGGACTATGGATGGGATTGGAGCTGGGACTGAGACTGGACTCACTTCCACGGGTGCTAGGACCAGGACTGATGCCAGGACTGGGATGTTGGGACTTTTCATCACTGCTGGAACCAGGAGGACGTGGCAGAAGGTTTGCTCGAGCTTTGCTCCTTGCTGTGTCTCCTTTGAACTGCTGTCCCCCCAGAGTCCTGGACAGGAACAGCCCCACTGGATCATGTGCAGGTGGCCCAGTTGTTTTCCACCGCCGCGAGTGCGGAGCGAGCCCTGGTGCTCCCTCGAGTATTCCCCATCTGTGTCCCTGGGTGAAAGCCAGGTCCTCCTTCTCCAGCTGGATCTGATTTCATGTGGGGGTCCTTGGGCCCCCTGGATATGGCTGGGGGGGACCGTGAAGCCCCTGATGGAGGAGGGGAAGGACACCAATGGCATCTATTATTCAACAGCAGAAAGTGGCAGCTGGCTAAGAAGGCATTAAGAGGATATGAACTCCTGGCATGAACACAGTGCTGCAGAGATCTTGCTCACGGACCTCCATGCCAGAAAAGAGCAAAAAAAAAATATTCCTGTTTCCTTCTTCTGATGTAATTTGTTTGAGGAGGGAAAACAATACATCACATCACAGCTATTTGGGGCTGATAAGGGAGGAAGGACAGGGTTGCTGCTTGCCCAGAGGGAGGGAGATGCCTGGGCAGAGCTGGTGAGTGAGGCTCAGCTGGGTGAAGCTGCCCAGCAGTGCCCTGAGTGCCGAGTTCAGCCCATCTCTCCTGGATTTGGAAACACTTCTTGGGCGAAGGTTGGGTTCACCCAACCACAGCACCTTGGTTTCATCCTCCAGATCCTTCACCCTCCCAAGGAGGGATGATATCCAGAGGTGACAGATGGACATGTGGATGATGTCCAGGGAGTTGTTGCTGTCCTTGCATGAGCTGTGACCTGTGGGGTGATCGCTGCTGCATCTCCTCCAGCCTGGTCCTCCAAGGTCTGAACACCCGCAGCTCTTCCTCTGCAAGATAAAGCCAAACAACTCAAAACCAAGATGCAGGCGCCTTCCTCATCTCCAAGGGTGATTAATTATGGCCAGGCCAGCTGAGAGGTCTGCTTGGCAGCTCTGTGCTGGATGCTTCAGCAGGCCAGAGGTGTTTTTCTAAAAGCTGCTTTGGAGCGGAGAAGTGGTCCCCTGGAGAGTCCTCTTCCCATCAGACCTTTTCCAAGCCTAGCTGAAGTCCCAACAGCTTCCAGCAAGCAGGAGCTTCCCAGCTGCACTGCCCACTGCAAAGAAAAACCTTTCCTTTCCCTTCTTTTGCTTTTTCTCACTTTTCTCCACTCATTTGGGCGTGAGAGAGATGGAAGGAGGGTGTCAACCCTAACCCACCTTACTCATTTCTGTCCTTCATGCAGGTCACCTATCACCCAGGGGACCCAAAACAAGAGCCTCCCTTGCCCCAAATCTCCATTTCCCAGCTCCACAGCAGCTCAAACAAGCCCAAGGAAGAGGCGGATGTTTTAAATCCCTCTGAAAAACAAATGATTTGTGCAGCTGCAGCGCAGAAGACGGAGGCAATACGCAGTGAGCCGACCTGGAAAGCAGCCCCACGTTTCCTTTCGTGGCTTCATTTTTCAACCGTTTTGGCAGCCAGGCAGGTTTCTAAGACGCTTTCAAAACATTTCTGTGTTGACTAGCGGGCAGGAATGTGATACAGGAATGGGTGGATCGGGAAGGTCAGGCTGGCCACAGCAGAGCCTGCGCTGCACCCATGGGTGCAGCTCATGGGAGACACTGGCAGAGGTGCTGGGGACAAAGCTGAGATATATAAAATCTCTTTTTTTTTAGTCTTTTTTTGGTTTTGTGTTTTAAAGCCTTAGGCACAGCAAAGAGGAGAGTTTGGGAGTGTTGGGCTGCGCCTGCAGCCCTGCCTGGTGTTGGCTGGTGGGAGAGGAGAGGGTGAACACTCACCTAAATCTGTACAAGTGCAAACAGATGCCCTGACTTCTCGTGGTCTCCTGGCTGGAAAAGTGTTCAGTCACCTATGTGGGACACAGAAACCTGCCCTGCGTGACTGGGCTTGCAGGAGGGACATCCCACGGGAGCAGATGTGATTTTGCAGCTTCCCAGGATGCCTGAATTCTCCCTCCAGGATGTTCTTCTCCAGGACCATCAGCAAATTTAGGGGGCAGCAAAAGCCCATCCAGCTGGAGAATGAAGCCTCTGTTCACGGTGCCATTGGGGTGTGCTGGAGATGAGGTCAGGTGGGGCTGGAGAGAGACATGGGAGCACCTTGCCAGCAGCTAACCAAGCTCCAGAATAGGGTGGGTTGGTTGGAGGTGGGAGCTGGGGCTGGAAAAGCATAGAGTCATGGAATTAGTAGGGTTGGAAAAGCCCTCTAAGATCATGGAGTCCAACTGTTAACCCAGCATTGCCGTGTTCGCCGCTAAACCCTGTCCCCAAGTGCCACATCCACACACTTCTTGAACACTTCCAGGGACTGTGGCTCCACCACTTCCCTGGGCAGCCTGTCCCAATGCCTGACCACCCTTTCAGTCAAGAAACCTTTCTGAATATCCAATCTAAACCTCCCCTGGTGTAACTTGAGGCCATTTCATTTTGTCTGTACCAGGAGCCAGTCCGTCTGTCCATCCCTCATCCGCACGTGCTCTGGGGGAATCTCCTCCTGCCACCTCTGAGGCTGCAGCACCCAGGAGGTGGTGGTGGGTGGGTGCTGAGCACAGAGAGACACTTTCCACCCTTTTCCACCCTTTTCCCACTAATCCCTTTAACAGGAACTGACAAATGTCTGGGGCTGGTGCTCCTTGGAGGAGAGGGAACTGGAGGAGACCCGATGCAGGTGATCTCTCTGGGGCAAGCAGCTGCAAGCAGCGAGCCTCGAGCACATTGCTTCAGTGCAGCGAGGGCTTTGCTCTGTGGCTGTGGCCACCTGTCTGCGGATTTTCTCTTCTCCACCTGTGGTTGGGGATTTTTCTTAGCCCAGCTTTCGTTTCCTCCCCACTGAGCGCATGGGATGTCCCTCCCCTCCTCCTCCTCACCATCAGGAAGGTGATGGAGGTGCCACTCACTTTTCCTCCGAGCTCCTACATAGCCCAGGTTTTTGGGAGCGTTTTTCAAACTCCAAGTGCATTTTCCCCCCTCAGGATGATGTTTGCAAAGAGGGGTAGGGGTGCTGCCATGACCTCCCAGGCAGCAGGGGCTGCCTACTGGGCCCTAAAACACAAGCATCCTGTTGTGACCAAAAATGTTGCTTCTGGGAAGACCGTAAATAAACAAACACCTCACAGCAGGGCAGGTGAGTTAAAATTAACCCGTAGGCTTGGGCTACGTGTGCTGTGGGTTCCTAGATATGGTTCTGCTCTGCAGCCCGTGCAGGGAGGGAGTGGGGGTCACAAAAAAGCCACAAAACTCAACGAGGTCAGCTCTGGCAGGGTCATCTCTGCTTCTGCTGACCCCATTGATGGCTTTCTTAGGAGCAGAGATGCTGAGTTTTTTGCCAAATTTCATTACTCCTCTTTCACTTCCTCTTCCTCTGGGACTGCCTAGAAAATAGTAAATAAGACAGATTTAAAAAAAACCCAAACAAACACATTCAAGGTCTTATTCAAGAGGGTTTGAGCAAGTTGCAACAGCAGGAGCTGCTGAAAGAGGTGTCCTGGAGGACAGAACTTGCTGCTGGAGGAGGTTTTGCGCTGATCCTGGTATTCAAGAACACAGTTAAACACGTCTTCAAACCAAGTCTTCCTAAGACCACCAGCAGTGACTGATCCATGTAATAGTCCCAGCCTAAAATAGTGCTGGAGGAGAGGCTCTCCTGAAAAAGGCTCCTTTCTCCTCATTTCTCTATTTGCAGAGTTGCTGAAGAGCTGTGCAGGAGTGGTCCCAACCACGCCTGGACCCCTGGCAGCAGCTTGGTGGGATTCAGTGGGAATGGGCAGCTGGATTGTGGGGTTCAATCATCCCCAAATTTTGTGGGGTCGCTGTTTGGCTGACCCACCAGCAGCTCAGCCTGGGGGTGGAAACACAGCCTGGCACCACGACGGTGGTTCAAAGGATGGAGTGGCAGGGCTCCCATAGCATCCCATGTCCCCCATTTTTTACCTGATCCTCACGAAATCAGCAGCAAAGAAAAGCCACAGAGAGGCTCAGGAGCAAGTTCCCATCGGTCCTGGAGAAAAAGCCATTTTCCAGTAGTTTTGTGGGCCATTAGTTTTGCTCTCAGCTCCCAGCAGTGAGACCATGGAGACCAGCACAGAGTCCCACCCTGGAATCTCTTTGTTTCAAAAAAACCACAACTTGTTCTCACTACGGGACTTTTGAAATCACTTCCTTCTCCTTCTGCTCCAAAACAACCCTTGTATCCTCAGGGAGATTCCCTCTGAGACACCCCAGGGTATGGCCCTGGACCCCAGAAAGCCACTGTTCCCTGTGGATGCCACACAAGGGGGGTGATCCTTATCCAGCTCAGCCCAGAAAACAGGAGGTTTGCTCAGCCCCACTGAGTCCAGCCCATGCCTGGAGCCCCCTTGGAGGTGTCCATCTAAATTACTTGCAGATAAATTTTATTTGAAACTCACTTCAAATGGGTGACAGAATCACACCAAGTGTCTCTTTAGAGCCCAAACTGATCATGTGGGGATTTGAGGGATGGGTGAGCATGGGGAGGGCACCATTACACCTTCCCAATGTCCCAACAAGCCTCCTGGGTGACCCATCCTTCTTCCTGCCCTTTGGGAGAAGGTTGGTGACATCCTTCTACACTCAAGTCATCCTTTAGCAGCTTCCCCATGGATACAAACCCTGTTGGAAGAAAACCAACATTAGATCTACTTTGACTGTCAATAAAAATAATGGAATCGCTGACACTGGAAACGACCTTTAAGACCATCAGGTAAAACCATTCCCCTGGCACTGCCAAGGCCACCACTGACCCATGTCCCCAAGTGCCACATCCACATGGCTTTAAATCCCTCCAGGGATGGGGACTCCAGCCCTGCCCTGGGCAGGAAAACCTCCCAGCAGAGGATGGATGCAATTCAGCTTCTCTGTTTTAAAACCCCTCCATCATCATGATTTTTTTAAAATTGCATTTTCCTGTATTTTTTTCATTTAACACACCAATTAGACCCAAACTGGGCTCTTGAAGCCCACCCTCAGGAGTGCGGAGTTCTGTGACCCCTGCTTTCCTGCCTGGAGCAAAGAGGGAAGGTGGGAAATTGGGTCCACATGGATTTCACCCAGCCGGAGAAGGGAGACCAGCCCTGAGGCTCGTTCCCAGCTGGAGTCCTTGTCAGGAGGCCAATATTGTTATCTAGGGCCTGGCTGGTGTTTCTTCTTTGGACCTTTGCCACCGCAGTTAAAATATCTCTCCTACCACTCCCAGCATGTAAAGGTCACGTTCCAAAGATTAATCCGGAGTCTCCCAGGCTGGGTCCTTGGCTCGGGATCCCTGCTGGGCCCGACACGGAGCAAAAGCCTCGGGATGCTGAGTGTGCCCTGCCAGTGCTGGACATCCCCTGGCAAGGAGTGGGCTTGTCACCAGCGCCAGGTTCAACGTCCTCCATGAGCTGGACATGGAGCTATGGACAATTCTGAGTTAAACAGAAGCCAATTCCCCCGGTCAAATGGTTAATTCCATGTAAATCTACTCCTAGCCCTCAGCCAAGCAGTCCTGGGAAGTCCAAGTTTGCGAAACAAGCTTTGGAGGCATCGAGTTTGTTTGACCAGCTCTTACAGCTGGTCTTGCGCTGGTCCAAACAAGTTCTGGAATGACAGGAACGGGTTTCCAAGTTAAATACAAGAGGAGAGTAATTGAGTGCCTAATGGAGGGGGTATCAGTGAGACCATTTCCAAACGACGGGATAAGCTGTGCCTAAGGAGCAGAGGATGTGTGGGCAAGGAGAAGGGGAACAGAAATTCCCTTATCCCCAGGGAAAGAGGAGCCGATAGTCTGTGGCACAGGAGGTGGGAAGGACAGTGGGACCTGCAGTGTGTCCTCTGCAGAGACACAACCCTTTGTATCAGCATCGTTTTCCCAGCTGGATGGACCAAACCTGTGGCAACCAAATGTGCACGAAGCAGCTTAGGACAATGCAAGGGTTCCTTCCCCGTGTCTCCCAGGGCTGCTCCTGGTGTCAGCAGGGTTTTCCCAGGAGAGGTGGTGGTGATGGTGCTCCCTGGAATTACTGCCTTCATTCTCTTCTCTTCTTGTGATGAGGAGACCTCTTTGAGGAAGTCTTGGTTATCCTGGCAGCACTGCTGATGTGGACACCACTGATATTCCAGGCTGAGGATAAGGGGAAACTGTTCCACCACAGGCAGGTTGTGCAAGCTCCATCCTCAGAGCTTTTCAAGACCCAACAGAATAAAGCCCTGCATAACCAGGTCTGACCCCAGAGCTGCCCCTGCCATGTCCAGGAGGTTGGACTGAGACCTCCTGAGGTCCTTTCCAACCCAGCTTATCCTGTCATACCCTGATCCAAGGATCCCAAACATATCAGTGATAGAGCAGCACCATGACCTGGTCTCCTGTGGCTCCCCTGCCCTGAGCCCTGCGTCTCTGTCACAAACTGGGGGAGTCATGGGGAGTTTTACCGAGGCCAGCAGAAAGTCAGATCCCTTTCTTTCAGCTTCCACATGAACTTCACCCTGCAACCTTCCATGAAAGCCAGCAAGTCTGGACTCTGAACCCACCAGCTGGTGACATTTAATGACAATCACCTCGGGCTGATAGCTGTCAATAAAATCGAACCACAGACTCCTGCAGAAACAACAGAGTCTCATCGTCACTGGGATCTACCTCTTCCTGGTTAGGAAACCCCACGAGGAAGACCCTTCCCTTAGCTAAGAGCCTGCAGGTGTTTCCTGATGATTCCAGGCATGGGGACTGTCCAAGCTGTCCCTTTCAATGAGTCACTCATGGGGTGTCCATGGCAAAGCCTTGGAGCCACAGGTAGAACCCTCTGTGATTTTTAGAACAAACAGATCATCTGTTAAGAAAACACAAGGCAGAGATAATTTCAGGAGCAAGTATTTCCAAGGGAAGTGGATGGAGATTTCTCTCCAGATAGATAATCACCAGGGAGAGGGATTGCCTCCAGTTTACACAGAGTGAGTCACTCACCTTCCTGCGGCAGGAGGAAACCCTCTGCAGATTGGCACCCCATGGACCTTTCCTTTGTATGGAGGCCGCTATTTTGGGATACAATGCTACAATGCTCTGCTTCTTCCCATGTCCCTCAGGGCCAGCAGCGTGGGCTGGGGAATCCCCGGCACAGTGGGGACCCTCCTCACCACCCTCGCTCCGTGCTTCCTGTCCCAGCATGGCTATGGAAGGATGGCAGCGGCTGGGAGCAGGGGGAAAAGTGGGCAGCTCTAGGCAAGGCTCATGCCGGGTGCTGACCAGGACACAGGGAATGGCTTCCCACTGCCAGGGGGAAGGGTTAGATGGGATATTGGGATGGAATTGCTCCTTGTGAGGGTGGGGAGGCCCTGGCACAGGTTGCCCAGAGCAGCTGTGGCTGCCCCTGGATCCCTGGAAGTGTCCAAGGCCAGGTTGGACAGGGCTTGGAGCAACCTGGGATAGTGGAAGGTGTCCCTGCCCATGGCAGGGGGGGGAATTAGGTGATCTTTAAAGTCCTCTCCAGTCCAAACTATTCTGTGATCTTCCATGAGGGCCATGAGGAGGTGGGACATGATCATCTCACTCCAGCGTGGTTTTAGGGTGTGTGGGAAGTCTGTTGCCGAACTGCTGAGTGCCCTCTGCTCTGAAATTCAGCTCTCAATGAGAAACCCTACACCCCAGTGAGACAGAGGATAAAGGGCAGGATTGTGGGACCAGCATCCACAAGAACTGGGGCATGACCTCTGCACCATGCCCTGGCCTCCTCAGAATGACTGAGGCTGGAAGGGTTATCTGCAGTCTCTGCTCCAAGCCTGACCTTCAATGAGGTCAGGTTCTGTCGAGGACATGCTTGGCTGCCTCCAAGGATGGAGATTTTCCTGCTTCCTAGTGGGACCTCTCCAGCCCCTCCGTCAGCCCTGCCTCCCTCAAGCCAACCATGCTCCCCAAGCTGGTTCTGCTCCCAAACTCCCTGAGCATTCCCATTCCATCATGCAGGTGGTTACAGGAGTGATGGAGGTTGTTCAAAGAGCTCTGGAGCCTGCCTTGGCCCTCCAGGACTCCCTGGAGCATGCAGGAGAGGATCTCCCAAGTGCAGCTGCAGTGGGACATTGCGTGTGTGGGATCAACAGCCCACAGCCAGGCATCGGGTTAACCCTTCACATCCCTTCTCCTCCCAGCTGCCCAGTCACTTCCTGCTGTTAGAGGACAGTACTATGGCCATGTCCCTGTGCCACCCAGTTACACCCTCATTTGGGGTCCCCGTATTGCCTGGCGTCCCCAGGATGCTGGTGAGGAGTGAGTGGATCTTTGGAGAGGAATGGGACGAGGGGACGCCACAGAGGGCTGACAAAAACATGGGCAAGGCAAAGGGCTCTGTTTAGGTCTCAGCGAGATCAGAAGTGGGACAGCCTGTCCCTGGGAAATGCCTTTTGTAAAGGGAAAAGGAATGCTCAGAAGACAAAAAACGTTCTCACATCCTGGCAAGGGCAACCTGCACTCCCAGGCACTGCTTCCTTCCCGGCCTTGGCTGGCGAATCCATCTGACCGGCGGCACGGAGGTGCTCTGTGTCGACAAAGTTCATCTCAGCCTGTGCAACCACAGAGTTACCCTGTCCTACAGCCACGGATGTGTATCTCAGATGGTGTCCCAGAGCCAGAGCCAGGAGCGTTAACAGCGCAGGGCTGCCCAGGGCAGGGTTCCCCGTCAAGTTCCAGCCTGAGCTGGGAGACGCCACCACCAGCAACCAAGCGTGGCACAGCAGGTGAGTCAGAGGTGCTCTGCAGCATGGCCAGCCCTGCACGGCGTTTTTGGGAGTCTGGGCATGTAGAAAAGCGAACATGGGCAGCAAGATGTGCCTGCCAAGGCAACAGCAGCAAGGATGGAAAATCCTTATTTTGCATGGTTTAGATGCATCCAGGGGCACACCTGGAAGATCTGGGGCTTCACGGCGCAGTTTTGCTCCTGCAAATGTTGGCCAGATTATGGAATCATGGAATGGTTTGGGTGGGAAGGGACCTCAAAGATCATCCAGTGCCACCCCCTGCCTTGGGCAGGGACACCTTCCACTCTCCCAGGTTGCTCCAAGCCCCATCCAACCTGGCCTTGGACACTCTCAGGGATGGGGCAGCCACAGCTTTTCTGGGCACCCTGTGCCAGGGCCTCACCACCCTCACAGGCAGGAATTCCTTCCCTCTATCCCATCTAACCCTTTTCCTCTCCAGGCTGAACGCCCCCAGCCCTCCCAGCTTGGCTCCAGAGCCCTTTTCCTGAGCTTTCTTAAGCCACACATTCCCAGATAGGCATAATCTCTCTGAAGGGCCAGTATAAAGCTTAACCAAGCTCATGTTTATGCCTCCGAGTGCTGGGACTTTCCAGATTCAAGATCTGCATTTGTAGATGGGCAAAGCAAATGGATTAAGTATTTCATGGAGTTAAAAGCCGGCACAAATCCTTGTTTCATTTGCCCTGTGACTCAGAGATGAACACTCACTCCCTGGCATGGCTTTTGTGTTTGCCACTTTCCCTATCAGCTGTTCCTGGGAAAAAAGACGCTTTCCCAGGGCAGGAGAAATGCCGTCAAAGCAGGAAAAGCAATTTTCTTCGGAAAATCACAGGTCTTCCTAGTGGAGAGGGGCTGGTTTTATGCAGGTGGTGTATAAACCCAGCTGTCAGCTCAGCTGAGCTCAGGCTCATTTAGAATCACAGAATCCTTATGGTTGGAAAAGTCCTCTAAGATCATCGTGCCCACCACTAACCTTGACCCTCCGTGTTCACCACTAAACTGTGTGCCCAAGTGCCCTAATTCAGTGCTCTGAGGCACTGATAATCCAGTAGGGTTGAACAAACTCATCTTTGGGAGAACAACATGAGGCTGTTCTCTGCCTTTAGATGAGAAACCAGCACTGAATTAGTATTTGTACGGGGTTTATTGCTGCTTTCTGGTGCTCAGGCTGAAAGCAGCAATTCAAGCTCATAGAAAACTCAAACCACTCTATTTTTACATTGAGATATTAAATTAGGAGATTACTTATTGTTAAAACGCTTTGATTGGTAATTATAGCCATAATGTCTTTTCTCAGCTACAGGAGAGTAAAAATCTCTGGGGCCCTTTCTTATTTTCTCTCACATTTTGGGGTTTTCACCTCTCCACCTCTCAAAGCCCCACCCGCCAAATAACATCTTTTCACTGGCAATAACAAGCAGCAGAAGAGACAAACTGGCAGGAGTGGGGTTGATCTCTGAGTCTTTGCTCATTTACAGCAGGGATAAACCACTTTCACCCTCAGGATGGAGCTTTGTGGTCACTTTGCTTCAGTGGGCAGGATGCTGCAGCCCAGAGCATTATCTCTGCGAAACAGAGAGGAATAGGAATTACCTCAGCTGGAGACACATCAGCACATTGCTCCCACCACTTCTCCTTCATGCAGGAAGTTTTGGTTCCCCTTTGTGTGTGAAGATCCAGCTCTAAACCCATGTTTCTCCCTCACCCACCCTCTGAAAGCAACATGCCAGGCCATGCACAGAATGGGGAAGAAAGTGCTGAAATTGGCTTGTGCCATCCTTTCAACTCCACGTCCAGTTTCACTTCCTTCCTAGCCCTGGCAGAGGACGTGTAACTCCAAAATGTCCATGGCTGGGCACCTCTAAGGCCACACATTCATCTCCTGATGTCCTCTCCTCCTGTCTGCATCCAGGTGCTTCCTCTTCATCCAGGTCCAGTTTCCTTACAAAAGGAGATTTCTTAGGAGCTTCGTCTCTGTTTCCTTTAGTGGCACCCAGTGTCAGGGGAAGACTTGACAGAGACATCTTTTGTTTGGAAAAGATGCTGGGAAAAGGGAATCCGTGTATGATTTTTACCTTTATTCTTTACCATGAAGGTGGTGAGGCCCCGGCACAGGTTTTCCAGAGAAGTTGTGGCTGCCCCATCCCTTGGAAGAGTCCGAGGCCAGGTTGGAGCAATTTGGTTTAGTGGAAGGTGTCCCTGCTCATGGCAGGGGGTGGAACTGGATGAGCTTTAAGGTCTTTTCCACGAACCATTTTATGATTTGAGGCTGCATCCAGATCCCAAGGTTTGCAATTCCCCTTGGCTGAACAAGAGCCGAGCTCCTGGGCTTCACAGCTGGGAGTGTTTGGGGTTGGAAGGGGCTTTTCTTCAGGAAGGACACTGCTTCTTCCCTGCTTCCCTGGCTGTGGGAAGAGAGGTGAAAAAGGGATATTAAGGCTGGCCAGGGTGAATGGAGGCGTCTGCATGTGAAAGCACTCAGAGAAACTCAGTGCCAGGGTGGAGGGGATGGCTGATGTTGATAACCAGGGCTGCAATGGGATGTGGCCCAGTGGGGCACACTGGAAAGGAGCTGTCCCTGCCCAGCCCAGCAGCTGTGGGCTGATACAGTCCCTGCGCAGCTGAACCCCAGGGAGAGCGGTTCTCTGATAAGGGCAGGGAGCAGCCAGGTGCTGGCATCTCCATCGTCCTCCCACTCCGGGGCTCAAACAGCTCTTCCCGCAGCACTCCTGACCCACACACATCTGCTCTGGATGTGCCCTGTCCTTCCTGAACATCCACCATGGATGCAGAAAGCAATCCAGCAATCTCTTTCCCTCTGCAGCTGTAAATGAGGAGAAGGGCTTCCCGCATATTCCTCCAGCCACACAATAGCCTTGAGCCCTGTGAAACTCCTGGTCCCCAAAACTGCTCTCAGACACAATTTTTGTATAACCTCTCTTCAGGTGGTTATTCACTCTCTGTCCAAGACAGAATTTTCCTCAGCTGCCCTGGAGGGATCATAGAATCACAAAATGGGTCATATTGGAAGAGACCTCAGAAATATAAAATTTCTAAGGTTGAGAAGGACCTGTAAGACCATCAAGTCCAACCATTACCCAGCACCACCATTTTCACCTTTAAACCACATCCCCGAGTGCCACATCCACACGTTTCTGAACACTTCCAGGGATCCAGGGGCAGCCACAGCTTCTCGGGGCACCCAGTGCCAGGGCCTCCCCACCCTCACAGGGAACAATTCCTTCCCAATATCTCATCTGACCCTGCCCTCTGTCAGTGGGAAGCCATTCCACTTGTCCTGTCACTCCAGGCCTTGTCCAAAGTTCCTCTGGAACTCTCTTGGATCCCCTTTAGGCACTGGGAGGGGCTCTAAAGTTTTTCTGGAGGCTTTTCTTCTCCAGGCTGAAGAGAAGACACTGAGGAGACCTTATAGGAGGCTTCCAATGGAAGGATCCAGGATATCCAGCCCTCCACCTGCAGATAAAAATACCCCGGTGGGAGCAGGCAGGGATGGACCTGGCCAGGGACAGATAGTGCTGGGATCACAGCAATGTGCCCCGGTGAGTTTTGAGTTACACATTAACAAGAAAAGGAGGAGAGCAGCAGTGATGGTGACGCAGGACCAGGCAGGGAATTTATAGCAGGACTGCACACGGGACAGCCCCATCCCGACGTGCTCCTGGCAGCAGCAGGTCTCTGTGACCTGGAGACACTGAGGCTTTTGGGATCAGATCCGTTTCGATTAGGCCAGAGCCAATTTACAGTAAGATTTGTCAGTCTGACAAACTTGTACTCCCAAGGAAGGTGTGGGAGATCAAATGGGGACTGTAAGAAGGATGGGGACAAACTTTTAAGCAAGGCCTGTGGTGATAGTACAAGGGGTGTGGTTTTATACTATAAATGAAGAGATTTTGTTTAGATATGAGGTAGAAGGTTTTTATAATGAGGGTGGGGAGGCCCTGGCACAGGCTGTGCAGAGAAGCTGTGGCTGCCCCTGGATCCCTGGAAGTGTCAAAGGCCAGGTTGCATGGGGCTTTACATCAGCAGAGAGGCCACATGCACTTCAAAGCACCACGAAGCACCTGGATAGCCTTGGAAACACAGCCACACTGGGATGGGACAGAGGGCAGACACCGAGCCCTGCTCCAGATGTCTGGATGCCTCATGTTCACATCTGGTCACATGCAATCAGAGAAAGAGCAGGAAAGCTGCCAATTCCTGGAGGAAAACAAACCCCATAAACCTGCCAAGCATCCCTGCTCAGAGATATTTACACTTTCAACGTGTTCTCATGGAAATTAATCCCAGTCTCACCCCTGCAGGTATGGTAAACATTAGTAGTGAGGAATGGGGAGAGGCCAGGACAGCGGAGCAAGGGGAACAAAGCTGTTTGGGTGTACTAGCCTTCCCCGAAATGTGGTGGAACAGGCCCAAGCAGGACGTGGCAGGGCTGCTCGGGCTCCCTTCCAGCCCGGCCGGACCTCCAGCCCCCCGCGGCCATCCCGGCTGCAGGACGAGTCCTTCCATCCCACGCTGACCCGCAGGAGGCTGATTCCATCCCCCGGGCTCCCCAACAGCTCCTTCAAGGTTTCCTCAATCTGCACCGGGTTACAACAAGCCTCAAAGAGGGATTTTTAATTCCGCTGGGGAATGCCAAAGCGTGCAAGAAGCAAGGAATTCTATGGATGGGGGAAAATGCATCATGCCCTGTGAAACTTATTTTCCCCCACCTGTATAACTTTGTGCTTCCTGCATCTTGTTCTTCCCAACCCCTATATTTTCTTTCCTATTTTTCTTTATATTTTAATATTTCTTTATATTTTTCTTTCCTGGCAAAAAGCAGTGAGCAGTGTCAGCTGCTGAGGAGTCACCTGTCCCCTTCCCGTGGCTGTAGGACCGGTGTGATTCGCATCCACATGGCACCCCCACGTGGGGAAAGCCTGGAGGCTCCAGCCCCAGCCTGACGTTTTCCTTTTCGTGGAAGGAAGGCAGGCTGGAAACTCCTGGTTCGGTGCCACCATGAGCTTTGAAGTCCTGGAAGAAACACTCAGAACAGAATCGTGGATGTCAGATAATCTCAAGCCCAGTTTCTGGCTTTACCTGCTCTTTGGAGTGGTCGGGAACATTATGGACATTATGGCTAATTATTCCAGATAATTTTGTCCTTTCTTTATTTTTTTTTTAATACTTTTATTCACTTTTTCCTTTTCATTTTTAAAATTATTTTATTCTTATCTGTATATGATCTGAGATGTATTTTCCAATATAAATGAATTTTTGATTCTATGTGTGTGTCTCTCTCAATCATTATATCCATTTGGTTTTTTATTATTTATATATTCATTTAAATATAAAATAAATTCTTGTACATTCATATATATCCACACATAATATAAAAGAAACATTCCTATACAAGAGAGCTGGAGAGGGACTTTGGACAAGGGCCTGGAGTGACAGGACAGGGGGGAAGGGCTTCCCACTGTCAGAGGAAATAGATGGCATGTTGGGAAGGAATTCCTGGCTGTGAGGGTGGGGAGGCCCTGGCACAGGGTGCCCAGAGAAGCTGTGGCTGCCCCTGGATCCCTGGAAGTGCCCAAGGCCAGGCTGGATGGGGCTTGGAGCAGCCTGGGACAGTGGAAGGTGTCCTGCCCATGGCTAGGGGGGAATGAGATATTTTTTAAGGTTCCTTCCAACTAAACTATTCTGGGATTCTATGATATTCCTAAATATTCATATTTACTACAATTAAATATCCTATATTTCATATAAAAAGCTGACTTCCCTGGAGGAAGCTCCTCAGGAGCTGCTGTGCTGGCAGCCCCCTCCCTCCACAGCTTCTAGTGGCGAGCAAGCCCTTCTGCCAGGAACGTTCCTGCCAGCTCAGCAGGCAAAACCCGCGTTATCAGCACCGCCTCGGATTTGCTGCCGCAGAAGCTGCTCTGCCAAGGCTCTGGCAGCCGGAGCTGCCTCGCGCGTTAAGCACGGGCCCAGCGCGCGTTCCAACTCGCCGGATTCCGCTCAGAAGCGCATCCTGGCAGCCAAGAGCCCTCCAACACCACGCGGTTTCGTACTTAAAAAGGTTTAAACCCCTGCAGGGATTAAATTCAGATGTGAAGAATGAACGGGCCCAACGGGACAACAGAGCGGCCGCTCGGGAGCCGGGATCCAACGGGGTGCCTTCACCTGAGGATGGGAATCGAGGGAGCTCCGTTCCTTAGAGTTCCTCTCCAAATTTTGCTTTCATGGCTAAATTCTTTTTTTTTGTTTGTTTTTCTTCTGGATGACGGGATACGCTGCTGTGGGTTGTCACCCTCAGCTGGAATTTGGCTCTTGGGGTTTCCAACCTTGATGTCTCATCTCTGTTGGGGTTCCCTGAGAGGTGTGTATTGCTCTGGGACTGTATTCTGTGCCCTCCTTCATATAAAATGAAATAAAGCAAAATGAAATGAAATGGAATCAAATGAAATTAAATAAAGCAAAATTAAACAAAATAAAATAAAAGGTCAATAAAATATAAAATAGTCACTGGTCTAGTGGAAGGTCCCCCTGCCCACGGCAGGGGATGGAACTGGATGATCCTTAAGGGTCCCTTCCAGCTCAAACCATTCTGGAATTCCATGAGACTCAACTGCCTTCAAGTCCTGCGACCAGAAAGGAGAAATCAAGGAGTAAAGACTCAGAATATGCCAAACTCAAATTATGCTGTGAAAACAAGTATTTTGATAAAATACACAGCACTTAGACACTTATAGTATTGACTTTCTGATAATCTTCTTTATTTCACATCCTTTTTCTCCCCTATCACGATTATCAGCAGTATTATTAAGATGTGGAAGAGCTATGGGCAGCTCCAAGAGGCAGCTCCATCAGGATTTATCATCCCAGATGCAAATTCCTCCAGGACTCACGTTGAACCTGCAGCACTCCATGAGTCAGGCTTCAGGGAATCTGTGGTCAAATAGATAAAATATAATTATTCATGGAAGAATACAAGCAAATAGTGGAAAAACAACTGCATGATAAGGGAGGATGATACATCTGCCTGCAGGCCTGGTACCTAAAATGCTTCTCTGTCCTGCATGCAGAAGTCTGGGCACGATTTTTGGAGCAACCTGGGCTAGTGGAAGGTGTCCCTCCCCATGGCAGGGGGGTGGAACTGGATGGGCTTTAAGGTCCCTTCCAGCCCAAACCATTCCATGATTCCATGAAGGGCTGCACACACAGATCCCATCTTTGCATCCCATATTTGCAGCCCAAACAGAGAGATGAAATATATTTTCACAGCACCTGCTGATGCACCAAGTCTCACTAATCATTTCAAGTTTCCCGGGGAGAAAGAGTTAAGACCAATTAGCAGCACTAAATAAACCAATAGCTGGAGGGGAAAGCAGAATTCAAGTTGCACTTTAGTTTTAAAGATGGTTAAAGTGTCTTTAAAGGCGAGGGGTCATTTTCTGGGAGCTGGAGCAAAGCAGCTCATCAATAATGAAGGAGCCGGCGATGGAGCAGCGGCAGCAACGCTGGAGCACTAGGGAAAATGCAATTATGGGAATTGCCTGACGCTCTGCAAACTGCCCCGGTAATTTGCTTAAGGGAAACAGCCAAATGCACGTTAATATTTCAAAGACTTCGTTGCAGCAGAACTAATAAGCAAAGGCCAGGAATTTCACGGGGTGGGGAGGGGGGTTAAAACCCCAAAAAGCACCTCTGATCAGGAGGTTTTAATTCACACCCAGTGAAACATGACAGGGCTGGGAGCATCAGTTCTGCTTCCTGGGCTCTCTGCGTCTGCAGTGCTCAAGGGTTCAGCTTTGTTTTATTTTCCTTTGGTTAAAACCATCCCCCTGCAAAGGCTCGTGTCCGGGTGCTCTGCTCCCAGTGAGTGGCCCTTGGGATGCACCAGGATCTGGGTGCCAGCCTCAAGGCATTTCTCCAGCTGCTGTCAGGAGGTGATGGTCCCTCATGTACTTCAAGTCCAGCTCTTGCTGCCCAGCTTTGTTTGGGCAGCCTGGAAAGTGCTGGAGGGAAGGGGATGGCTGCTTTGTGCTGGGGAGCACCCCGGGAGTGCCACCAGCTCTGTGCCGCACCCCAATCCCGCTGTGTGGATCCTGCACTGGACTCGTGCCTTGGAGGGCACTGCACTCCTCTGGGCACCTCCCTGCACCCCTGAGCACCCCACAGCATCCTGACCACTCCCCGGGCACCCCCCTTCACCGCCCCATGCACACCCTGCACCCTGCCTGTGCAATCCCCTTCACCCCGGTGCACCCCTTGTGCAACCCCCAAATCCTTCGTGTACCCCCTTGTGCACCCCTACACACCCCTGCACCCTCATTGTGCCTCCCCGTGCACCCCATACACACGCCTACTGTGCACACCCCACACACTCCCCCATTGTGCACACCCATACACACTCCATAACCCCCATTGTGCACACCCATACTCACTCCATAACCCCCATTGTGCACACCCATACTCACTCCATAACCCCGAACTGTGCACACCCCATACACAGCCCCATTGTGCACACCCACACACAGTCCATAGCCCTGAACTGTGCACACCCCATA
>VZTF01002316.1:1045530-1129590 GCA_013397755.1 Cnemophilus loriae | reverse complement strand
GGTTGGGAGTGAGCTCTGGAGGCAGGACAGGGCATGGATGGGGACGCACTTGTGAGGATGGAGGTGCGGGGGGGCAGCGCTCGGTCAGGGACCCCATCCCCAGCGGAGGCTCTCCAAGGGAAGGGCTGGGAGGGGGTCAGTGCCTGCGGAGGGCTTGGCTGCACGGAGGCGTTGGGGTTGTGCTGCTTGTGGGGTGCTGCCACGGGAATTTTGGGGGCTCGTGTGGTGTGTTGGTGCCAACAGCGAGGGGTTGGTTGCCTTGGGGAAGAAGGTCACGTCTGGAGTTGATCCAGGGACGCAGACTATCCCGGCGTGTGCCAGGAGCACACAGGAGCACACAGGAGCAGGGACAGCCGGAATTGTGCAGCAATTTCACACACGTTCCCACGTGCGATGGGAACGACCTGCAGATGCACCGGGGAGGCTCTTCGGTGACCCTGCGGTCCGTGGGAATGTGGGGTGCTGCCCACCGGGGGGACTGGTGTGGGAGCAGAGGCAAGCAGGAATGGAAATTTGGGAAAAAGGCTGTGCCCGGTGTGGCTTGTCTGGGTAGGCAGGTTGGTATCTGGGAGACCTGAGCTGTAGCGGGGTCTCGAGCTGGTCCGTGGCGGTTCCTGGGTTGGTGGTTCCGGGGGTTGTGCGGAATGGCCGGGATGTGGGGAGAAGGGAGCGCTGGGGAGGATGGAGAGGCAGCTCCTGTGCAGCGCCAGGGGAAGGCAAGGAGTTGTGTGGGGCTGAGATCTGTGCCTGTTCCGTGTCCGTGATGCTGCCCGCTTTGGGGTGCTCTGGGCCGTAAATGGTTTGCAGCCCCGTGGAGATTCCCGATGTGGCGCTGGGATTTCTCCGTGGGGACAGGAGATTGCAGGGTTTTGCCAGGTGGAGAACTGGGTAATAGTGAGCAGGAGAGGAGGGAACATAAACAGGATTCCCTTGTCATGCCCAGAGCTCCCCAGCAGCCCTGGCAGGCAGCTGCAGTGAAGGTCTCTCCTTGGCTCATTCCTGCCTCCCAGCCTCTTATTTTAGGGGTGGACTCTGCTTTTGTCAAACAAAACCAGTTTAATTTCAATTATTTTAATTTTAGGCCGTGTTTGGTGGTTTATGTATTTTACATGTGTGTCGTTCTTTGCCTGTATTATTTCATTTGAGCTTATTTCCATTACCTGGGTTGTGTTGTGTGGGTTTATTTATTTTGAGTTGGGTTTTTTTTATATACAGATAAAACCAAAAATGCTGAAAGTTCACGTTAAAAATAGATGCTTTTTCTGTTAAAGTCAGGGGCATTCATGTGATTTATTTTTCCGATGTCATGTGAAAAACTTGTCTTTATGTGATTTTATGATTAAAGGGGGCTTTTTGCTGGGGCATGGTTTTCAGAGTTAAAATAGAGGAGTTGATGAGATCCAGGATTTGTTTTTTTTTTTGCCTGGCTAGTGAAGAAGAGGGAGATGGGTGCCCTCTTCCTCTGTGAATTTCTCATCCCTCTGCAGTAACAGTTTGGCATTTCTGTCCTCATGAATGCATAATGTGTTCAGAGATATTGGTGATCATTTTTTAGGCCAATATGTGGATTCCCTGTGATCACTAGAGGGCTTAAATGCCAAGACCTCTTGTTTAAAAAAAAAAAAAAAACAAGAATAAAACAATTCCAAGGTTCCCTTCCAAAACCAAATCATTCCCAATACCTGTGCCATTAGTGCTCTCTGCCAGTTACCAAGTAGGTTCCCAACGTATTGGAATTTTAGCTGTGCAGGATCACAAGGCTCAAAGGACAACTACACCAGTACTAAAAATGTAAAGCAAACTTTCCGAAGCCTTTTCCAGCTTGTTTGTTTCTTTTTGTGTTGAAATGTGACATAAACTACAGAAATACAAGTGGTCTTTGGGTTTGTTTGTTTGTTTTCTTGTTGAAATGTGACTTGAACTGCAGAAAATGTAAGTGGTCCTTGGGTTTGTTTGGGATTTTTGTAGGTGAAAGTTACACAAGAGCTGAAAAACATTCAGGTTGAGCAGATGACAAAACTTCAGGCCAAGCATCAGGCAGAATGTGATCTACTGGAAGATATCAGGTAAGGCAACAGAAAATGTTACCGAAATTCCTTTAAGGTCCAGTTTTTGGAAGAACATTTGAGTTACAAAATTCAGGAACTGACGATGGAATTTCCTCTTTGGATTTCCTGCTTTTAGGCTGTTAGAGTTTTGACACAGCTGGAAATTATAACTGGAGCTAACACAATGCAAACCGTTTTTTCTTCTCTTCAATGGGGGAAATGTTGAAAGAAACTCACAAACAACATACAGAAAGCATTGGTCTTTTCAGCAATATTTCTTTACGTAATATACTGAGACTTTGATTTACCAGTTGTAAAAGGCTGCTAAAATTATTAAAATATTTTAAAGCCACTGATGATTTATGCCTCACTAGAGATAGCTTTGAAAAGCCCTTTCAAGCAGATTGCATTTTTTACCAGAAAGTTACAAGAAGATATTTGCATTTATAATTTAAAACTCTGCATGAGTTCAAAACAATAGAGAAAATCCACACGACATCAATTGTGGGGGATTCATTATTCCTTTTACCTAATGTGATTTGCTTCTCCTGAAATTAAAGGTTTGCTTTTAACAAAATATAGTGGGAGTGGGTACCTGGCATTATATGGAGGATTAATCATTCCATTTACTGTAAAATATTCAGCAGTAAGTCCATCGCTACCCTGCTCTTTTTGGCAGTGGATAGTCCACATGTTAATTATTTAAATGAGATTTCCTGCTTGATGTTTGTATATTAAAGGGAAGTGTTTGGCTTTGACAGATGAAGTTCTGTTTGTCTCACTGTCAGCGTCCTCCATAAATCAGAATGTCAAGGCTCGAGCCTTTTCTCCCCCTTGTTTTTTTGGGTATTGAAACACTTTTTTTGTATGGGAAAGATCACAGCGTTCATTTCGTCAGATTAAAATTACTCTGGGGAGTGTGTAACTCACAAATGCTGAGTAATAAGTAACAGACTGATCCAAAGAATTTCCCCCCCTTATACAGAAACTTATTTTTAGAGCATCTAGGCCGGGTAGTGCTGCTCTAGCCCAGGTTTTGTTAGCACTTGCTATTTTTCAGGAGCTTATGATCACTTCAGTCTGTATTCTGCTGAAAGATGTCATAAGCCTGTGGATACAAACCCAGGAAAATGTGAAAATGCTGGCTTAAAACATTTTCCTTTAATGTAATTTAATTTCTGCAGTTAATTAAATTTCTGAATTTTAATGTTGGGGATTAGGAAGCTGGGTTAATATGTTTAATTCACTCCCATGGTCACCGAGTGTGTTCAGCACTCTGGTTGCAGAATTGCTGCGTGGATTTACAGATTAAACATCCTTTCAGTGTGGGATGATGAGATGGGGTATGGCAGCTCCCTGGTGTCAGTGATTTGTTCAAATATCAGATAAGAGAACCAGAGAGAACCAGGGAATTTGGGGTTAAAAGCATCTGCCGAACAAGCCCTGATCTTGGTGTGTGATGGACTGGGAAGGGGGAAAGCTTTGGGGGCTCCATGGTGTTGGTCACGTGATGCTCGTGCCTGAACTCGGGTGTCAGCCTCGCCCTGATATCCCATGTCATTTATGGCTGGATTCAGGATATGCAGCCACCGCGGTTCCGGAGCGTTCCAGAAACCTGGAACCACACACAGGATCTTTTTGTCTCTGGAAGGGAGGTTTATTTTTATAGAAAGCGTCCTGCTGTTGTCCAAAAGTATGGAATTTTAGCTGAGTGCCATTTGTTTATCAAGACTCAGAGGGGTTTGGGTCCTTTGGTAGCGTTTTTAAAGCTTTTGGGCACTGCAGGAGCACAGCTTTGTACTCGGAATTCCAGAAACTGAAGTGCTGCAATGGCAACAGGAAACACTGAATCAGAGTTTGCAAAGCAGTGATTAAAAATGCGTGTTTGAAAAAGTTACTTTATTGTGAATAATTGCTTCATTTGTTGGCACATAAATGCAAGCATTCAAATCACATTTTTTGTATCGCTCTGGTTGGGTTTTGTGTGCAACTAAAGAGAAGTGATAGGAGGAAAAGATCAGAAAGTTCTCCAGCAGAATACATCTATTGTCTGGTGTATTAGCAGATGATTTTTGGCAGCCTACCAGCCCATAAAGCGTGCTTGCAGTTCCAATAGCTTTGATATCTTTATGCAAAACTGAGGATTCTTGGTCAGGGTTGAGGTATATGCGCGTAACTGCCCTTTTTTTTTTTTTTTGGATGGCTTTTGACACGATGTAAAATTCTAGTATTTATTTAAAAAAATACCAAATAGCCATTTCAGTCTTAACAAACTGTGTTGTGTTCCTCTGTGGAAGCTCAGTTGCACTAAAGCTGAAGTCTCTTTCCGTGAGTCGACAAGACTCTAATAAAAAACCTGTTTGAAATGTGTTAGGAAATAGATTTAAAAATACATTTCTGTGTTTATAATCTCTGTTTGGCTCTTTGTGTTACATTTCTTTATGCTCAGTGACTGGGGAGTTTGGGGAACAAGTGATACAGGATGCTTTTAGGGTCTTTGGCTTACTTTTAGGCATGACGTGTGTTTATCTTCTGTAGCTCACTAAAGCTATCTCATCCCTTCGTGTGGGGAGATCTGTGTTGGCATTACCATAAAAAAGATTGTCTTTCTGCCACTGGGATGGAGAGTTTTTTTCCTTGACAGGTAAATGTAGGTTTGTTGCTGTGATCCAGAAACCCTTCAACGTTTGTGGCGGGGAGTCCTTCACTCCATCCACACTGGCTGCTTTTAGGCAGTGAGTTAATTATTTTTTTTCTGGGCTATGAATGGCTGAATTTATCAGAGGTGTTAGCAATATTCATGTATTTTATTTTGGTTTTAAGATTGCCTTATTTGACTGATGGTACTAAGTCAGTCACAGCCAGGGTCTGCAGATGCTCTTGGTTTGCTGGGACACAGGGGTGCTTTCCTTTTGTGTGTGTACAAGTGCCTGCAGAATTGTAAAGAACTCTGTATGATCCACATTTTAATTCAGCTTGGCATTTCTGTGAGGTTTTTATGTGTTACAGACTTTATAAACTCAATTAAGTGATTGTTGCTTTACCTTAAGCATTGGGTCCTGCTTTTTCAAAGGCTTGAGGTCTCCTTTTCCAAAGCACTTCCTATGCCTTTTCAGGTTTTGCTGAGGTGTCCGAAAATGTCCTTTGTAAAACTTCTCCACATTTGTGTTTTGCTAGAGAGAATGAAGTTGTGCTTACGTGTCTGTTTTAGCTTTAGTCTGGACTAAAGACGTAGGGCCAGGTCCACTGGCCCAGCTAGTTAATTGTGCTGCAGCACAGGGTGGGCGAGTGCTGTGGATCAGGGAACTCACTCACCTGAAATCAAACCTTCCCAGGTTTTTTTGATAAATCCAGTCCCTGGTCCAGTGTGGCACGAGAGGGAGGAGGAATGATGAGTACCTGAGGAAGGAGAGGGAAAGCAAAGCTGCTCAGCAGCAGCCCAGGTTCACATGGGTTTAAAGTCGCTGCGTAACCCCAGCCTGATGCCCCTGTAGAAGGCACAGCTGCTGCTTTGGGAGTTACAGCTCTGGAAGATTCACCTTATTTAAGTCTTAACTCGTTTTGGCTGTCTGGATGTGTTGGTCTACGTTGCTTCATCCTTCTAAGTCAGTTGAAGTGAGATGTAAAGATTGCCTGATTTCTGGCTGAGAAGGAGTAACAATACAGTCCTTTCAGTTGTTGGCTCCTGAATTTAGTTTTTTCAGGGTTTGTTCACATTCATAGTTTAAAAGGAATTGCCAAAATGACAGGCTCACAATCTACTTGTGCTCCCGATAGGGATGCAAATCTATGTACAAATACTTCCTTCTGTTTCCTTCCTTTTTCTGTCCTTGTGGTTTCTGCGTCCTGACTTTTTCTTTTTGATAAAGCTGCATTTCTTTGTGTCATTCACCTTTCTCCTGCTGCTGCCTTGCGTTTGTGGGGTGTCCTTGTGGGTCCCTTCCAGCTCAGAATATTCTGTGGTTCTGCGATTTTCTGTCTTCCATCCTGTGCTCCAAAGCTCTGCTCTCTGACGATTCTCTCTCCCTTCCAATTTATCAATTTTTTTTGGTTTTTCCTCCCAGGTGCTTCATCTCTTCTCTTTCTTTATCCAGTTCTGACCTTGTGAATTTTAATTAGTTCTCTGAGATTCTTTCCTATTTAATGTTCAGCAGAGCCACTGAAGGTGTGTTAAGCCGAATGGGCAGATCTTGTGGCTCTTCCTTACCAATCTGAGCCCTTCCCTGTCTTGGGTGGTGTTGCTGGGCTGTCCCTTCTGCAGGTTGTGAGGGAAGCAGTAATTCCAGGGCAGGTTTTGTGTTCCTGTGCCCAGGATGAGGACAGAGAACTCCTTCGATGCCTCAGCCTGTCATAACAAGCCAGAGCGAGCAGCACAGATATTTAAAAAAGGAAAGTAAAAGTATGAATGAATTTACATCCGTAGCCAGCCAGTTCCTGCTCGTTTTAACATGTCATTTTCTGTGCTCAGTTATGCTCCGTGGAAGCTTTTGCTGTTGGATATACTTTGTACTCCCTGGTGGAATTTGTGCTCCTGGAATCTGGCTGGCTGTGTTGGCAGGTTCCTGATAAGGTTTATGGCAGCTGGGGCTGACTCTGGAGTAGAGACCAGCAGCAGTTCCAGTTTTAGATACGGCAAATTTACAAGATCCCTTAAAAGATGCAGTGTTAGGGAAGAGCCTCATGGAGCTGTGGAATGAGGAGCAGATGGAGAAAAAAGCTGTAAAATAATATGTATTTACATGTGTGTGTTGCCATATGTATTAGAATTCCGTAAGAGTTTCTGAATAATTTCAAGAAATCTCTGCTTTTCCTGCCCCCAGGCACAGTGCTGGTGAGGAGTTTACCTTTCTTCCTGTTCTTTCTGGTCTCCAGCTGCAGGGAATGCAATTTATTTGGATGTTCCTGAACCTGGGCTCCAGAGCATGTTTGCCTCTGGCTAGTAGGTGTCTGATAAAGCCCCTTTTTAAAAAATTCATGTATCTTCGAGGAGGTCCATCTCTTCTTTCCCTGTATACTGCTGAGAAATGTGTCCTTCCTTCTTCCTTCAAGGTCATTCCCTGCATTCAGCAGATGCAATTCTTGCCTCTGCTGTTTGGGGCTTTATTTAAGTAGGAGCAGAGTGATTTGCTGTGCTTACAGGTTCTGCGAGCTGCCAAAGTGGAAAGCAGCAGAAGAATCAGAAAAATTCCCAAAAACCATGTGCAAAATGTTATTTTATTCTGGGTTTGACTCACACTTGAGGCTTTCCTTTGTGTGACTGGAATACTTATTTCTTTAAAACTTTCAATTTTCTTGTGAGTTGATGACATTTGTTTCCTCCTGGGTTGATCTTTCTCACCGCTAATGATTATTGTAACTTTATTTTGTACTTTCAATTTTTTTCCTAGGCTCTGCTAAGTAGTTGAGGACACACAATTCTTTGCTGTAACACTAAATAGGTAGAAATCTCAGAATTTTTGAGAAAAGTTGGTGCAGTTACTTCTGAATAATATTCCATATAAAGATACCACGAAATCTGTGGTCTGGGCACGTTACCTATAATTAGGCAGGGCTTTAATGAGATGCTCACATTCTTGACGGAATTAAAATCTGGTGATGTTTTGACTGGAACTGTTTGAGGGAAGCTTGGAATGTACTTTAAAAAAAGCTGTTGCCTGCTGGGTGTGGAAATCCAAGTCCTTCCAAAAAAAAGAAGAGTTTAGAAGAGTTTTAGTATAAACATGGCCACAGTGTAATGATTCAGGCCTGTCTTGGCACAGTGGAATTGAGAAATGGACCACATTCCTTCTTTTTTTTTTTTATCCCTGACATACAAAAATTAATAGATCTCCTGTTTTAGCATTTCTGAGTACCTTTCGACTGATGAAAGTTAAATAATCAAAAGATGATTTTTTTTGTTTGCTTGTTTTGTAGCAGACCTAATAGTATGAAAAACCCCCAACAAACCGTCTCACATCAGAATGAAAATTAAATTTTTTTTTCCACTTTTTTTTTCTCTGAGGTTTGCATCTGAATGAGCTTTTTTTTCTTAAAGCCATTCCAGCACACGCTCTGGAAGTCTGACTTTTAAGGACTTTCAGGAGAACCTGGGCTTGTTCTGTAAAGTTGTGGCTGTAGTGTGAGTTTGTCTTCCAAGACATAACAAGAGGATTCGGGTTCTGAGTACAACAACTCCTTGCCAAAAGTTGCATTTTCACTTTTGACTCAATGCCCGTTTTTTAAGAAGCAAGTCTTTAGTTTGCAGAAGGTCGTGTGGGTTTGATTTTTTTTCCTGAATTTTATCCGAGCATGGCTTTTCCTGGACCAAGCTCTTGTTTTTCACCACGATGTTGCTTGGCAGAGCTCTGGGAAGCCAGCAGCTGCCATGAAGTCCTGTAAAGTTGCCTTTGGTACAGATTTTTATGGGGACAATTGCAATATATATTAAAATATATGGCACGGAGTAGTTCTAAAGGAACAAAGAGCTCTTCCTTTGATCCACTTGTACAAAGTCACAGTGCTTCTTGGCTTTTCTTTCTTCGTCATCGCACCACTTCTGTGATGAAGGCTTTCCCTCAAGGCTTTTAATCCCAGCTCTTACTTGGAAACCCCTGAGTGTAAGGAGGATTGAAGGCGTTGGGGACATCCCACAAACATCACGATAAACTGTGTTGGAAAGAGGAAGAGCATTCTTCCCGTTCCAGACACAAGCAGCGTGGCCTGGCCTGATTTCCTATGGTGGTGTGTTGTCACAGAGTCATGGAATATCCTGGTGGAATGGACCCATCAGGTTCATCCAGTCCGATCCTGGCCCTGTACAGACACTCCAGAATCCCCCCCTGTGCCTGAGAGCGTTGTCCAAAGGCTTCTTCAAGTTAGGCTTGGTGCTGTCACCGTTCCCTGGGGAGCCTGTTCAGTGCCTGACCACCCTCTGGGGGAAGAACCTTTTCCCAGTATCCAGCCTCAGCCTTTTGTTCTGTTTAGTTTGGTGCCCAAAGGTTTATTTTGCAGGTTTTGCTGCCTTTGCCGATCTCCCATCAGGAGACCTCGGCAACCTTGTGCCTTTTCAATGCTAGCATCCTGAAAAATGAGAGGAATGGGATTATCAAATCATACACCATGTAAAGATTCCGTCTAGGGGAGGCAGAGGTAAAAAGAGAGGTTGTGGGTTTGTTTTGTTGGTTTTTTTTTCCCCAGAAAAGGGCCGATGTACCATGGTTATCTTGGCTGCAGAGAACTTGGTGTCCTTACTTTTCTTGTCATTCCCGGCGGGTCCTTGAGATCAGCCTCTCCTGTTCCCAGTGAACTTTTAACCCAATTAATATCTTATCTTACACATGGTGATTTCGGTTTTCTGATGAATATGCATCTGATTTTTTTACTTCTTTTTTGTCTTAGTAAAATCGATGACCTTGCTTAATCATCTTGATTGCTTTCTGCATATGAAAGCACCCAGAAAAGGTGTTCTGCATTTATACTTTTAAAAACTGACTGTTGAAAAAAGGCTAAAACCTTATCAAACTCAAGTTGCTCTGGTCGAATATTTGCAGTAAAACGAAACTGGTTTATAATGGCTCAATGTGGTGCTTTTCTGACTGTTTTTTATAGTAGGTTTTAAAATTTTAATAACGTTTTTCCAAAATGCATGGTAGGAATATGTTAAGTTGGGGGTTTATTATTGACTTTAAGCTTGTAAATGTTGGGTTGTGTTTATTTATGGAGTAAATGCAATATTTCCAATTAAAACGTGAGGAAAGAGAGGGAAAGTATTGAATTAATGGTTGTAAGTCTTGGGTTGTGTTTATTTAGGAAGCAAATGGAATATTTCCAATTGAAACTTGAGGTAAGAGAGTAACTAAAAAAAAATAATTATTGAAATTCAGCTTTTTTTTCCCTATGTGCTACTGTAAGCATGGAGATGCCATTCTCAGGCTTTTAAAATTATTCATAACCTTCAGAGACGTTCCTTCTAAGAGCCTTTGGAGTTATTTTAAGTGTTCCTTTCTTTGTGCCACTGTGAGAACAGTTTGGGCTGATCCCCAGTGGCTCTGAGAAGGTTGTTCACACACTCCTCTCTCCTCCTGCGCCGGCTCCAGCAAACATCCTTTTAATGAGACAGACAAAACACGCTGGTGTCTAATTTTATGAGCAGAGCTCAGCCATGCAGAAGACTTTCGAAGATTTATGGTGGTAAAGCCACTAAGTATAGTTATTTCTAGCCAGATGCAAGCCAGTGTTAGTGGGGAAAATGTTGGCACTTGTGACCATGTTTAAATACGTACAATCCTGAGCATAAATAAGATTTTTTGGGGGGGCTCTGCTGTGTTGGGTTTGCATTTTTGAAGGGGAGGGAAAAAAAAGTGAAAAGGCAAAAAACTGCACAAGCCACAATTTTTCTTGAGGATATGATGCTCTGAGATGAGCTCAGATCAGAAGTGCTTTTAAAGACCTTTGAATATAAGAATGAATCACAGATTTCTGCAGTGTTTTTGGGTGGGAGGGGGATGTTAAAACTCATCCAGTGCCACCCCCTGCCATGGGCAGGGACACCTTCCACTATCCCAGGTTGTTCCAAGCCCCATCCAACCTGGCCTTGGACACTTCCAGGGATCCAGGGGCAGCCCCAGCTTCTCTGGGCACCCTGTGCCAGGGCCTCCCCACCCTGACAGGGAGGAATTCCTTCCCAATATCCCATTTAATCCTACCCTCTGGATGGCCCCGTCCTTCGGTTGTGTCAACTGCCCTGCTCAGCTTGGCGTCGTCTGCAAACTGGAAATTTGAGAAATCACTTAACTGTATAAAAGGTGGAATTACTTTGCTTTTATTTCAGGGTTTGAGAGTGGCAGAGATGAGGGGCTGAAGTTCTTGAAAAATGAAGTAAAATCGACCTCTATTTTTCAGCCTTTCAGCAGGGAGTAAAATAGTTGTAATCTCCTGACATAATTGCGAATTTCAGTCTTGAAACATTGCCATGTGTTAGGCTGCTGAATTTGTGTTAACGTTTGACCTAAAAATCATTGTCTTCCCATCCTAAAGCCAGGCAGAGGCAGAACAGACAGGCTAGATTGCCTTGTGAATTAAAAAGAATATTCAGAAAAGCAATAATAGGCAGTGTTACGGTGTCTTGATTTCTAGCAGCTGCTTTTCATAGTCCTGGTGTGTTCCTAGCCTGGTTTTAGCCTGTCTTATCTCTGAATGTACTTTGCTCATTTTCAGCTGTGTTGCCACTGGTGAGAAAGGGCGTAGATGGCAGTGGCTTCCCATGTTATTTTAATGTGCTTGTTGTTTATGAAGTTTTCTTTCATGTTAATTTATTTTGTGTGATTGTTTCTGATTATCTCTCTCTGATCTGAGCTGGCTGAGTAAGAGGACAAGTAAATATCACTGCCTAGGAACACCTAATTAAGAAAGAGGTCCTGCTTTTGAATTTCCTCTTTGTCTTCTCATTCTTCCCCTGTTCTTCTCAACTCTGTTCAGCCACAGAGTTGTGTGAAGAGACACAGGGCAGGGAACGACTGGAGAGGATCCAGCAGAGGCTACAAGGATGATGAGGGACGGGAGCACCTCTCTTATAGGGTGAGGCTGAGGGAACTGGGCTGTTCAGCCTCGAGGTCAGACAGCTGAGAGAGGCTCTTATCAATGCATACAGATATTTTAAGGCCAAGTGCCAAGAGGATGGGGCCACACTCTTTCCAGTGACAGGACAAGGGGCAACTGGCACTGACTGGAATGCAGGCAGTTCCTCTTGAGTATGAGGGGAAAAAGCTATGGTAATGTGACAGAGCACCTTGGAGGAGGCTGCTCGGAGAGGTTCTGCAATCTCCTTCCCTGGGCTTATTCAGAACTGCTCTGGGTGAACCTGCTCTGGCACGGGGGTTGGACTGGGGGTCTCCAGAGGTCACTTCCAGCCCCTACCATTCCATGGTTGTGTGATTTGGTGAGATTAAGATAGAGCCGTCACGAGGGTGGGGTTTTTTTGAGATGAGTCACAGCAAAGCCCAAACCTTTGAATTTCAATAAATTTATTGAACCGGCTCCTGTGGCTTTGGTTTAAGGTGGTAAACGTAAGATATTTCACTGTACCAGCAATACCAGGATGCTCTTTAAAAGCAGATTTGCCTCCAGGGCACACCTCAAAAGACTATCTCATCCAACTCTACAAGGCAAAGGGAGCCTGGATGAAGTTACCTCACATCTATGTCTTGAAAACCTCCACAGTGGGGACTCTACACATCTCTGGGGAGGTTGTTCCAGAGGCTGATGCTCTCTTTCTTAAATGTAGGAATTTGGGAGCAAAAGATTCAAGGCTCATGATTTGATTTCCTCTGGATCTCTGAGAAATCTCGTATTTTCTCTCCAGTTAAAAGAACATCAGTTCTCTGTGTAGCAAACATTAGAATTTTTGGGGTACTTGTACAACCAGTGTCTTTGGGATTGTTAGTGGGAGTTGCAGCTATTCCTTGTATCCCACATTTCCCAGCCAGTAATAGAAAAGATGTGAGAGAAAAGTAACTTCTGCAGTTGCAGTAACACTGGTTTGTACCTCCTTCTTAGCTCTTTTCAGCGTGTTTCAAATCAAAGCAAAAAGCTCAGAATTGTAACAGTGTGGGAGGTGTTGAGTCTCTCGAATCACTATAAATAGTGGCAGACTTGGGAGGGCTTGGGAAGGCTTGGGAAGTGCACTAGTTCTCTTTGGAAATCTCTTTTTTTTTTTTCCCCCCTGTGATGTACAGGCTTTCTGGGGAGCATCTGCCTAAAACCTTCTGATCTGGCTGAATGTATGCAGAGCTCAAATGATGTGCATTATGTTCAAATAGGTTAAAAAAATACAAACTTTTTCTAGACGTTGTTCATCTGTATTTGTATTAATTGATGTGAAAGCAGATTGTAGTTAATTGCTGTGAGCTAATCAGCGGCGTAGAAAACAAAGAAGGCCCTGTATTCTAGCTTTTCTAAGCATTTGAAGCTTAGGCTTTTCTGCTTGGGAGGTGAACATAATCTTTGTGATTACAGGAGTTTTTCATTTGGAAGTCTGCAGAATTTTGATTGTAGTATCCAGAGAGTGGTTGAAGTTGGTGTTGCAGTCTGCCTTTTGTTGGCGAAAAGTGGCTGTACTCAATCCCTGATGCCAGAGGAGGTGAATCCTCTGTTTGTCTGTTGGGTGTTTGGTACTCAAGACATAGTTTCAAAAAACTATGTAAAGACTTTGATCATCCTCTACTGTGTCACTGGTAAAAATGTCCTTTAATTCTTTGTCTGCACGTGCTTCCTGTGTGCTCCCTCTTCTTTGGGTAAGAGGCTGCTCTCTTCGTTTTCATCCTAGCAAAGAGCAGCGCAAGGAGGAGCAAAGGTATGTTTCTTTTCCCTGAAATCGAGCGTGGCCGTGTTATTATTCCCGATTTCCTGGAGAGACTTGGACTTGTGACTTGTGTGTCCTGCAGCCAAGGTTTACTGCTCCTGCGGGGCTCTGCTGTGCCGCAGGAATGCGGCCGTCACAGTGCTCTTTGTTCCCGCGTTGGGGTGGTGTTTGAAACACCCCGGGCCTGGGTTATGGAGTGCCTCGAGCTTTGATCTGCGCTGAGAAGTTCGTGTGAGTTGGTGGGGGTGCTTTGATGTTCTCTGCTCGCCGGCTGCCGAGTCCTTCTGGTGGAGGTGCAGTGCAGAGCTGTTGTCCAGTTAAGAACCAAGACCTCATCTCTCCATGCATCCAAACACTTCTTTACTCTCAGAGAGCAAATGGATCTCTCTGCTGGAGGAGTTTATCCGTTGTAGTTTTGATTTTTTTTTCCTTCTAAATTTAGTGGGTTAGCTCGATACTATGCTAGAGGAGGGCTAGGCTCTTTGTTGACACAGCTCGCTGGATGCTTGACATGCCTTTTGCCTTCTCTGCACCCAGCTGTGCTGCTGAACTGGCAGCCCAGAGGCAGCTGACAGAAAAGGCTGGGAGAATTGGGGTTGTTCAGCCTGGAAAGGACAAGCTTCGGGGTGACCTAATTGCCCCTTCCAGGTCTTGAAAGGAGCCCATAAGAAAGATGGAGAGGGACTTGGGACAAGGGCATGGAGTGCCAGGACAAGGGGAATGACTTCAAACTCTCAGAGAGCAGGGGTACTTGGATTCTGGGGGGCAAGTTCTTTCCTGTGAGGGTGGTGAGGCCCTGGCACAGGGTGCCCACAGAAGCTGTGGCTGCCCCTGGATCCTTGGAAGTGTCCAAGGCCAGGCTGGACAGGGCTTGGAGCAAACTGGGCTAGGGGAAGGTGTCTCTGCCCATGGCAGGGGGTGGAACTAATGATCTTTCAAGTCCCTTCCAACTCAAACCATGCTGTAAGTCTGTGATTCTATGATGAACTGATATTTACAGCCCTGTTCTGGTTTTACTGGAGCTCAGGAAAAATGGTTTTAACTGCATTATACTCCTATAAGTGTTTGGAGCAGCCAGTGCTGCTGCAGGTAGTAAGCAAGATCAATATTCTTGTCAGTGGCAAGAAGACAGGATGACTTGTCCCCTTTCACGTATCTTTTCCATATCTTTTTTTGGTTGGCAATAGACTGAAGTTTCTCCTTTTGGGAGAAAGTTTACAAGGAATACTCATGTTAAAGGAATGACTGGACGTGGCACTTGGCAGTGCCAAGGTGGTGATCAGTCAAAACTTGGACTCGATGATCTCAGAGGTCTTTTCCAACCTAAATGGTTCTGTGATTCTGCCATATATTTACAGATAGATTTTAGAAATTGGGCCGCGTGTTTTCAGTGAGCTGTTACATTTTACTGACTTACAAAATAACAGTACATCTACTGTATTCTTATAAAACAGGGTGATTGTGCTTTGAGGAAAAAATCCATTATAGTAATTATTATTACCTGTAAAATCCATTAAAATACAGAATTTGACTTACGTCAGTGTTAGTGACAATGAAACCTTGTGACGGGCATCATTTAAAATTGAAGTGCTCATATTAAGACTGTAGGAAAAGAAAGGAGAGAAGGCTTTGTAATAAACTTGGGTGGCACTGTCAAGATTCCTGAAATGTGACAGATGAGTAAAGTAAGAGCTCCAAGGTGGTTGTTGTCTGCTACAAAACCTTTTGCAGATCCAGGATGAAATAAGAAGCATGAATGATGAAATGTGACTTGGCTTCTTACTGTTAAGCAAATGAGGATCAAAGGAACTCCTCATATTCCTATTTTCTAAAAGCTCCTGGTAGACAGTCTGAATTATAACATCCTAGGTTGGTTTTTTTTCTGAAAGGGAAATGCCTTAGATATGATGAATCAGGTTTGGGGAAGCTATAGAAAAATACCCTTGTATTTGTCCAAATTGGATCTCTCCTTAATGTTTGCTTAGTTTCCCATTCTAAAACAAAAACTCATTAGTGATCATTTTAAATACACTTAAGCTCTGAAACCAATCCTTGTATTTGTTGTGAATGTTAATGCTATAAAGAGGGCACGCTTTTATTTTGAAAAGGGTGAATGAAATGCTTACACTCACCAGCAGCTTTCTGGCAGTTCTTTTTTCTTGTCTTTTTTTATTCTACTGAAGGAAGAACTATTGTTATAGCATTGTTTTGTGTCTGGATGTCATGTTCCTCTGATCACATGCTGGACTGCTAATACTTCTCTGAGACAAATTGCTGAAAACATTGCTACGTTTGAGGTTGCAAGAATTCTCTATATATAGTGACAGAATTGATTTTTTTGGCTCTGTTGCTAGTGGCAACTCATCCTAATCCCAAACTGTACAGTAATGTGATTTATGGGGAGTACATTGCTCGCTAGTGAATGTTGTCCGGAGTTTTTTTCTCTGTACATTGCTACAGGGGCACTGTTCAGGCACGAGGAAAAGGTATTTCATAGTTTATCATAGGTTGTGTGGATTAGAACATTTAAAATGATGGATAAAATCACGGCTCACAAGTGAATTTGGGAAAAAACTGGTTTGTTGTTTTGGCTGGATTTATAAAGGAGACATTTCTCATTAATTGGGAGCTTGTGCTGATAAAAATCAGAACTATCTCCTGTTTAAGGCCCAATTTGCTTGTGGGTACTTTCACACCAAGCATTTTGCATATGCGTTAATATTTTTTGTTTAAATCAAATAAATTTTACTGAGCATTAAAAAGCTTCTGTTAGAAACATTGCCAAGATATGTGATATATGTTCTAGTATGTTCTGTATGTTGTAAAGAGCACATAAAATTGCACCCCTGGCCTGTGCCGGTTGTGATTGACCTCTAAATGTCCTGCTAAAAATTGTGACTTTATAACACGTGTGGGGAAGTTTCAGGTTTGAAGTGTTTCAGTTAAACTACTGTGAGTAAGCAATGCACTCTTGAAAATCCCAATGAGCTTTTTAGGAAGGGACATTTTTGTAACAGCAAGAAATCACCGTTCATGGTTGGTCATGATGATCTTCAAGGTCTTTCCCACCTGAATGATTCTGTGTGTGAGAACTTGAGAAGTCAAGGAGTTCAAAGTTAGACTTTCTGGCTTCTGTTTTTCAAAGCACGAGCTCATTTATCTGCTCTCTGTGGGCACGGAAGGCAGAGTTTTCACTCCTTTGAGTTGAGTGGGATTGGAAGAACAGTAGTGCCTGCAGTTACTTGAGGGGATGGCAGGAGGATGATCCAGGTAATGAAAATGGTGTGTGAAAACCAGAGTAAAAACAATTGTACGTGAATGCTGGTGGGACAGGCAGGAGACTGCTTTTGTCACAAAGATATTATACACAATCCTTGATTATATAGTTTGCTATATCCTGATATGTTGAAATATTGGTTGAAATATATTCAGCTTTAATATCTCTGTTTACATTCAGGAGAGTTTTCTTTCAGTGTACTTTTATCTTAGTAGAGGATAAGCGGAGATTTAAAGAGTAAATATTCCAAAGGACAAATGGTAGCAAAGCTGTCGGAGCTGATTAGTTTTAGGTGTGAGATGAGCAGGCAGGTGCATTGCAGGGCAGAGATACAGAATGCGGTGCAGTTGTGAGTTACTGTAAATCCTCGGTGTAGCAGAAAGACGGAACAGGGCTCCTCGGGGTGGTAAAATGTTCTATAGTTGAATCAACAAGGGATTACTGTGTGCTTGGCTATAGAAGGGATGGGGCGGATATTGTAGCTGCTGTTTGCTCAGGGAAAGACTGTTAGAAAATAGTGAGATGTGTTGTAGGAAGGAATTTGTAGCGCAGAGAAGAGCTCTGCTGTGGTACAGGATGTTTGAACTGCCAGTTACTCCCTTTCTGCAGGAATTTATGAAGCTCTCTTCAGAAGAGCTATTTTAAGACTAAAGAGGAGACAGTACAGAGTATGTATATTAAAGTGAAGTTTTAAAAAAGGCCACTTTTTTATTTCTTTTGTGCTTGCCAGAGAGCTGGAGCAGTGCACTGAGGTAAGCAGAAAGTGAGGGCCGACTTGCCAGCGAGCTGCAGGAAGGAGAGCTGAATTCCTTGACTCAGCAAACAAAGAGTTTCCTGATGTTACAAATATTTGTGCTTCACGAGTTGTGAAGATGCCCTTCACACGTCTGCTGAGATCAGGCAGACCTCAAGTGGATCCACAAGCAGGAAATGTCACCGGCTTCTCGTGCTCGGTCAGAGAAGTTCTTTGTGGGCAAAAATGTAGGCTGTGGGTGACCTCGCCAGGGTGGTTTTGAGTTTGTTCTGCTGCCTCGTGTGCTTTCACAGCTGGTGGAACCTTGGCCTGCCCAGCAACGTTCTTGTTAAAAATCTTGGCCTGGAGGCCACGTTCGCACTGCTTTGGGATGTTTGTGGTGTGAGAACTCCAAGTTGTCCGTACTTGCCGTGGGAGGGGAGGCTGGTGTTGGGAATCCTGTCCAGACTGGTGGTGGCTTGGGCTTCTGTGACCACAAATTGCCTTCAGGACCTGGAGACGTGCGGTCACGAGAGCAGAATTCAGCTCCTTCACGCAGCTGGTGGGCAGAGACTCCTGGGGAGCAGCCAGGAGTGATGGGTTCAGCTTAGTTTTCCTAAGGAGGACTTCAGAAATTTAAGGAGCAGCCCATCCTGATGTGTGGGAAGGTCAGGAATTTCAGCAGAAGCCCCTCACAGCTGAGCAGGGACAGCATGCGAGGTCGGTGGGCAGTGATAAGGGAGGAGTATGAAAGCTTTCCTTGGCTGCTCGAGGACAATGTCAGTGACACCTCCAGCTGGTCAGGGACACGTGGAGTGGAAGGAGGGATGCTCTGGGAATGGGAGCAGCAAGGCATTTTCTGAAGCAGCCTAGTGATGGGCTCTAGGGAGGGGACTGCAGTTTGATTTCCCCCCCTCAACCTTCGCAGGGGAAATCTTTCCCTTTGCTGATGTCTAGGAGAACCTTAACGTGTAATTTGGAAAGAAGAGCCAAGATAATGCTCCGATGTTGATGAACATCTTTCTGCAAGAGCTGGGGGAAGACTTCCACGTGTGCGTCTCTGTGCCGAAGGGCACGGATGTGATGTAATGGAGGAGGTAGCGGGTTTAACTGGAAACCAGGCAAATAAAGCCAGCCCAAAATCCAGGCAGCAAAACTGTGTTTGAACAGTGCTATTAAATGCCCAACACAGTACAGTAACTTCTTGTGGAGTTTATTTAATAGGTGGTGCAAAGTCTTCAGCAGGAAAGGCAGTAGTGGCTGTGCTGATATTATTCAAACCTGGCGTATAACTTTCGCTCCTTCATAAAAATGCTGCTGAAGTGCCTGTTTATAAGCAATAACATAAACCTGGCAGGTGACAGCGTGCGTATAAAAGTCATCTATCTAGGAAGGGATCTGTTTCATTCAGATGATATAAAACCATTGAACAAAAGAGAGTTTGTTATTTTTAAAACCAAACTTAAAGGCTGTGATTTTCTATAATGTGACCTCTGGTGATTTTTTTCTTGGAGTGGGTGAAAAGGAACCTAAAGTATTCTGTGGAAGTGGAGATTCTGGTCTTAAATGAAGTGAAAGTTACTTTCTCCTTGCTTACAACTTCTTAATTTCTTCAGTTTCCTTTTTGCAAGAGCAGGGGCATGAGATCAACTCTTGGAGTCAGTACTGGTTTTACTGGAGTTTGGGGATGTTTAAATCCAGTCCAGTTAGCCAGAAAGTGATTGGAGGCACCTAGATTCCCTGGTGAGATGTCTTTGCTGATGATTTTGAGATTGTCTGACAGTACAGAGAGTTGTAATAAAGGAGTTAATTCTTTTACATGATGTAATTAAGGTGAAACTTCACTTGCCACACTTTGCCTGAGGTGAAATTTTTGATGTAGAAATAAAAAATATCATTAATGGTGTTCAGTGATCAATGTTGGAGGAGTTTTACCAGAAAAAGGGAAAGTCAGTCTACAAAAATCTCTGAATTTGAAGTTTTGGGTACTTTGTGACAAGGTGGACAAGGGGAATGGATTCGGACGAAAAAAGAGAGTAGGTTTAGATTAGATGTTAGGAGGAAGGATATTAGGAGGAAGTTCTTCCCTGTGAGGGTGGGGAGGCCCTGGCACAGGGTGCCCAGAGAAGCTGTGGCTGCCCCTGGATCCCTGGCAGTGTCCAAGGTCAGGTTGGACGGGGCTTGGAACAACCTGGGATAGTGGAAGGTGTCCCTGCCCATGGCAGGGGGTGGAAATGGGATTTTCTTTAAGGTCCCCTCTGACCATAACCATTCTGGAACTCTGTGAAGTATGTTCCGAATTTTAATAACCTGGTTGTTGTGTGCCATGGTTTCTGCAGCCTGTGTACAGATAACTTCAGAAATCAGTACTGTTCTGAAACATAATTCACCCTTCAGACACTCAGAATTTTATGCAAATCTTTTAAAACATTTCAGTAGTGGTAATTCTGTTTAGTAAAGAGAAAAACCACAAAGGAGAGCTTATTACATGCAGCGTTTGAGAGTCTTGTCGTGATGAATAATTTCTGTAGATTAATTGTAGCTCCAGGTATGTTGTCTTTGTCTCTGCTGGACACGGGGAGGGAATATTAATGCAGTGTGTCCCTGCATACATGGGTGTTCCTGGAGTCCCTCATTAGCCATGCAGCTGCTGCTGTGTTATCTTATCTCAGCATTTATTGCCAACCTCTGCCCTGAATGGAGCCACAGGGATGATTTATGTTGGCTGGAGTATTTGGGATTCAGTTGTGCCTTTGTTAGTGTCACACCTGTCCTTAAATTAAAACCCAGGTAACAGCACTTGCTAAGTTGCACGATATTGATTCATTATGGTGCATTTTTCGTGTTGCTGGGGAGAAGTGGGAGGAGGCATCCACATAAAAGTACTGAATTAAACCAAACAAGGACGTTGGCATTCCTTAAGAAAACCTGTTTTCCTTCAAGAGGGGGCAAAATGTTTTGGCCCGTTCCCTCCTCCCAAGTATTTCAGGATTGCTCCCCTTTGGATTTTATAGTGGGAGCTGGCATTCCAAGGGATGTTTTAATTCAGTGTTGTGGTCTGGGAGAGGCTCGGGAGCACCAGGAGAGGCTGAGGGAGCTGGGAAAGGGGCTCAGCCTGGAGAAAAGGAGGCTCGGGGGGGACCTTGTGGCTCTGCACAACTCCCTGACAGGAGGTGGCAGCCAGGGGGGTCGGGCTCTGCTCCCAGGGAACAGGGACAGGAGGAGAGGGAACGGCCTCAAACTGTGCCAGGGGAGGTTCAGGTTGGACATCAGGAGGAATTTCTCCATGGAAAGGGTGGTCAGGCCTTGGAAGGGGCTGCCCGGGGAGGTGTTGGAGTCCCCGTCCCTGGAAGTGTCCAAGGAAGGCCTGGACGTGGCACTCAGTGCTCTGGGCTGGGTGACAAGATGGGGATTGGCACAGCTTGAACTCGATGATCCCTTGAGGTTTTTTCCAACGTAAATGATTCTATGACTTGGCAAGACAAATGCCATCATTTTGAACATCTCTTCTTCCTTCTTCTTTCCGCAGCTTTTATTGCTGAGCACAATGCTCTGTGGTCTGGGGTCACATGGGGTCAGCTGTCCTGACTGGGTCCCCTCCCAGTTTCTTACACACTCACAGCCTACTCACTAAATGGGAACAGTTTGCCCAGAGAAGCCGTGACTGCCCTTAGATCCCTGGAAGTGTCCAAGGCCAGGCTGGACTGGGCTTGGAGCAACCTGGGCTAGTGGAAGGTGTCCCTGCCGATGGCAGGGTTGGAACGAGATGATTATTAAGGTCCCTCCCAACGCAAACCTTTCTGTGGTGTGAGGAGCAGGAAAGGCTTTGAGCTGTGTAAGCACTGCTCAGCAGTAACGGGAACATCCCTGAGTTATCTGTGCCCGGAACTTTGTGTTCTCAGCACAAGCCCCAGGCACAGCCCCATCCCAGCTACTGTGCAGAAAATTAACTCCATGCCAGCCGAGCCCAGCACTCTGAGCTGTGGCCTGTCCAATGGAACTGGAAATGCAGGTGCAGCTGTAGAACTTCGAGCTTACTGGGACTCCAGAGGTGCAGTGGGATAGTTCCCTGTCACCTTGGAAAGGTTGTGGCAGTCGGGAGAGCTTCCTGATGACTGGAGAAAGGCAAATGCCGGGCCCATTTACAAAGACTGCTGGAAGGAGGATCTGGAGAACAGCGGCTGCTCATCTTTACCTTAATTCCTGGGAAAATTACAGAGCAAAACCTCCTAGTCTTTTCCATTCCATTTTCCAGGCTTTTCCATTCCTAGAAGGGGCCCAAAGGTGTTCTGGAGCAGCCAGCATTCCAAGGGCAAAAGGTGCTTGATTGCATTTTGGGAAAGCTGGCAGTGCACACGTTCTATGTATGTGGTGGCTTCAGTAAGACCTTTGGCACAGTCCTGTAGCACCTTCACAGCCGTGCTGGGGGCACATGGACTGATAGCTGGGTGGAAAATTGGCTGGGCTTCCCGAATCTGAGTGGTGGGGGGCAGTGCCGAGTGCAGCTGGCACCTGGGAACCCCTCAGAGGTCGATGGATCAGTGCTGGTCCGTGACTTCAGTCACAGCCTGGATGGTGGGATGGGGCTTTTGGCAAGTTGAAGGAGCCTGTTAAACTGGGGGAGAACATTGATAGGCTGGAGGCAGGGCTGTGTCCAGGGTGACCTTGGGCTATGAGTGACAGGGGCTGGCAGGAACCTCGGGAAGGTCAACAAAGACAAATGCCAAGTCCGGGGGCACTCCAGCCTTGAGCAGCGGGCCAGGCTGGGACTCCAGGCTGGAATTTCAACACCATCCTGGAAGAAACACTTCACTGCATGTCTTCACTGATAAAGAGATTGGTCAGGAGTGATTTGTGGACAGTGATTCCTAAATACCATCTTTGTCCTGCCAGCATTGATGCAATATGCTTATTTGTTCTCCTTGCTCCACTAAAAATCATTCAAAACCATTTGAAGTCTGTGATCGTTTAAAAAGAGGATGATAAAGAATAAATATAAAGAAATTCAACAGTGTTTGGGGTTGATTCGAGCTGATGGAGTGGTTTTTGTCACTGGGACAAAACCAGCTGCTCCCCTTTTTCTTTTCTTTTTTATAATGAGAGCTGTCTGTTTTCATGTTTTTAATGGAAAATTTTGGAGTGAGTGTATACTAAAATACCCCAGGATAGTATTACGATGGACATGATTGCACACTGAGTGAGTATGTGTGCTCCCAGTGTACATTATAAGCACAAGTTGTAAAGTCATAATTTTCCACTGGCATGTGCTCTAGCTGTCAGGAATTATCCTTGATCTACTTTCTGGGAAGCTGGAAATTTTTGGGTATTTCAAAATTCACTGATTCATCTTCTCGAGTGTTGGTGGATTGAGTCAGGTTTAACCCAGCTGCAGTGTGCTCTACAGTTCCTAGGGAGATTTAATTCTGGAATTTTTGATGAGGTGAATTAATTTCAGGTCAAGGTCAGTCAAAAGGTGTGTTTCTTTAGCCTAACGGTTTTGGATGTTTTGGACGTGATACTAATTTATATGTTTTCTGATGCTTTGTGTAAATTGTAAGGATTTTAAAATTTCATTAAAATTTCCAAACATTTTGTCTGAATGTTCTTAGCCAAAAAAAACATATTAACACAAACTGCTGGTGTCAGGTGAGCTGTATGAATTTTCCAGTTAATGCATTTGGTTTTTTGATCATCATCATCATCATCTTGCATGAGAAATTGTTTCAAATGGGATTCAGGCCTTGCCTGGTTCATTGTTGAATTTCTCAGCCTTTAAATAGAAATACACTCACTGGTGCAAATTTAGCCTCTTCTTTTATTCAAGAGCCCTGAATATGAAGTGTGTGTTTATGTTTTTGCATAGCTCTGCATGGAGTTAAATTTTTATACAGCGAGTAATTCACTTTCTGGTTTTCAGGGTGTCACTCACTGGGTTTAACTTACTGCTGTGCAAGCTGTGACTTTGATCTTCAGATCTGTACAACTGCACAATATTGGCAAATGTAACATTGTCTTGTAAAACACTCATGTATATTTTAATGTCCTTATATTGATTTTTCGTGAAGGTGTGAGCTTTACACATTTCCAGCCCAAGTGGGCATCCATGAAATAATTAAGCCCATCTGTTTCTCCTGTTTCCCTGTAGGAAAACTTAATGGAATGTGATTCTCCACTGACCTGACTCCTGAATTCACATTGTTATGCTCTTTTACAATGGGAATATAAAAAGATACCTCAATATTTCATAGCATCTGTTACCTTTAATGGATATGAGTGATGAAAATGCATGCCAGTGGTTGAAATTTGGGGTTGGGAATTTGCAGTGAGGGCTCAACACTGGAAAAAGTGGCATTAGCAAAGTGGGGATGGCAGGAAGAGAAGTTTTCTTTCTCCTGCTCTCTTGGAATTCTCTGGTCTCACAGAGCCCAAGGAAAAGTGGGGCGAAGGGAATGAGTGTATTGCATTAACGTAGGCAGGATAAAGATGATATTTAGGAATTACTGTCCACAAACTAAGATGCTTTTTGGAGGAGTGCAATTCTGGTGTTTCCTGCACTTAGTTACTGGTTACTTTGAGAAAAAAATGTAAAAGTAGATGTTAATTTTCCCTAGTTTAAAAAATCACTAAATAACATTCCTGCTTTCTTGCAGACTCACTAATTCATGTCTTAAAAAACTACCAGTAGTTAGAGAACATTTATTACTTCCTGGAAACAAATGTTTCCTTATATGAATGGATTTGAAAGTCCATCCTGAAGGACGATAAGGTTAAGGCTATCCCAGCTTTGCACATAAAATCAAGATACACACGTCAAAGTTTTCACACTACCCAAGTTAAGAAACTATGATGCATTTATTAGTCAGACTTTTCTTTTCCCCCGCTCAAAATAATTTTCTCCTGGGAAATGTGTTGACTTCAGTCTCCTCTTTAATCATGTTTTGTAATGCATTCATAGTTGTCATAGAAGGATTCCTGTATAAACTGTCCCAAGGTTAAAAGCAGCTTTGTGTTGGACCGAGGGAGGGAAGTGCCGTCCCGAAGCCGCAGGGAGCACTGGCTCCAAGGAATGCAGACGGCTGATCCCGATGGCCTTTCCGTGCTTCACCATTTTCTTCTTTCAGCAAAACAAATCTAAATACTGGACACATCATCTTGCCAACTATCTCCCCATTTAAAATACGGAACAAAATCTAAAACTAAGGTTTTTTTATAAGCAGGTGCTGCTTTACAATCCATTCTCTTCCTGCCAGAGCTTGCGGTCAATCCAATTCCAAGGTTTCAGTTGGTTTTGGGAGTCATTTTGATTCCCATGTTATTTTGTAATCCTACACAAGGGCTCGTTGAATGCTTTTGTTTTTCTTCTCTGGTGCAAAACTTTTAATGTAGAAAGTTTTTGGGGATATCTCGGGCTTCCTGCTTGTCACAGTCGTTGTTTTGCAATTAGTTTAAATGGAATTTGGTTTGAATGGGATGGGAAAAAATACACAACTTGATGTCCAGGTTTGGTGTAATTCAGCTCTGATTCTATGTTTTGAAATGCAGTTAGCTGAGAACTGGAAAATAACTTCGTTTCCCTAAAGTATTCTCAGATTTATGTTCCAAAGACAGCCGCTTGTTTTCTTCTACCTTTTCAATATTGATAACACATTTCAGCTATTCCTTGTAGTTACTTGTGCAGTTCTTTATACTTCTGATAGAAAAGTGAGTCTTTTCAGAGGGATGTTGTGGTTTCTAGGTGTTTGCTAAACTGACTGAGATATTGGATTTTGGAACGGGAGATCCTAAAAGAAATTGGTTTATAATATTAGCTGGAATACTTGGAATGCTTTACAAAGGAAATTCATTCACAAGCATCTCAGCCAACTTCACCTGTTCCTATCGAGGTGTTTCATATGGGAGTCACACAGCCCTTGGAACCCACCTGGGCTGCACAAGGGGGATTTGGGAAGTTTAGCTGTTGGAGCTGGAAGATGGCCAGATCTTTTGGGCTGTCATTGGTCTAGGAAGAATTTTAAGCAAAACTTTTGTTTTACATCCCACTGGGGAAGCTGAGCCTGTGGCAAGTGGATACTCTCCATGGGTGAAATGGAGTAGGCAGGAATAAAAGGAGCCTGTCCAGAGCTCCTTTTTATTGAGTTAACTTTATTAGAGGATGTTCCTGAGGTGTTTTTTTTTATTTTGTTGGCGTGTCACCAGAATTATTGTGTAACTAATTTAAATACAATTAGATTTTTCTTGTGCCTGTGGTGTAGCTTTAAGAAAATAACTCTGATCAAAATAACTGAAGAAAATTAAGTAAGCCTGTCTAGATACATAAAGCCAAATCCTGTTCTGTGCTCCCAAATTCCTCCCTCGGCTGTACCACTGGAAAGCTGATGAGCTTTTCATGAAGAAAATGCTATTTATGCCTGGGAACCAAGTAGTCCTGGAAACTGAGCTTGCCCAACAAAACTTGGAAATTCAGCCATCACATATGTGAAGTCCACACGCGGTCATCGCTGGGCTACTGATGTGCACTTGTCAAACCATTTCCCTTTTTTGTTGCTTTAAAGTAAATTATTGAATTTGTAGAGTTTTGCTCTTTGTGTTAATGGATTTTGACTAAATTATTGAATTTGGACTGTTTTGCTTTATGTATTAATGGAATTTCTTTGCCCTTCTTTCAGAGCATTCAGTCAGAAAAGAGCTGCAATTGAGAAAGAATATGCACAGGTAGGTTCTGGAATAATTTTGATGGCTGTGGCATTTTTCTGTTGGGATAATTTGTTAATCAGCAAATTATCACAGTGTATGTTATTTTCATTTATCTTTTCCATAAGTTACTTACTATGAAAATATGTTAAGTTCTGAATCAGTTTGGTCTATACAGGGCTTAGGCCCATTCTGTATTTTCATGTATTTTGGCTTGACGAAGTACTCGAGTACAGAAAACATTTTTAACATTTTTTTCCCAATTGTTATAAAGTCAAACTCCTTGTGGTTTTCTCAGAATTCAGAGTGAAACTTGAGTGAAAGGTAAAATCAGGTCAATTAGAGGGAGAGGAAATGTTCTGTCTTACTCGCTCCAAAATAATTTTAAATTCACATTCTTCAGTAAGAGCAGCTTCCCATTCATCTGAAATAAAAGCAGATTTGGCCTCGTGCTTGTGATAGGGAGTGGAATGAATTTTGATTTGTTTGTGAGAAAAGAGGGAGGATTGCTTTTTTTCCCCTGGTCCAAAATTAGAAAGCATCTAATAAGGGGCAGCTGCCTGTTTAATTTACAGTAAAGGCTCTTGGAGCTTAAGTCCAAGTACAACAGATTAAAATACATTAATTTATTTTAAAATAGATTAAAGGTAGAATAAAATCCAAGTGAGTGAGCTTGTGGAGCTCTGTATGCCATAAATCCAACTGGAGATGTGCCTGACATGGAATGTGAGAACGCAAGCTGTCACTAGGCTGCTTCCAAGTGCGCCTTGTAGGATGTCATGTTAAACATCTTTTTAGTCCTCAGTGCTGCATCACCCCCAAAATACACAGAACAAACGTGTTCCGGGGGCCAGACTTCACTGTCAGTTGGGAAAAGATCATTTCTGTGCCTGTGATGGATGGGTTTTTAGTGCTGGATTTTCTGCATGTCTTCTCAGCCTAAAACTTGTCTGAAAACCCTTCCTAAACCCCATGGAATTTGTGCTGAATTAAGCCCACTCACTGACAATAGTGATTGGTGCTCCAGTTCTTTCTCTGGACATGAATTTACCTTGGCAACTATCAATTCCATTGGCAGCTGAACTAAATTTGATTAAATACCTGAATTTTTCAATGACCGTGCCTCCTGAAACTGTGGTTGAAAATATGTATTCTTGAGTGATTTTTTTAACTGATGTAGAAAATTTAACATCAGTTCTTAATACATTTATCCATTAGATGCTGGGAATGTCTTTTATATGCAGAGACACAACAGTCGCTGCATTTAGGGAATAGTCTTGATAAGTTGGAAAAATAATTACACTCTGCGCTTCGGAAAGCTCAGACTTAACAACTGAGGCTTTCAGCTCCTTGGATTTAAACCCCCCCCAACTTTGCAGCAATGCAGCTGCAGCATTTGAGATTCACTGAATGGCTGTTCATGTGAATGAAGTCTTGTGGGATCGCTTCCTTGGATTGCTGATAAGTGCCCAGCTCCAAAACAATGTTGGATGCTTCTTCGAGGGCCTCTAAAAGGATTTCTGTTTTGGAGGTGGTAATAAAATTTCACATAAAGCCTTTTTGGGGAGAGAGGTTGTGCTCCAAATAAATGGGAAGGCACATTCATCAGCAGTGGGATATTCCTTTTAAACCAGTTATAAAGGGAGCTGGAAATGCTCAGTAGTATATGAAGCCAGATTTCTAAACCTTTTCGCGGATTCTCTCCAAATGCCTCTTGTCACCTTAGGGAATTTGGAATATTCTGACATCTGACTTTCTTTTGGCAAGTTAGAAGCCGTGGAAGGGTGGCCAGTGAAAATAAGTTTCCCAGAACGGAATGCTTTGTTGGTTTAAAAAAAAATTGTAGGTTGGTGCCCTGCACTTGGGTGCCAAGTTTCTAAACACAGAGTGCTTTTGTTGGGAGCAGGAGAACCTGTCCAAAGGCAAGTGAAACACCCCAGCCCAGTGTTTATAACTTGCCCCTAATTACATGGTAAGTGGTGCAAATGTATGTGATGAATTACAGGGCCTGGATTTAAATTTCCCTGCTCTTATTTTGTCGAGGTTTTTTTGCGTTGTGTTTTCACCCTGTTGTACCTGTTGCCTTTGAAGTTTTTTGGAGATATTTTTTTGCTTATTGTCTGTCTCCAGTGGTTCTTCCATGGCTCTTCTAGGCTGTGCCATGGTATAAATGGGAGAAGTATCCAATGTATCAGCAATTCTGCAGTTTTCTAGATCAGTCAGAATTCTGCGCTCAGCTCTTCCACTTGTAATTTTGGTCCTGCATTATTTAATATATGCTTAGAGGCTTACCTTAATATTCAGAAATGAGAGCTCAGAAAGGTTCTCATTTCCCACTAACAGTATGCCTGCTAATAGCATTTCAATTGCAATTTTATATTGTTATTATTAGCTATTCTCCATGATTAATAAGCTACCTGAAATCAGTGGCTGAGAATGCTCTTATGGTGAAAGAACAGTTGACTGAATGTGTGCTTTTGCTGCTACCTACCAAAAACCTGTTTTACCCAGCATGTTAAACAGGTAAAATGTTGGTTTTTTGGGTTTTTTGTTGAGACTGTAATTACATCTCTGCTGCAGTTACTATTATTTCACACTTTTAACTCACGAGACCAGTCTCTCACAGTCTGGGAACACACAGATGACCTTCCTTGTCATGTTTTGGTTTTGCTTGATGTTTCATTATCATTGTTCCAGAGTAAAACGTGACTCCAGGCAATCAGCATGGCCTGGCCCCTTGGAATTTGCAAGTAACCTCAAGGAGGTTGAGTTTCCCTGCATGCTAATGAGTTTCTAATTGTAGTACCTCAACTAAAGGCACTGATGTTCTACAAAAAAGGTGGGAGAACCCATTCCCTGAGCTACATTTCAAGTGAGGCACAAGTAGAAGTGTCTGTTCAGGTTTTTTTTTTTTTAAAGAGGCAGTAATTGTTAGGATCTTTTTTCTCCTCTCTGTGTTTTCTAGAGGTCAAATTAACACTGAAGAGCTGTGGGTGCTCAGTAAAACCAGCTTATCTGTCATCAGGAGGGGACAGGGCACTCGGTGTTGATTTCTGTGTCTGTGGCACTGAGAAACTTCATGCATTTAAAACATTTTCAAATGTGGAGAAAATAAAAGTTAACGTAGTTTATAGCCACACAGTCCTGTTGGCAGCTCCTCATATCCATAGTAGTGGTCAGGAGAGGAGCCTTAAATAAGATGAAATGGATGTGAGAGGGAAAAGCAGCTGGAGGTGGAGCGAGAGGAGCAGGAAAGGTAAGAGGAAAGGTGGGGAGGTGGATGTAAGCAGACACCATGGTCACTCTTACCTGTTTTCCTCACCCTGTGTCTCACCAGACCTGGAAAACACACTCATTTCAAGACATCAGAAAATATGCATTAATATTTCCTAAAAAATTACAATATTCCTATAGCAATTTTCGTCTGTATAATGTGTGTGTGTTTATACATAATATATAAAGCAGATGTTTAATAAATAAACATAACATGATTTGTTTTATATAGTCATATAGATTTTATATATAATTTATTTATATATTTGCCAGAATGTACTGGTTTTCCATTGTTTAAAATCAAAAATGGAAGCTGACCATTTCTTTTACCTCTGACAAGGGTGTCAAGCTACCCAGTGGCCTTCTGAACAATTTTTCAGGGGATGAAAATTGTAAGGGTTACAATCAGACATTCCCACCATGTCTTAGTAACTCGTGCCATGGCTCATGTTTTTCCTTTGCTGTTCTTTATCATATATTCCAACACTTTGTGAAAATGATTTATCTTTATCCTGTGAAGACTGGAAAGGTGATGGTATTTCCCTAGTAAGGAATGAGAGAAATTCAGTGAGTTTTAGCCAAAATAACGCAAGGCTCTGATAGAATGGAAACTAAACTCTTTTGAAAATACACTGATTTATTGCAACGTTTCAGTGGTGACTGCAAGACCAGGAGGATGGCAGACACTCCACAGGAACAGCTGGGAGATTTGGGAATAGTGCTGGGGAGCTCTGTAAATAGAACCCTGTCAGCATGGAACACCAGTCACCTGAGTTGATTCCTAAATCCCACCAGGCAAAACAGCTGCAGCATGGCAAACACACAGCCTTACAACAGGCTTGGAATACAAAAAATAAATTCCAGGATGAAGCAAAGTCTTTCCTCTGCCTCTGAGCTACAGAACCCCTGGAGAGGCAGGAAAAAATAGCTTGAGGTACCTGCCCTGCAAACCCAGCAAGCAGCTTTCCATTAAATCATTCGCTGCAGTCTGGGCAGAATGGGTTGGATTTTTAATCCCAAAGGATGCAGGAGGTTGCTGTGGGAGAGCAGGAAGAGATTGTGGACTTTAAGGGTGGGTCCTCGACTTGGGGACAAACAAGGAGCAGCCGTGGGTTGGCTGCTCAGGAGCTGTTTTGTTAACAGATGAACTTAAGTTACTTGTTTCTTCCTCTGAGGATGATTTTAGATTTACTGCAGTGCTAAACCTCCCTCTAGAGTATTTCTGTATTACTTAAGAACTGTCTTGGTTTTAAGTGAAATCGATGACTCTTGTAATCGAGCAGTAATTTAAGAAAAACCAATGTGTGAGTGTGTATGGAAGATGTATTTTTCAGACTTAGGACACTTCATCTTTTAGGGAATTAGGATCTTTGACTTCTGTACTCCAGATCCTGTGAGGAGAGTTTGGTTTGTAATTAGCCCATATGCAGAAACTAGGTTGTTTTTTGTTTTTTTTAATCTCAAGCTTATCTTTGGAAGGAATTTATCTGTCATTCCGTAGTTTCTCTGCAGATGAACTTTCGCTTGTAGTACATGAGTGGATTATGTTGAAATTTCTGTCCTGGGTATCCTGAGCTGAATGGCTGCTCTATCTGGATACATTTGATAGCAATTACTTTGAAAGACAACAAATTGCTTTGAAACCCATCCATGTGTTTATTATATTTTCAAACTTTCTGTAGGAAACATTAGGAAAAGCTCAGAGTGAAATCTTTTTCCAGGAAAGAGCTCACTGAGTGTCTGCAAGTGTTGTTTTTATCATTGTGTCTATTTTAAGACAGACAAAATATTCCAAAAAACCCCCCAAATCCAACCTGTAGAAGTGACCCTGGAGGCTTAAGGTGCTTTGGTTGACACCCATGAATTCCTCCCTGTGAGGATGGGGAGGCCCTGGCACAGGGTGCCCAGAGCAGCTGTGGCTGCCCCTGGATCCCTGGAAGTGTCCAAGGCCAGGCTGGACGGGGCTTGGAGCAGCCTGGGATAGTGGAAGGTGTCCCTGCCCATGGCAAGGGCTGGCACTGGGTTATCTTCAAGATCCCTTCCAGCCCAAGCCACTCTGGGATTCTGTGACTTAATTTAGGAGATTTCTTTTGGATAATCACTGGTGTTTTCTAAACGAGCTTTGCATTCATGAGGTAAAAAAACTCAGAGGAAGACCTGTGTTTCAACCTGGGTTATGAGGAATCACTTTAAGTCTTTGTTCCTTGCCATATCCCTGAAAAATCTCATATTTAATGTGGGATGTATGGATGCCTGTGATTTCAGATATACCTGGAGCCTGGACTGTTTTGTTGGTTTGTTTTAAATCTCAGCACGACTGACTTTCCGTTTTCGGGAGAGGATCCATAGCGCTCCCCGGTCACTGCCTGGTGTGGATGTCATGCATATTGATGGCCTGGTTTGGCCCTTTCAGCCATGGTGATGCACAATACATCAACAGAACTTACTGCTTCCAGAAAGAAAACACCTGCCTGGTACTACCTTTGGATTATATTCTCCATTCAAAGCACCGGGATATCCATAAGGGGGGCAGGAAGATGAAGTGTAGGACTCCGAGGCTATTCAGGCCATTCTTCCCCACAAAGCATGGAGAATCAGTGGCCGTGAAGGCCACAAAGACTGATCTGCTCCATTTCATAAATGGTTAAGAACACTATTGTGAATTTTAGAATAACTTGTACAGACAAGTTTGACAAATCAGGTGTTATAATGGGATTATTGATACTATTCTGCACTTGTCACAGCTCAACCTCTTAGTGCACGTTTCCCTTTTTTCCCCCAAACAAGAAGCTCTTTAGAATTCTCTATATTAAATGTCCGTTTAACATTTAATATAATATACTTTGCCTGGAACAAAGACTGTGGGTCTATGAGTGACATTCCGAACAATATTATCGTTGACCTTCTGTTTTTATGTAGATTTTGCATTCAGTTGTTCGTGTACTTTTCCGTCCCCAAGAAACACATGTCAGAACTTAAAGTGGGGGGAAAAAAGTGGGACATCTGATTTTGGTCTTGTCTCACTAGTTGTTCTGTTAGAAGAAAAATGAAAATGCCCTACACTGTAGTATTAGTCCTTTTAAAAAGAATTTTAAAAGGCAGCCTTTTAAAAATGCTAAGCTATCTGCTACAGTTTTTATGGAATTCTTTAGGTTAAAATAATATTTCTCTAAGAACAGAGGAGGACTGTCAGCTTCTATTTTCAGTGAAAACATCTAGTTCCTTATAAAGGGGCTGCTAAGCTTAGAATTACTCTATTCCTACAAAGAAAGCCCTTCATAAAGAACCCCCATTTTTTGCTGAACTGATGCAAGCAAGTTTCTCTGAGCCTGCTTTTAGCCGTTATTTTTCTTTCCGATTACTGCGCTCAGAAGCATCCAGGGCCTGGAATTTGGATCCTTGTAAGTGGTTCTGCTTGCAGATGAAAAACTTTATTCTTCAGAGCTGCTCTTTGCTTGGCTGTTCAGCTCCACCAGTGAGTCAGGCAGTGGGTGCTGCAGCCTGTGGAGTTGTCCGTGAATTGCTTCTGTGGGCATTGTTTTTTTGCTGCTGCCTCAGTTTTTCTCGAGCTGCCTCAGCGTCTCAGCTCTTTCCTAACACATTCAACCCAGTCACCCTTCCCAGCAGCTGCTTTGCTTTTTCCTGGGATTTAGGAGGGCAGGCGAGTCACAACTCAAAGCTTCAAAAATATGCACAGTGGAAACTTTGGGCCTCTGAAGTAGCAGCAACGCCAGCGCTGAGTCATGAGCCCGTGCCAGCCATACCCTGCCAAGGCTTCTCCACCTCTCTTTGGGTTCCTTTTCCACGTCTTTCCTTTTATCTTGTCCTGGGAATACAATACTCTTTCATTTCCCAGCTTTCCACCCCTCATACACATCTCACATTCATTTCGGAATTCTTTGGGTAGAAGAAATTCCTGGAGGTTGCATGTTCAACCTCCTGGTCAAAACTGTAGTTTTGTGAGGCCCTCATCCCTTTTAAACTTGGACAGTCTTGAAGCATCTTGATTCCCAAACTGCATCCCTTCTCAGAGCTGTTTGAGAGCCCAGGCCCTGCCCGAGCCACCTCCTTGGCTGTTTTTCCTGCTCTGTTTTCCCTGGTAATGGCTGTGCCGTGTTCTCCTCTCAGCTTTTGGGTTGGTACCAGTTCCTCAGGAAATGCATCCTGGTTTGCAGACCACTGCTGGACATGGCTGTGCAGGGGTCTGTAAGTGGTCAATACACCTAGGAATGCTCTGGATGTGGGTTTGGGGGTGTTTGTTTGGGGATTTTTAAATCCCCAAAGCTTCTAGGTAAGAAGGCAAATATTTGGTGCGTGAACATCACGCATCATCCCTTCCTTGTATTTTCTAGCAGGCCATAAACAAGTCAAAAGCTGTTTATCTCAACTTTCTTTTGCCTTTATTTGCATTTCTGCACCTTCTCTTGTAGCCTTGCATTTGTCCTGGAGCCATCAATTAAAAAAATCTTTTATATCCAACATAACTCTGCCTCTACCTAATAAGCACCTTTATTCCAATCAAAAGACCATAACTCAGGGAAAAATAGCAATCACTGGTTTGCCTGAGAATGGTATTCAGGAGAGTGTGATTAAAAAGAAAATGTTGGTTTAAAAAAAGTAACCCACATAGAAATAAAGGTATGGAGAGTGCCATTCTTTGTATAGTTCATTTGGTTAATTCAGCTGATCGGATTTTCTGCAATTCAGCTGGTTTAGCTGGTTGTCAAATGTTGGGCACACAGAGGTAATTCATAGGAGTTGGTGTTCCTTTTGTCTGTGAGACTTTGCAAAACTGTGTGATTGCACCTTCTGCACAGTAACTGAGGTGATTTTGGGCTATGTGTGACGCTATTTTAGGTAGTGGCATTTCTGAAAAGTTATTTTTCCTTTTCGTGTTTCTCAGATCACGTTACCTTAATTTTACTGTTGAAAAGGTCTCCACTGGTTAAATAAAAAATAAATTTAAAATAAAAAGCTCATTTTATTCACTGTTCAATAATTAAACATGTAAACTTGTGTTCACACTGTAAAAAGGCCTCAACATGGGTTTGCAGGAGCAGCCTGGAATCCTTTCCATTCTAGAGCAATCCCTGACCCCGGGGATCCAGATTTCATGTTGGACCCTCAGGAGTTCATTAGGTGGATGTAAGGAAAACTGGGCAGAGCTTCTTGGCTCCTGAAGCTGTTTGTCTTAGAGGATTATTTAAAGGGTACAGTAGATGTGTTCTTAACTATTTTTAAAAACTATACTCCCTTCTTGCTCTTTCCAGCCTTGGAAGTTTGCTTTCAGACCTGGATAAACCAGGACGTGTTGACAGCTCAAAAAAAAAACCTCACCAGAGAATGTTTAAGTCAAATCTGCCCTAAATGATTATTCAGTGTCAGACCCTGCAGCCACAGTGGATGACTTGTTCAGTTTTGTACAGATAAAGGCCTTTTACCAGCTTACACTCCCAAAAAAAAGAGGAGGGAGAAAGGAAAGCCATCAACTTTTAGATCCTAGGGATTATTTCTGAGAGTTCTCCAACCTGTTGCCTCCAGCATTTATTGTTCTGTTTTATGGTGTATGTGGCCAGCAGTGAAGCTCAGCTGGGTCGTTCCCTTCCGCATCATTTTAGAGGGAATAAATAACAATATTTGAACATCTTGGTGCTTTAGATAAGGGCAAATGCTTGTCCAGCTGGATTCTGGAAAACTGTGGGTGGCTGCCATCCCATGTAGGTGCTGGGATCCACTTGATTACTGGATTGGTGCTGTTTTATTTCGGTAGTGTTTGGTTGTATCCTGTTGGTTATTCATTAAGTTACTTATTAATCAGTTTTCGGTTTTTGCCATGGAAAATCAGATAAGTCAGTGCAACAAGCTTTATATTGGGAGATTTCCATATATTTAAAAATAAATTCACTTCTGTTTTATTGAGAAGACGTTTTAAAATGTGGTGTGATGGGTGACATCATCATCATCGGTAAATACTCGTGAGGGGAAAATCCAGTGTAGATATAGTGCAGGAACAGAATCTTAACGTTGATTTGCATTTTCATTTATAAATGTAAACATTCTTTTGAGTCACCAGAATTGTGCTGATGATGGTACAGAGTTATTCCTGCTATCCCTTTTATAATTTTCGATATTACTCCGTGTTTTCTGCTAGGCAGATATCCTCCCTGCTGCTCATTTCTCTAGCAATATACTCTGCACTGCCTTTTGCAGTTTAAAGGGTAGTTTGTCATATTTTCAACAAAAATAAAAGCATATTTCGTACTGGTTGCAAACAGAAACTAATTGAGTAGGAGGAAGCCTACAGATTTATGAAAAAAGCATCTCAGCACTGGTTTTCTTAGCTCTGCTTGTGTCCAAATATGGCTCAGAGCTTTTTTTTACCTTCACAAGCTATAAAGAGGTAATTTAAAAAAAAATAAAAATACCAAGGGCTGGTCACATTTTTTGAGATGTGAAATTTGTGAGCTCCTGGGTTTCCTGGATTTATTTCTCTTCAGGATGCCAGGTACATCTGTGTTTGCTTTTTGATTGTCTATCCAAATAGGCTGGCCAAAAATTTGCATTTTTCCTATCACATGGGGTTTTCTTGTATTTATAGCAGCATCTTGAAAGATATTTTCTGTCTCATGTTGGGTTTCTGGTTTTGTTTTGCCTAATGATTTATGTTCACTTAAAGTAGAGCAAAGCATCTCTATGAATGCTCTCCAGTAAATGTGGTTGGGAGTGGAATTTGTAAGCAGGATTATTTTTTCTGTGTTCATAAAAGTGAATCATGCAGATAATACACTACCTACCTTCTTAAGAAGAGTTTTCAGTTATATAGCTATTGCCAGGTGTAATGATGCTAAAATGGTTTACTTTTAAATAAGAATAATCTTATATTTTATATATATTACATAAAATATATATATTACATATATAAATATTCAAATAAGGGTATTTGGCCTGCAGGTTATGAGTTAGACCTTTAGGAAACAAAATCCCCCTCACATAAAAAAATCTGGAAATGTGATCCAAGGTGCAGGCAGCTTCTAGGAAGTCTCCTGCAGAAGGTTTTTGGTTGAGGATTCCACCAAGAGTTCTTGGAAATACCTTGAAGAAATACTGAGATGTTGCTAGAACTACATCCTGTCACTCCTTTTTTTCTCTGCAAAGAGCTCTGTACCTGTTCCATAGAAAAAGAGCAAAACCCATAGGGAATATTGAATATATGTGGTAGAAATTTATCTTCTTTTCCTCCAAATAACGAAGAACTTGGTGATTGTTGTGAGTCCCAATACCTGATATTCTGTGGTTCAAGATTAAGAAATGATTATTTTTGACTTCAAAGCTGATTTCCTCTGTAGCAATAATTGCACACCAGTAAGTGATAAAAATGGTGCGGTTGGGGTGGGTGGGTGGTGTTTATTTTTTTAGCAGGGGGCCTTGTCACCAGCTTTACGGTGACCTTCACACTTGTAGCATGACTCCTTAGTTTCTTTCAACATCTTTCTGGGGAGAAATCCATGAGAAAAAGGGTTTTTGCTGTGTGTTAGTAAATCGAGCTCTTGAATCTTAAAAAAAACCCCTCACACTATGTGTTCTGCAAGTTTATATGGCTTATCTGCAGTTTTTGTTTGGGTTTTTCCCCTATGTGTGTCAGGTGTAAAGAAATGAGGCGAAGAACTTATAAAGGAGAAATGCTGCAAACAACCTCCTGGGAAATAATTTCAGTCCCTAAAGCGTGTGTTCTTTTTTGGGAAGCCACAGAGCTGAAGTGGGGCTCAGCTTCCAAATGCAGATACTGAATGTAGCTAAATTTGAGTCATATCCTTAAAAATAAAATACTCTCTGCTTCACAAAAATTTCTTTTCACTGAGCAGTGATATTTTCCTCTCTAAGCCAGCTGTAAAATTCCACCACCTCCAATCCTCCCAGGGCTGTATATAACGGGAATAAACAGATTTACTCTTTCAGCCACTTTCTGATGTTGTGTTTGACAGAGTCTCTCCCTGGTTGTTCTTGCAGTTTATCCAGGTTCAGGAGCGTGAAATGTTTGCTGATTCATGGCAGGATTAGGACATGCTGAGGAAGCACTGCTGGAATTCAGCCTTGGTGAGAGCAGAGGTGTGGCCTGGCTGGCTGATGGAATCAGCCTGTGTGTTCAGCAGGGATAGGGCCTATGGGAATTCTGTTGTTCTGATATATTCAGAATTTTGGGGGATTTTATGACTTTTTTGCTCACAGTATCGAAAGCTTTAAGTGTTCAGCACATTTAGAAAGCATTTTCCAGCGAAGACAAGAGAACATCTGAGTGAGTGTGTGTCCAAGCCCCTCCCATAATTGGGTCTGGTTTTCCTTTTCCTGAAAGCACAGTGGCAGCTCTTCTAGAGGTATCACCTGTATTGGTTCTCTTTACTCTGCTCGGATTTGTGAGGTTGAAATTGACTTTTCCTCACCAGTTTCAGGGAAGAATCCTCAGGAACTCGTTTGGCTGCTGCACTGAGTCACTTTTAGGTGGTTTTGTGGGCTGTAGATCCCGCTGCACTCAGGTTATCAGGGAGGCCACTCATCATTTTTGATATGGCAGGTGTTTAAATCCATGACCAGAGGCTCCTGATAGGATCAGAGATATTTTCCCACCATTTAAGAAAGAGCCAACCCAGCCTTGAAATGAAAAGAACTGGTAAATTCTTCAGCCAGCCTTTATTACCCAAGAAATAGTTGTACCTTCCACTGGTGTGTATCTGTATAGGATGTGTTTAATCAGCCCTGTTCTGAATGCAGGAGATGTCCTTTTAATGAAAGATCTCTTTCCTTCTTTTTGAAATCAGGCTTCAACACAGGAGTTGATGGATTATTGTGGTATTAATGCTAAATAATTATTCAGGTACTCGGGGACAGCTTCCTCTCTGCTGAAGAAAGCACTTTAGTTTGCCAGCTGATAAACTAAAATAAATAGCATTTGTACAGCATCAATGTGCTCCATTGATTTGGGCTTTTTCTGTCTCAAGTTTTTCAGTGTTTTCCCTCTCTAGCTGCACTGCCAGCTGTCTCCCCACTCCAAATTACACTGTCACCAGTTCTGTAAACACCACAGAAAACCACTTTTATATTAAATTCCTTTCCCTGCATAAGTGGTCGATGGAGCTGGGTAACCAAGTTACTAAAGAATCAAAAGCAGAGGAGCTTTTAATTAAATAAAATTTGGCAAGGTGCCCAGAAATTTCCCTGTTGTGGGAGTAGGGAATGACAAACAAAATGAAGAGCTGCCACTGCTGCCTTTCAGAGTGTCTGGAAGATGTATTTGCTTGGACGTGCAGATCCAATACCAAATAGTAATAAAAATAAAAATCCACAGAGCAGCCCCAGTGCCAAGGTGACCTTGTGCAAGTGATTTTTGTAAGCTCAGGATGAGTTGTGCTCAGATTTCACAGGAAGCAAAAGAACAGGATACAAACCAAAATTCTGCATGTTTTTAGGATATTGTTTAAAGGTGAGAAGCAATTTAGTGCCATGAATTGCCCCTCATTTACATCAATACCACATGATGCCACATTATTTTATAATCATCCCTGCTTGCATGTGGGCTCATTAACTCATTCATATGCTGCTGCTAAGGTGGGTTTCTGTCTGTGTGTTTTTAGGTGGTGTCTTTGTTTTTATGATGCTTGATTTTTCAGAAAGCTTTGCCGTGGGTGATTCAGTTTTTGTTCATCCCTGGCTTTTCTTGCCCACGTATTGATTATCTCATGTTGATGGTTTCAGTGAATCCTCTTTTGCTGTATTCAGTGTTGTGATTTCAGTCTCCTTGTGGGTAAATCTTCCCTGCCTTTAACCAGCACTGTATTTGTTTTTAATTTCTAAATCTGCCTTTCTGTCTTCCTTTCCCAAACAAATTAGATTCTAATTTGGAAAAGAGGGAGGTGTCATCTTTCTCAGTGATGATTTTTTCATATTTCATGTATGTTTCGATTCATCTTTGCTTCTATATTAGTGCCAGAACGTCTTTCTCAGTTGTCAAAGTACTAAAATCCCTTCTGTAGCAATGAGATGACTTGAACTAAAACTTCCTTTCAATATTTATGGAAATATTTGATACAGAGCATTTTTCTGTGTAATTTTTTACCCTTAAACTCCTTGTTTGTGAAGCTCTAAAGCACCCAAGCCCTTGTGTATTAACTTCTCACAAGATTTGAGTTCACTTTTCTCAATCTCTTGCCTGTTTTGCCCTCAGTGTCGCTGTTCTGTGTCCTTGATTTCTGCAGCTGCCAGTTCACACCAAACTCTGATTTACCCTGGTTATTGGGGGGTTTATTAGTGCTGCAAGTGCTTCCAGGCAGGGAATCTGTTTCCTTCTGTGTTTGTACAGCATTGTGTAAATTTGCAACAATATATAAATGTTTTCTAATGACCCAGCCCTGTGGAAGTTAATAAGTCTCATCAGAGCCGAGCCTGATGTGTTGTGTTCAAAAACACGCGATTTATTTAAAGAAAAATGGGATTAAAAAAGGTTGGAGTGGAGAGATGAGCCCAGACTGCAAATTTGAAGCTTGCCCTGGGCTAAGTAAAAGTTGTTTTTTAAAATCTATTATCTGCCAATGCTGATTTAAATATGAATGCAGTTCGCTTTGGTTCTGATTCTGTTTCAGATCTTTTTAAACCAGATTTCATTGGTTTTCCTTAGCAGAAATTTGCTCTTGATGTGTTTGCTTAAAACAAGGTTTGAGAAAGCCCATCTGCATTTTCCAGGCTCTGTGTCAGCACTGGCTTCTTTTTGGCTTCAGGCATTCCTGTGAAGAGCATTTTCCTTTGCAAAACCAAGGAATTTTAAACACACATTGGCCAGTGTGTAAAATACAGTACCAAATGAAGTTATTTTTATATTTTCTGAGTGATCTATTTAATTTCCCTGCTTGGTCTCAGTTTTAAAGCTTTATTCACATCTTTGTGTTTGGGATTAATTTGACTTGGCACACTACAGTGTCTCTGTCTCCCAGGAGCAGCTGATAATTTACAATGAATTTCTTTTTCCTCTTCTGCCTATGACTTGTAGCAAAGGTTTTTTGTGCACAGCTCGGAATAATATGCAAAGAGCAAAAATATTTTAAGAATGAATAGCTGAGTTACCTGTGATGACTGGAAACTCAAACATGACTCACCTTGTAATGAGTCCAAAACTGTTATTTACCAGATCATCTTTGGTTTGCAGCAAAGAAACCTTTGAATAATGAATGGTGGCTCTATCTGTGTGGCTGTACAGAAAATATTGGGCTGGAGGCCTACAGTGAAACGAGGAGTTGACAAACGTGTGTTCATTATATGCTAAATTAATCATAGAATTCTATGCCAGAGAAGGAGAAAATGTGTTTTCTTTTAGGTATAATAATGAAGTAAATAAGAAAAAGCAGCCATTTGGAACGGACTTTTGAAAGATAATTTGTTATAATTTTTTATTACTGCTTCCTTTTCTTATTTTCTTAAGTGCCTTTTAATTTTTGGAAGAGGCTGAGGCTGATGTGAGTGCCTGTAAGGGCCCATGTGTCACTGGGCTGGGTGAAAATGAGCTGGAGCCAGGGCATGTCCCTGGCTGTGTACATCACCAAGTGTCCTTTAGTCACATGGATTTGGCAAGGAATTGCAAAGGAGGAGGGGGAGGAATGTCTGTGTTCATCATAAAATCATGGAATGGTTTGGATTGGAAGAGACCTTAAAGCTCGTGGGCAGGGACACCTTTCCCTATCCCAGATCGCTCCAAGCCCTGTCCAAGCTGGCCTGGAACAATTCCAGGGATGGGGCAGCCACAGTTTAGGGATGTACACCCGGTGTTGTACCCGTGGGATATTGAAGAAACACTGTCCTGAGAGGGAAAGTGAAAGCAGCGTTGTGGCATCTCAGTGATGGCATTTCTGGTCACGGTTATGGGAATTTTGGGCAGGAAAAATGTTGTGGGGAGAAGACTGGGGGTTGGGCTCTACTAAAGCTGGCTGGATTTGTCCCCCGCTTTAGTGAACAATATTGTTGTCTCTGTCCTCCTGTTTATACCCTAAATGCTTTTTGTCCTTCCATCAGTGTTGTGAATACCTGGAACAAAAGACCAGTAATAAATAATTAGTCTCTAAAATCTACTAAATGAAAGAGCAGAACTTTCAGTAAAATCCAATTATGTACCATCCTATATTAAGCTGGCAGTGGTATTCTCATATGCCAGAATCAATGGCATGGCCTGCAGACATGCTTCAATTAAAACAGGAATCATGTGTATTATTTTAGCCATGCTCATGCTTCCCATTTTCACTCTCCCTGAGGTTCCTGATTATTTTCCGGAGCGAGTATAAAGTTCAGTCTCCGAATAAACCCCATCCTCTAAAGGCTCAGTGAATTGCACCTGACAGTGAACAAGGATTGGCAATCCAGAGGGAGTTTGCAGTAAATCAGGGAATGTTCCTGGGGCTGTCGAAGGCTTCCTCTCTCCCAGAGTTACCTCCAGAGCTCGAGTGAGTGTTGGCAGCAGCAGAGCTGAGAGCAACCAAAAAAGTGTCAGGGATGAAGATCTACGATAAGCACAGATGGAAAGAGCCAGATACAGGAAAGAAAACAAAGCAGCTGGGGGGTGGAATTTTGTCCCTGGTGAAAGAAGAAGTGAATGGTGAAGAGCTGTGGAACAGCATAAAAAATGAGATTATGGCAATGGCTGATCAAGTTTTGTGTTGCCAGGCCAAGACAAAGAAATAGAGGTGGGAAGTGTTAGAAATTGAAGGGGGGAGATGAAAAAAGAGATTGAAGAGATAGACCAGACAGTTGGTGTTGAAAATGGAAATACAGAAATGCCTGGGTGGGGTAAGAATGGTCAGAAGAGTGTGTGGAGAAAAACTGGGTTGTCTGGCAAGGTAAGAGAAGTCTGAAGTAGAGCACTGGAATCAAAGATGGCAGTGCTGAAAGAAAAGTGATAATTGAGAACACAAACACAGAGGGTGAAAGATACTTGGAAAATTTACAGAGTGCCCAGAAGCCAATATGTAAGCTGATCCCAGAGGAGATTCCTACAGTAAAGGGGGAGAGAGAACAATGGAGTTGCTGGAAATGAAGAAAAAGGAAAAAAAAAAAAAAAATTCGGTATCTTGGCAAAAGAAGGGAGAATATGAATTCTTGGTGTCAGAATAATCCTGGAGGAATTCCAGCCAGGCAGGAGACATGATAAAGGCTGTGCACATGTGATGAACACGTGAGCAAGACTCTCCACAATTTATTTGTAGATTCTGTTGAATGAGGGAAAGTAACAATACTGTCACTGATGGAAGGAAGATTTAATTAAATCACTTTAAAATAATATCAGAAACTGCCCAAGAAATTCTTTTCTGTTGAGGTTCAGTGTAAAGTTGTTGGGATCTGAATGGAAAAGAGGTGGTGATGGAAATTGAGCCAAATTTCCATCAACTGGGAAAACAAAGCATGTGGGCTTTGGAAACTTGCTTCAAGGTTAAGGAGGTATTGAGGTGAAGCAAAAAGAAGCATAAAAAAATAAGTTCTGAAAAGCTATACTTGTAAAATTAAAAAAAAAGGCAACTGCCTTTTATATAAACTTTTACCTTTACTAACTCAAATTACAGGGCTGGAATAGGGTGAAAATCTGTGAAGCAAAGGAGGTGTTGGTCTTTAAATATAGATTATCCCTAACACTGCTCCTATAAGTTTTACTCAACAAACTTTGAGGCCCACTCTAACTTGGATGGACATGTCCTATTTTGAGGAATGAGGGAAGATTTTAATTTGATTTCATTTTTATTTGAACAAGGCGCAGATGATTATTTCTTGTTTTAGTCTCCTGATAGCACCTGTAGAAACCTGGTTCCTTTAGAATCAGAGTCACAGACTGGAATGGGTTGGAAGGGACCTCGAAGATCATCTCTGCCATGGGCAGGGACACCTTCCACTATGTCAGGTTGCTCCAAACCCCGTTCAGCCTGGCCTTGGACACTTCCAGGGATCCAGAGGCAGCCACAATTTCTTCAACAGTAATAAGAATAAAGAATTCAGCTGCAGAGCTGAATCCTCAACCTGTGTAATAGTCAGTCACAGGTTGTTCATCTGTGACAACTTCTGACCCATTAATGCTGCTCTGCATCCATTTAATACCTGGTGCTCTGTGGGAAGGGAAAGGCCGGCCCTTAGAATTATAATTAGTCACGCCTAACTTATAATTAATAAAGTTGGAGGCTGCTGGTTACTTGGATCACAGTCATTTGCCTACGGTCTTTTTTGTGTCCTACTGAATCCTGGGATTCAGTGGGACAGCAGAAGAAGAGCTGGGTTATCTACGTGAGTACTTACGTGGAAAATTGATATTTGGGAGAGGAGAAAAGCATTTGAGGTGCAAATGGGTGAGTCAAGCCATCGGCTTGAGGAGCTGTGCTTGAAATACGAGAAACATTCTAGTAGTTTTTAAGGATGAATTTTACATCCCTTTCATCGGGGTGTTTTAGTAAAATACATTAAAATTAATAATCACTGGAGGACTGAAGTGGAGCAAATTCATTGTCTTAGATTCCACATTTGTTTTTTACTTATTCCGTGACCAAGATGTGGAATTGGAAAAAACTCAGCCAGAATCCAGGCTCCCAGATAACCAGATGACGTCCTGCCCATCTTCCCCAAGCTTCCCGCTTGTGCCAGCACTCCCACTGGAGTGGTGCCTTACGGCTGAAGGAGAGCTGCCGTCTCTCCGCTGCTTTGTCCTCTGGCAGAACACAAGGAAAATGTAGAATAGTACGAAGAATGCATTTCCTGGGCTCTGAACTCGGGCTCTGACCCCTGCTATCCGCGCTCCGGTAGGATCGTTCCAGGCATCTCCCAGCTCGGCGCGGCCCGGCGAGGGGATGTGTTGCTATCTTCCGTTCACATTCCCTCCCTTCTTTCTCTTGGTTTGTTTTCCACATGACTGGGAAACAATTGCTTCTTCCACATGGAGCCCTTCTCCCATTCCTGGGAAAATAGCGGGGAATGGTGAGCATTTGCATAATCGTCTTTAGTGCTATTGTGGGCGGGCTTTGGATGCCGGCACGGAGTTGCAGACTGGCCACCTGTCCAGAACAAATGAACTTAGCTTTTGTATAACGTTATCTGGTTTTCCACAGTGTTATTTTTGTGTAATGAATAACTCGATTAAAATATTATAAAACCCCATCATTCAGTAAATGTTTGTGTTGGGTTTAAATCCCCCCTTGCAGGGGTGGGGAGGGGGACAGAGTTTCCTCTTTCTCTGTTAGCACAACTATATTTTCAAGCTGCCTCTGACATAGTTTTATAACGGCCTTTGTGAAATTATCCTCATGAATATTAATTAGGGGTGTGGGAAGAAAAAAAAACCAGCCCCAAACCTCGAAATGATTTGCATTCATCCTTGTATAAATGATAAATTAAGTGTTGTCTAATGTTTTCTAATGGTCCCTTTCACCTATGTAAAACAATTAATTAAACAATTGGCCTCTCCGGGAAGGAAGAAGAGGAGGGTGCTGAGGACACCATCCCTGCCAGGGCTTCAGCACGAGAATTAAGCTTGTTCACTATTCACATATTTGACTTTTGCATGTCTCAACGTTAGTCCTTGATCTCTTGTACTCCTGTGACTGAAATCATAAAAAACCAATTCTGATTTCCACTTTTAAAGGGGAAAAAAGAGACAATGTGTTCCTGTGTGCAGGTTTGGGGCTTTCGCCAGCCAAGGTGTGGGAAGGACAAACTCTGGGTGCCACATTTTATTGCACCTCAACCTTTGCCCCAAGACTGAGTTTCGATTGCTGTGTTATGAGAAAGCAAAACAAACTCTTCCATACTTTCTGTTGGCCATAAATAACACAGAGATTAAACTGGACAGCAAGATATCCATATTGCCCATTTTACTTTAATATTTGTGTCTTTTATTGCCCATATTAAAAAACAATTGGCCAAAGTTTGGCTGAGTAATCACTGCTAAATTATGAACCAGAAGGACGTGGTTTTGTTCTTCCTCTGCATTTCTCTTTCCCAGAGCAGCTAAAGGTAAGAGCTGCATTGACCCAAAGCACGTTATTGTTATTTTAACTGTGCTTTTGGGCCCTTTCTCAGCTCAGCAGTGGCCGTGGCGTTTCTGATTTGCTGTTTGGTGGCAGCAGATAAGGGGATGGGAGTTTCTGTCAGTCAGCAGCTGCTCTTGCAGTTACATTCCTGAGACGAGAACATCCGCCACGGACATTGTCCTACCTTGTCTGGCCTCTGGCTCGTTCCTGGTGCACGTGTCCCATGGATTGGGTCCAGAGCTCCTCCTGCTCTTTTATTTCCCTTACTTAGCACTCATTAGGGAATGCTTCTGGTGAACATTGTACGGTACTGTGATTGAGTTACGTGTCGGTGGCATCAGCTTTGGAATATTGTTGGCATTATTATGGAGTTTGGTCTGGAAACTGCTCAGGAACGTGGCTGATGAGTCCCTCATGTAGCTGTCAGTCAGCAGTGTTGGTTTAAAGCAGGCTGGGAATGTCTGCCAAAGAATGGATCTTTTGCTGAGGGAGAACACTAAAATCAGGCAGTTGTGTTTTGCTGGTATAAAAAATAATGTCATTATAGGCACCAAAGAATAAATATCGAATGTCTGTAAATTAAGAAGTTTAAAGCCAAGTCTTCCAACTCCAGCAGTTAAAATTTGCAGATCCCTTTTCATTTTGTGTGAATGAATGGTTTGTGTATGTATTTGATGAAATTATGAGTGCTGTTACTATAACCCAATTTAAAAAAGAGCTGTTTTGTTTGATTTGCTACCCCTGCTATGGTTTGTAAACCCTGAGCCATTAAAGGTGTGTTGTTTTATCTACCTGAAATGTGGTGTTTAAAACTCAGCAAACCAGTGAATTGGAAAGTGGGGGCATGTTGATGAACTGGGCATATTTTTTTAATCTTTTGCTGTTTTTTTCCTGCTTTACCTATCTCTCCTGTAATAACTGGGAATTGATTTCACATTTTATACTCTCACCCACTGAGTGAAGACCTGAAGGTTCCCTCACTCATAGCCCAAGTTTCTGATTTACAGCCGTGGATCAGAGCAGTGTTTATGGGAGCAGTTCTCCAGATATGACTGAATTTGGGGGATTTAGAGTCGGGCTGTCGAGTGCAATCCGATCCCTTTCGCCATTACTTATTGATGAGGTTTCCTAGGTTTTCCAGTTGTCAGCTTGCTGATGGAGCTCCAAGATTTAGGATGTTATGTGGGTATGGGAATCTCACTCTTTGTTTTCTGATTAGGAGCCTGACCTCTGGTACCTCATTTTAACATTAGAGCGGACTCTGGTGAATAATGGTCTGTGTTGAAAGTGCATCCAGCTGGAATTGCGTCTTGGGATGGGGGTAGGGGGGACTGGAATCTTTGGATGCCATCATGAAGCAATTAGACAAGCTACTTAATAATTTATAGCTCGCTGTCTTAAGGGTTGTAAGCGTTTTGACTGAAGAGGGTTTTGTTTAACCTTTCAGGGCTCTCTGTGAGGCCGAGATTGAGCTTAGAAATGATTTTCCTTTGAAGAGCGGCAGAGAATCCAGAACCAGATGACTTTGTCATCTATTAATTAATGCTTTGTCTTGCTACCTAAATATAAGAGTTTGCTCGGCTCTCTTAGAGCTTCAGTGTGTTGTGAATACAGAAAAACCTTTGGGAAGCAGAAAGCGAACAACGGGATTTTTTTGCAAATCTTGTTGTTCTTAAATTCTTTTCTGTTGAATTTGCTTGTGACTTGGTGACTTTTTAGTGTTCTTTCACCTTAAATATTAAATATAATATTTAAAATAAGTATGATATTTCCTGGGGAAAATGTAATGCTGGGGAAGGGAGGAAAGCAATTGCATATCTACTAGATTTCAGTAATCCTGGTGTAATTTCAGTATTCTTGGTATTTATATGAGTGACTTAGGAATTATATGGACACCTTCCAGTAAAACAACTTCTAGCAATTTAGCATTTAACAAAATAGTGATATTCCCAATCTTTGGTATATCAAAGGAAGAAAAGCCCACTCAGGTTTTCAGGTGCAGGAGAATGAGGGGCTCCACTTGGAGATGTACAAAGGCCAAGAACCAGAAATAAAGTGCAGAGTTCCTCATACAAAACACTGTCTGTAGGTGCTGGCTCCACTGGCACTCCTAGAAATGTTATAAAATTAAAAATTAGGAGACATTTCTAATGATAGTCTGTCAAGCATTTGTCTGGAGAAGAAAAAATTTTTAAATATGTTGCTGATATTCTTGGATGTGACTGTTTCATCTCCTGCCAATGTGCAGCTGGTTTAGGTACCTAAATATATATATATATATATATATAAATATATAGTTAAATATAATGAATATATACATACAGACACTGGGAGATACTTTGATGACCAGATTCAGTAGCTGTTTTTTGGCTTATCCCCATTGTTGTAAGGATATTAATCAGGGTTTCTACCTGTATTTTCTTTCATATTGCTTTGAATTCAGTTCTGAAAGTGGCACAGTTTCCTGAATTACAGTGTGGATTCATTTTTCCCTGCATTATTCTGTGTTCCCTTTTAGCCATCAAACTCACCTGTTTTTCCAAGGATTCTTCACTTCGGGGGAGCTTCATTACACAGCATCTCTTGCAATATCAATGTTAAATGTCATTGTTTTCTCCTAAAAACTTTCAACCTTCGCACTTTATTTTTCCCTGCTCACCCTGTGGGTGTGATTAATAGAACCCCTTGGATAATACTATTTCTACTTTAAGGACTGGAATATGCAGTTTCCCCCTTCCCTCCAGCTCATCTGCTTCATTTTTGATAGGAATAATTTGTGGTTTTCTTGCGCAGGGCTGTTCCTGTTGGAATAACCTTGTGGTTGCTAATGCTTATCCATGGAAGTTGCAGATTTTTCTTCCCCCTTGTATTTTTTTAGATCCGAGGATTAAAAATAATATCTACTGATCTCTGCAAAGTGGAAGTTGCTGCTTGATGCAAAATGGGAATTCTCACTCATCAGGGCTTGGCTTGGGGTACCTAATACTCACTGTGCTGCAGTGTGAAATAGTGCAACTTCACGTAACTGCTGTGTAATCCTGGATTAAATGAAGGTGCTGATGTGCTGAGATCAGTGTGGTGGGGACTGACGTGGTCTCATTCCCTCCTGGGCTCGCTTCATTTGCATTATGTTAATCTTTGCATACAGTTTTTTGCCTCAAACTTGAGTTGTTGTTGCCATATTTGATTTTGGGAGGTTTTGGTCTCTGTCCTTCTGCCTGGCCTGATGTTACAGAGTGCTGACCATAGCCAGGACACCGGTGCTCCCAGAAACCACAGGAGAAAAATCTGCTGCAGTCTGCATTTATCTCATTTAATTTGCTGATCTGAAACTGTGATCGAGAACTTCCTTTTGTCAACGTAGCAAAACAAGCTGGACAAAACCACCTGAGGTGTTGTCTCTTAACACTCGTGTGTGAAATACAAACCTGTTTCCAAGGAGCTCATTTCAGTCCTGTACTTGGCTAATTTTGTGTTAAAATATATTTGCTACCAGCATAGACTTTGAATTTCAGGCTTCTCTGGTTTATTGTATTAACACATGAATAAACTTCTGGCTCGAGAGCTTCTCTTGTAACTGTCAGTAAACACACAAATAAAAGATTGCCTATGCTGTTTTCAGAATAAGAACCCAAAGAAATTTAGTCTAAATAATCTTAGTTTGCTAGGATTTCAGTCTTCCCCTTTTTTTTTTTTTTTGGACCTGCCCTGGAAGCGGTTTGGGAATTTGCCAATTTTGAAAATAGAATAGGAGGACATTGCATGTCTGTGATGAAAAATTAGCTCGCAATCCATTCAGAAAGCAGAAAAACTACCAACACACCAATCTGAAGAGGTGGCAGAGATTTTTGTACTTCCCCTCCCCGCTCGCCCTCCTTCGGGATAACCCCACACGAAGGACCCTGCGCTCCTCTGTGCCTTCATTTTCAGCACGACAAAGCTTCATACAAACCCCACACGGGCTGGGAAGGTTCTGACACAAAGTGAGGGAAGCCAGAAAATGCCCAGTTCAGAGGAAATGCACCATATGCTTCCCAGTCCCGAGCTGCCAAACTCAACCCCGTCCCTATTGTGTCGGCGCGGTAGAGACCAGATGGTTCCTTTCCCCCGGCGCCGGGCACTGCCTTTTCTCACTCGTGCTGTTTGTCTGCTAATACCAAATCCAGGAGTTTCACGTGTGAAATAGATGTAGAAATCTCCACATAAAAACTTCCTCTGGCTCGACCTGTACTTAGCAAACGTTGAGCCTGAATTAATCTGTGTTTTAAGCTCCCTCAGACAAGCTTGCTTTCTCTGTCTGTGTTTTCTCAGCAGAGATTGACTTGATGATTTTTTGTTTTTCTGAACTGTTCCTGTTAAATTCTTCCTTAAATGAGCAGGAAGAAATTTCTTTTTCTTTTGTTTTTTTACATGTGAACAAAGTCAAACTGAGTTGGACTCTGATGTTCTTGGCAGCTCTTGTAGAGTTGGCTTGCCTTCTAACTTCAGAGAAAAATTGCTTTCTAATAGACTGTTTTTCCCCTTAGTGAGTGCTTTGGCACCTGTATCCTGAGTTATGGAAGGCTTTCTTTTTTTCTACAGATGTTTCAACATGAACACAACCTTTAACATCTTTGCGTTATTGCTGCCAGCTTTTCTGTCCTGTTGCAAATAGAGATTTTTTTCTAAAAAATAATATCCTGGATTTAAGGTGCTACCATACCTTGAAACAGCAGATATACCCTATAAAATGCCAGTAAAGGCACTTTAGGATGGCTAAAACATTACTTAAAATTTTTTTTTTGTTTGCATAACTGTGTTCTACAGCCTTAAATTTTGCTTTAAATCTCTGCTACTGTTTGATTTATAAAGAACAAAACAAAACCATGGCAAATCTCTGGAAGTATAAGCCAGTTCTTTAAAGGTTCATCTAAAGGAATGAGGATGTCACATCCAGCGTCCTATAGGATCTGTGAGGTGTTAAGGAATGTGCTGTGCACTCGGTAATATTGTTGTTAAATTACTGCTTCAGAGTTAACGTGGAGTCTTGGAAAGATGGGAATTTTCTGTGGTAAATTAAGGGAATTACCAAGGCTGAGATCCCTGGAAATCACTGCTGCTTGCGAGAAGCTGGATGTGAGCTGTGGAGCCCCCTTGCTTGGGAATGTTGGCATCAGTGATCTCCTTGAGACCCAGTTTAATTATTAACAGTGGTTCTGGTGTGCTGCATTCACCTGGCATCTTCTCACGGCAAACTTCCTGTGGCTCCTCTGCTGCTGTGGGCATCGTTTACTTTTTCCTATGGAAAAAAAGCCCTTCAAGAGTTTTAGGATTTTCAGGGATCTAAATTGGATTTCTCTTAATGGCTTCTTTCCAAAAACAGAACAAAACAAATGCAACAAAATCCAAACTAAATTCTGTCCACTGTGCTGGCACTGCTGAGGCACCTCCAATCCTGGGGAGCAATTTTGGGCTCCTCACTGCAAGCAGGATGTTGAGGGGCTGGAGCGTGTCCAGGGAAGGGAACGGAGCTGGGGAAGGGGCTGAAGCACCAGGAGCGGCTGAGGGAGCTGGGAAAGGGGCTCAGCCTGGAGAAAAGGAGGCTCAGGGGGGACCTTGTGGCTCTGCACAACTCCCTGACAGGAGGGGGCAGCCGGGGGGGTCGGGCTCTGCTCCCAGGAACAGGGACAGGAGGAGAGGGAGCAGCCTGAAATTGCTGGAAAAAACCTGTCCTTGGCCACATTTCCTCTGAAGTTTTTTGAGGTTACCACTTTCTTCTGTATTTCCCTGCAGGACACAATCCCACCATTTTTTGTGCTCTTCTATGAATGTGTATTCTTCCTAAAAAACACTTAGCTGGAATTCCCCTCATCCAGAAACAGATAAAGTAGTTATTCTTTTCCTCCACTGAAATGATGAGTTCTCCAGTCCCTATTCCTGCATCAAGTCTCAAACTTTACTAACCAGAAGAAGAATGTGGCTTTGGTGTCAGCTGACCTCGAATGCTGAAAATGTTGTTAGGTACAACTGTGTTCTTACTTTGCTCCTCCTCAAGCTGCCTGTTCAATCCAGCTGTTTAATTTAGGAAGTCCAAACCTTTGTTTTCCATAACTGGATCGTGGTGCCAAAATTCCTTGGTGGATGGAAGCATGCACACTTGTCTCTTTGATTTCCAGGGAGCATTTGGGTTGTTTATTCAGCTGGAAGAATTGTCCAGCCAAGGTGAATCATCTTCATTTGTTTTTTAGAAATTTAGATCTCTTTGTCTTCTACCCTTGACATTTGTAACTGTACTTTTAGGGCAGATTTAGTGGTTCAGAACAAACCCAGACGGTCAGGTGAGGGATTAAATTCTCTGGCTGTGTAGCATTTGTGCTGCATTTCATTATTTTACTGATCTGAGCATAACTAGACGAGCAGTGGCAAACCTTTCCTCATAAAATCATGGAATGGGTTGGGCCGGAAAGGACCTTAAAGCTCACTGTCATCAAGGACAAGTTTCTCGGAGAAAATGGAATAGTTGAAATCGCTGGTGGTGGTTGTGGGGCAGGTTGAGGCATCCTGATGCTGTGGTGTGACAGGTGACACCTGGAATGTGTGACTGTATATCCCAGAATTTCTTTTCCATGCCAGTATGTGTTTCCTGAGATACTTGAGGAAAAGGTGCTTTGCTAATTAGTCTCAAACTACATAAGTTTATAAAGCTGTAGAAACTGACTGTGCAGAATTTTTATTACCGTCTTCTATTAGAGGGGTTGATTTCGGCAGGGCTAGAAGTAGACCTTTAGGGGTTAGCATTGAACAGAACGGTCAAGAAATATGAATTAAATAACTATTTAATTAATAAGTAGTGAATTCTGAATAGTGGTAATGCTTCCAGAGCAAAATTTGTTCATGTAAACTTTGCCAGACAGACAAAATGTACCAAACTCCTTAAAAATATGGCATTGTGTTTTCAGGCTGATTTTTACTTCTTTCCCCAGATTATGATGTACACAATTAAATTTATGCCAAAACCTGACTTAATTGCGAGTTCCATATTCTAAAGATAGACCAAGCTCAGAAGCTAATTACCAAATGCAAAATTAATTTTAAAACTTCAACACGGTAAGTTTCAGAGCAGTAACACTTCCACTGTTGCAAACTGATCAATAAATATTACGTGAAGCACAACCAATTTCAGAGTTACCTGCCAGCTGTTTTAGGGTGGGAAAAAAATCAGCTTTGTGCTCCACAGGGCTGTGTCAGTGCTTAATCATGTGAACCTTTAATTAAGAAGTTCCCACAGAATAGGAAATGCCGACCTGCGGAGATACTTCCAGGGAATAACATGGAGCAGTTTCATTTTGAGAATGAGACAGATTCAGAAAGGTTTCTCTCAAAATAGTAAATATTTAAAAATGGAATCTTCCTGAATGGCATTATTTTAAAAAAAAACCCTACACATGCTATCGTTTATTAATTATGGTCACTATTAATTACGGTTTATTATTATGGTCAGTGCCAAGTCCCACAGTGAGGATGAGAGAACCACAGTGTTCCAACCTCAACTTGCTGGTCTTAAATACAATTTTTTGTAGCTGTTTGACTCTGAAACGAGACTGAGAGGTCACTCACCAGTCCCTGTTGTAGCCTGACTTTCGCTTTGTAGCTCTTCCAGTGCTTCCTTGCTTTTTGAACTGGTTCAGAAGTTTTGAACTGGTTCCAAGAGGCAAGTGAACTGCTTAATATGGATTTTTAATCCTTAGTTCAGACTTTGCCTATGAGATCCTATCCTGATCCTTAGTAGAGCAGTGGTTGCACAGTGTTCTCCAGCCAAAGAATACTGTGGAAGGTGAGGTTTTTGCCATCCTTCATCAGCCACCCAAGATCTGAATTACGGGAAATTTGGAATTTAATGCTATACTCTTCACATGTTACGAAAGTGGGAAGTGTCTGGTTTTGGTCTCACTCAGCAAAACAGAACTCGTTTAGGTAATTATGGGGAAGGTGAGAATTTGAGAAGCTACACTTTTTTTTTTGGTCCTAACTGAGGCTTTGCTTTTTCCCAAGGCTCCAGATCATGGTCCTGTGGTCTGTCTTTCTGTCCAGCAACACAGAGCTCCCATTGGGTGGGGGAAAAGAGGTTATCAGCATTCCAGGAGTCCTGAGAGTCAGTTTGGTGCTTGTTGAAAGTGATATTTCTCAGCAGTTCAAACAGAGAAGAAAAATCCCTGTAGCTGAGAGCAGCACAGTTAAAACGCCACAGACGTGCCTTTAGACTCATGTTAAAAGGATGCTCGTGGCTGGGATCCCTTAAACAGCAGGAAATGGTGGTGAGGAGGTGACAGATGCGTCCCCCACATCCTGCTTCAGCTGAGGTGTGTGCAGGAGGCTGGTGTGAGACAGAGGAGGGATGTGGCGTTGGTGTCCCCGAGCAGGGCAGGCTGGGGGATCCAGCCCGTGTGCAGATGGTTCCTCTTCTGTGGGAATGGCAGAAGTGCTGGTTTGTCATCACTTCTCCATGTGGGATTTGGGTGATATTTTGCATTTGTGTCCTGAGGAACTTTACTTTGAATTAGTGCTGGCAGTCAGATCTGTACATGGAGAAAAACGGGTGGTTTGCCATGACTTCGTTCTCTTCAGACTTTTAATATCAGGAGGGGATCTTAAAAATCACCTCATTCCAACCCCTTGCCGTGGACAGGGACACCTTCTACTGTCCCAGGTTGTCCAGCCTGTCCTTGGACACTGCGGGGGATCCAGGGGCAGCCACAGCTTCTCTGGGCACCCTGTGCCAGGGCCTCCCCACCCTCACAGGGAACAATTCCTTCCCAATATCCCATCCATCCCTGCCCTCTGGCAGTGGGAAGCCATTCCCTGTGTCCTGTCATTGCCCTGACCCATGTGCAGGACCTTGCACTTGGCCTTGTGGAATCTCATTAATTTCCCTACTTTTAAGCTTTAGAAGATCTGTCTAAAGATCAAGGTCCAAAGTTGTTAAAAGTTTACCTAGAAGTTAAAAATTAACTCAGCCAAAAATGACATTGTCTAGTGCAGTAGGGTGGAAAAGAAATCTGATTTATAGGGAGCTGTGTAAAGCAGTGGTTCCCCATCCCAAATGCGATCCAGGACTTTGGTTTATCTGTTAGGAAGGGGATTTGCTCAGGAAACACAGACTTTTGAACCAAAAGACAGACAAACTTCTTCTCCAGAGCTGCTAATGTGCCTTTGGCTCCAGGGAGAAGTGATGTGGTGGAAACCTCCTGATATCTTGTAATACAGCCTGAGGTTCTGCTCCTTCCTGAGGTTTTCTAACGGTTTCATAGGGACTTAAAGAAAGCCAGCTCTGAAAAAGAACTCTGAATTTATGTAGAACAGCTTCACAATCTAGGAAAAGTTATTTCAAATGTAAGAAAGAATAATTTTAGATGGTTTAAACAGGAGCTACTTGTATTTTGAAGACTAAAATCAATCTTCAGCCGTTTCCCAACTTTCACACTCAAAGATGGGGGATATTTTGCTCAGACTTCTTCATTTGGTGCCTGGAAAGCTGGGAGATTTTTATTTGCTTGGGCTATTGTACTTCCTGAGGGGTTGTGGAGCTAAAAATTGCAAGAAGAGAGTCCCTAAACTTCAGGCTGCCTGAAATACACTCACTGGATAAATACTCTCTGGGCGCTGCAGTAAGAATATCAACGCAGACATTTTTTCAGGAGTTGTTTAGCAAAAGGCCTTAAAAATAACCTGGAATGTTTCCAAATGGCAACATATCCCTAGTGTGGCAATTCAAAATATGTAATTTAGAAAGTGAAAATAATTTCTCCACATGAATGCTGAGCTTGGTCGGTGTAACTGGATTTATTCTGATTTGTAACCTGCTCAGAGGTGGAAGTATCTGTGATCAGGTTATGGCCGTGGCGCCACGTCATGGAGATCACCTTTACTTTTCTTCGATGCCCGAAATCCTAAAATTTGGAAGCCAAAGACAGGAGAATTTGGAGAAAAAGCAATTGGAAGCTTAGTAAAGTATGGTTTTATTACTTAAAATCTGTCAGGGTACTCATGATAAGGGAGACTCATAATAAGGCAGAGAAAGAAATTTCCAACATTGGTTTTGTGCCAAGTAATACAGAATATGAATCCCTAGGTTAGCTATGGATCCTGGCCTGATGAAAGGTCAGGAATATAATAGGTTAGAGGATATTTTGATGAATAAATCTGAATTGGCTCTAGGTCTAGTCAGCTTGGCTGCAGTGGATTTATCCTCTGATCGTTTCCTGTCTTAGCACTGTGAGTGTTGTCTTTGAAAACTGTGAAACCTTTGGAAAAAAGGGACAAACTTAGTGCCAGGGTTTTATTTAAAGGAGGGCTGAGAGAGGAGAAGTTAAATCATATCTCATTCAGGTTGTTTTGGAGAGAATTAAGATGCTGCAAATGAAAATGAAAGCAACAGTTTTAACAAATGAACAAAGTGAATGAGAAGAGCTTTGACGTTTCCTTTGCTAAACCTGATTGCAGGAGTGCCTGAGGTGATACTTAACTGCTGTACATGAATTTTTTAGCTTCCTACTTTGTTTTCTTTGCTTTCTTGTCATGCTTCAAATAGCTGAAAATAAAGAGAGAAGTGAAGCAGCTTGGAACAAAACTGTGAATGAATGAATGAAAGAATGAAACCCTGTATTTTCTGGAATTGGAGTCATCTAATGGAAGGAAGGAATATCCCATCTTCGGGAAGGAGAAGCAGCATGGTCAGGGATGCAGCTTTACCTTGGATAACCAGCCTTTCCTAATGTTTCCAGGGAATTTTGCAATTGATGCTGCAGGCACAGGGAAACCTCTTTTATCTCTCATTTAACCGTGTTGAAGGCAGTGCAGATCAACAGCCAGGGCACCTTTTGGAAAGTACCGGGATGCTCTGGAGGAGTCCATGTGCTGCCTGATCGGGGGATTGTTTTCATTTTCATTTGTGCTGCAGCAGCGCTTCGGTCACGGTGCTGCTGCCTAAGGCCCCGTGTGAGCTCCCAGCACAATAATTGTGTCTGACAGAGCTTGTGGTGACAGCTTGTGATGCAAATGGAGCCACGTCACATCCTGCCTGGAATCCCTGCCTGGAATCCCTGCCTGAGTCCCTCCGTTCTCATTAAACCATTATTAAATCTAGCTCTGGTAAATAAAACAGCACTTGAAATAATCACTGTAATAACTATCTCAGGCTTCAGTACTGATACTGAATGGTACTGCTGTATTCAGGAGCCAGAGTCCTCACGTCACAGGCTGCATTGCATTTTCTGCTCCCTTCTCCCTGCCCAAATGTTTCCAAGAGATTGACAGGGGCGTAAAATCTCTTCCAAGTTACTCTTCAAGCTTGTGAGGAAAACATCTGTGAGACTGATAAAGCTGCCTCCTGAATTTTTGGCCACGAGTCGCTCTGTGTGAGTGAGTCAGGCTCCCTGAGCTCGCTGAAGTCCTGTCAGATCTCACTGGTTTGAGAAGAAAAGCTGAGGGCATCAGGGAAGCGCCTGAGATTTCTTGTTTTGGGTACATCTCATTTCTTCATATTTGTAATAGAAGCATTCTTCAAAATGTAGGCATTTTGCATTTTGGTTGTGTGGGGGTTTTTTCTCCTTTTTTTGGAGGAGTCTCTGTGTGTGGCAATTTCCCTTCATCCTCAGCCAGTCCTCACAGATTACTTCATTCATTTCTCAGACTATTCTGAGCTGGAAGGGACCCACAAGGATCATTGTGGAATGGCCCGTACAGTCTTACTCTCCTACAGCTAAAAATACAGGTTTGAAAATACCTGATATCAGCCAAAAGGCTGTTTTTACAGTGGCAGGAGAGTCTCGGTGTAGCTGTCAAATTCATTTTGGAAGAACCAGCAGTACTGAAATAAAACAGAATTTTCCGCAGTGCCTGCACCTCACAATAATGACAATGGTGCAACATTGCCAATAGTTTTTTTCCCATTTAAAAGTAAAACAAAGCAAAGCTCTCTTGCACATAACCAAGGGATGGGTCTGATAATAAGAATTTATACATAATAAAACTGTTCCTTTTTCTTGCTGCTAATGGAAAGTGTTAATTTGCAGCTGTTGATTAGTAAAAGTGGCTTCCACACTTCCATGAAATCAGTTTAATTGGGAGTAACCTTGCTTTTCCCACAGAAGAAACCATCTAAAGAGAGATGCTAAAATCTCTCCCTTGTGGAGTGTTTGCCTGCCAGAAGAAGACCTAGCAAACAAAATAATGCTATTTATCAAAAAAAATCATGTCAGAAATCTGCTGTGATAAAGAGAAGAGATCAAAATGATGCAAGATATCGAAACCACCTAAATGAGAAGCAGCACTGAGTTTGCCTGCTTGATAGCCTCAAACCTCAGTATTACATCAGCTGTGTCTGTCATGTGTTCTGCTGTCAGTAATAGGATTTTTGGGCGCCTGCTGTCATCAGCACCTCTCTATTATTATTACAGAAGAAAACCTTACGACTCCTTTGGAAAGTATCGTTAATATGACTTTTTAAAAGTCTTCTAACAATGGTCTTTTAATTTGGGACATCTCTCTCTTTCCTTTGCTAGTGGTAATTCCTTTTGTAAGTATTACAGCAAATGTTTTTAAATTTTTTTCCTCCCCAATACCTGTCACAACTGGCTTTATTAGAAAATACCAGTAAATGGACTTGAGGTGAGGTCTGGTGATAGGGAACATCAAGTAGGAGCTGCAGCCCTGGGAAATACAAATCTGAGTGTACGTGAAATGGTGCTGATTTTTTCATGGATGCCAGAGCTCCGAGAGTTTTCGGACAACGCTCTCAGGGATGCACAGGGTGGGATTGTTGGACTGTGCAGGGCCAGGAGTTGGACTTTGTGATCCCGTGGGTCCCTTTCAACTCAGGATATTCCATGGTTCTTTTATCCTCCCTATAATCTTGACTTTTTTGAATAGTTCTGGTGCTGAGCTTGTTCAGTTTGGAAGTAAATGGTTAATCCCGCTGGGTTTCTGGTTTATTTGCTGACATCAGTGATAGGATTTCTGTGGGCAAAAATAGCTTTATTTATCTCTCTTGTGACTTTTTTTGCGTCTTAATTTTGGCAGAGCTTGTCCTCAGCTGCCAGTAAGCTTTTTTTCCTGTTTGTCAATGTTCGTTCAGCATCTTGAGGCTGATCTTGTAGTGGAGTCTGAGGAGGAAGGGGTGGAAACATGGAAGTAGCACCAGGTGGAGGTATCTCATAAAGCTGCAAATCTCATCGCAAATTGCTCTGCCAAGGTTAAAGGAAATGTTATTTTTCCTTTTATGTGGGATTTTTTAACAGCTACCTAATGGCATTCGCATTTTTTTAAAAATATGAGGGAGCACGACTTTGCTGCTAATGATCTATTAGCAACATTTAATTTTTCTGTGTGAACGCATCGATCAAATCATGGCTTGGTAATAAATTTTTACTACTGTGTGGGCTGGTGAAACATGAAAAAAGTCTTGTGCTGTTTGAGCTACTTCTCATATTTTTTCTAGGAGTAATTAAAAGGTTGTTGCATCTTAAACATGGTATGGAAAGTATAAATAAATAGCACTGGGCTGTGCCTCTCGTGGAGTGGGTCAGGGGCCAAGATGTCTCACCCCAGGCTCTTCCTCAGGATTGCTCTTCCAAAATACTCCTGGGGGATTGATTCTTAGCTGGAAAGGGAATTTTCACCCAGGTCTCCCCTTTTTTGCTGTGTGGGCTAACATGCAAAAGCTGGGGAGTGTTTCTGTGGTGATGGTTCTTTGGAAGAGTCACAGGATGGTTTAGGTTGGAAAGGATCAAGGTCATGGAGTCCAACCATTCCCCCACTACTGCCGAAGTGCCACATCCACAGGGCTCTTGAATCCTCAGGGATGGAGACTCACTGCTGTCCTGGGCAGCTGTGCTGTCCTTTTCCTTGTGGGGAAGGAATTTTCTCTAATCCAACTTAAACCTGCCCTGAGGCCCCCCCAGATCCTTTCCCAGGCGCTCTGTCCCAGCCTGGAGCGTTCCGTGGGGTTGTGGTTCCCCAGCAGGAAGCCAGACCCAGCAGTGCTGCTCGGCGTTGATAAACTCATCTCCAGCCCCGGGATTTCCACAGTGTGCGTGGCGTGTTCCGATTGATGGGACCCGATTCCACAGTGATGCACTGAGGAAAACGGGATCAGCAGCCAGAGGAGGGCTCGGTGTGGCAGCAGCTCCCCGTCCCTGTGTGGTTATAAATGAAATCCTGCTGCTTTCTGACCTTGAGTATGAAAATGTTGTTATTGATTTTCTGAGGCCGTGCAAAATGAAACGCAGAGACTGAAGGGCGCAATTAACGTTAATAATTAAAGATGAGCTGCATTTGTCAGTCTCTTGTCTGGTGTAATCCTCTGAGTAACGGGCTCCTCCTGGGAGCAGCAGAGCTCCTGCAGCCTTCGATGATCTGAGCTGGACATGTCAGCGTGGGCTCAGAAATGAGCAGATATTTCCTGGGTTCTGGGAGCCCCTGTCCTCATCCAGTGAAATACAAATTGGGGTGCTCACAGCTGGGACAAGTTCAGCCCTTTCCCTTGTAGCATTCCCGCCTCCGATTCTGCCATTGTACGTTTGCTGGAGCTGTAGATTGTTTGCTTCTTTGGCTTTTCATTTGTCTGACATAAGAGCAAAAATGGTATTTTAATTACCCTTTTTTTTTAAACTTTTTTCCCCATCTTTTAACAGAGCATTCAGAAGCTGGCTAGCCAATACTTAAAGAAGGACTGGCTTGGAATAAGAGCTGAGGAACGAAGTGATTATAGGTAATTTACCAGTTGGATATCTCAAAATTGTTGTATTTATCATTTCAATTTGTGTCATTATTTTACTTAACAATGAGCCACCGCTTTTCTGTACTTAATTTTTCTTTTTCCTTTGTAGTAGAGCATTGCTAGTTAAAAAACAAGCTTTGTTTTCCTGAGATTAGTCTTAAATAGATGTTTATGACTTGAATATTGAGGAAGATGGGAGAAACAAAACAGCTTGACAGGACAGCAGCTGTAATTTGCATCTGTTTGGGTATTAATTCTTGTATCTGAATATAGATTTTAGTAAATAATTTTAAAATTAGAGGGATAAGTGTGTGGATTGTTTCATAGGAGAAGACAGGAAGAGTTTTCATTTTAAGAGGCTGTTCCTTGTGAAGATGAAATCTGACAGCAGGGAGGAGGCAAAGCAAGAGACAGTTGTTTACAAAACTTTATTTTGTTAACATGAAAGGTGGATAAAACATGAAACCAGAAATAACTCAGTTGCTGAAAGCCTTTGAACAGCACCTCCTAAATATTTGGAATAAGTTTTCGGATGCTTTGTTTTAATGTCTTCTTTGTGTTCTGACAAGTTTTGTTTCAAACAGGAAGAAATTGACAGATTTGTGTTTGGGGCTTTCAGCACCCTCATATCGGTTGTGTGTTTAGGAAGAAATAAACTGAATTATCAGTCTCGAGTGTACACAAAACACTCCCATAACAGCCAGCCCCTCCCACCTGCAGCTTGTTCCCTTCCATGCCATGAGATCCCACAGTGCCCAGAGATCTTCTCCAAACCCTTCTCCATCACCAAGTGCTGAACCCAAAACGTTTGGCAAAAAGTTGAATCACAAGACAGGAACAGGCAGGAAAATCTTTATTTTTGGTACAACTTCCATTAAAATTTTTGTTAAAAGTGGAGGTGTTTGCTAGTTCAGCCTGAAGGATTGTGCTTTAGCTTTAGTTTCAAAAGCAGTCCTTGGAAAAATGTGTGCTGCTGTTACATAAACCAGCCCAGGAGATGGATTCTGATCCTTGTGGAGGATCCTTCCAGTTCAGGAGATTCTATAAATCAGAATTTTCAGCGGAACATCTGACCTCCATTTCTTCCTTCCCACACCTTCTCTGTGTTTCATTATTTTAGGAGCATGTACTCAGTTTGGAAATCCCTCTTAGAAGGCACCATGCAGGTGGCCCAGTCCCGACTCAGTATTTGTGAGAACTACAAAAACTTGATTTCTGAACCAGCCAGGAGTGTCCGGTGCTTTAAGGAGCAGCAGCTGAAGAAGGTATTTGTGCTTTAATAAATCCTTTAAACTTTTGTCATTTTTATTGAGGGGAAAGAACTGGTTTGTACAATCTTTCATTGTGGCACTTCTAAAATTTGTAAGTACTCTTCATCTTCTAGAGGTACATATCCAGCTTGTTGGAGAGGGATCAAAATTCTGAGCTGTTACCCAAATTACAACTGCTTGGAAATGAGTCTTTTAAACATGAGGTGCTCAGTTGGTCAAATGTATCTCAGCAAATCTCACATTGTGCTGTAGAAATTCCATTGCACTGGGTCTGCAGTGACAATTGCAGGTGATTTTTGTTAGAAAAAGTTCTGATTTTAAGAAAAGATCCCTCCAAAACCGGAAGGAATGGCTTGAGCAATCTTCAGGAGGGAGAGTGGAGATTGTCCAGCCACCTCCTGTAACAGTATCACGAGTAAGTGCTCCAAAAGCTGCTTTACTTATCTGGTTAATTATCTGCAATTATCCCTGCGGAGGAAATAGTGTAGTTCCAGTGAGCTGGATATTCATTTAATTGCTCGTTGCATTTGAAAGTCATTTATGGGGATGGGGAGGCCCTGGCACAGGGTGCCCAGAGAAGCTGTGGCTGCCCCTGGATCCCTGGCAGTGCCCAAGGCCAGGCTGGACGGGGCTTGGAGCAGCCTGGGATAGTGGAAGGTGTCCCTTGAATGACCAAAAAACCCCCAAACAACAAACATTTTAGCTCTGCGTGTTAAAAAGTGACAACAGTGACCCAGAACTTACCTAGTTCTGTGTTCTAGAGTAGTATTTTGTAAAATACGTGGTTACAAATTTAAATAGATACTTCCGTAAGGAGAGCTCTCAGCTTGTAAACAAATTACTGTACAGCTCTTAGAAACATGTGCAATATCTGTTTTGTGAGGGGAAAATTAACTTTATGAATGCTGTTTTATTGTCCTGTGGAATTTTATTTTCATGTGAAGCTTTCCAAACAATGCTGTGGCAATTTTATGGCATCCTTACTGGGTAAATAATCTTACTTCACTCTTCTGCAAGTGCTGATAGTTCAGTGTTTGAGCCAACAGTAGAAGTGGGATCTTTAAATTTATAAAAGTCATAGAAGTTGCTTTATTCCTGCACTTTCGAATCAGCAGAACAAGTTATTACAATTATCAGGGCAGTATTTTTGTTCACAGTGTTCTAGCAGTGATATGCTTTTCCTACAACATGGAATTATCATCCACTTGGTGGGATTACTTTTCCTCCACAACCAGTTTATTGTTTTACACAGTGCAGTCTGTCACCCTTCCCTTTGAATTCCCAAACAGATAAATAATGGACAGAGAAATAATTGTTCTGACCTCCATCCAGACAAAAGCTTATCAAAATTAAAATTCAGAGTCAGCAGAATGCTTGTGAGGTTACACTGGAATACCCATCTAAAGTGGCATCCAGTCTCCTGACAGTTTTATATCCTACAGGGATGCAAACCAAGATTATTTAACTCTCTCAAATGATCTTTTTAACAGCTGGGGTTATTTGATATTTTAATTTTTTGATGCTGGCAGGAGATTTTAGGGATCAGAATCCCCACCGATGTTGCAAAACCCCAGCCCTTTTCACGGGCATTTAGGTCTTTGTCAGCCATCCATTCTATACAGATTTTTTTACCTTTCATTTTTCAGTCATGCACAGAGAGGTCTCCAAAAATCCCAGTCCTGCCTTCCACCACTTCCCAAACCAGCCTCCGGAGAATGCACCCTCTGGAGCCTGTTGCTTTATTGGTCTGCACACATCAAACAGTGGTTTTAGTGTGAATTTCCATGGATTTTTCGGTACTTTAGAGCAATCTGACAGCTTCAGGGAGAGCAGGATAGTGTGGTGAGAAGACCAGCAGTTCCTGTTGGCTGCCAGTTTGTTTTTTGCAGGTGTTTGGGTGCTATTTTTTAACAGTGGAATACGGGGAAGTTCATGTTACGCTGTTGGATTACAGCGCCTCATTAGTCCTGCAGTGCTCCTGAAGAAGGTTACATGCATTAATAATTAGTGTAATGAAGAAGCTGAGGTGTTTTGGAGGGGTGTTCACCACAAGGGCACCTGGAATGAGGGAAGCCAGGGGAGTGATGATGATATGAAAAGAGCTGGGACCTTTGGGGTGGTGTTTGAAGGACTCAGAGGCAAATTGGTTTCCTTGAGGTCACCCCTGGGTACTGCTGGAGCCTTCACTGACCACATCCAGCCTGTGATATCTATAATTGATAGAAGTCCACTGGACTATCAATCTCCTGTGTGCTTAATCCAGTTTGGGTAAAAGAAAGTTTTTAGTAACCTCTTCTAAAGAGAGTTTTAATTCTAGACATTGATGATTCACATTGGCTTTCTTACCTAGATCCTGCTTAGCACAGATCCTTTCCCACTTTGTTGGGGTTTTTCTTAAGCTGTCAGGGTGTCTGAAGAATTGCTGAATATAATATTTTTTATTCCTGTTGTGTTGTGGTTTATGTGGCAGGTTTTGCCTCATGTTTTAAATTTTAAAGAAGGAGAGATTAATCATTTTTTTGGTATCACTTCCAGTAGATTGCCTTTGGATTTTTCCCAGTTATAGTCCAATAACTTCAACTAACTGCCTCATCCAAGGCTGTCAGAACTTTTATATTTAATTTGTGGGTTATCATTGGTTTGGACCAGTTTAAACAGCAGCAGAAAGAAAGGAAGAGAGAAGGTTTTATGTTCTGATCACTTTTAAAAGACCTGCATGAATAATTGACCAGGAGTGACTTGAAGACTGCATCCTTCCTTATAAAATGCCATAAAAAGCAGCAAAACAATGATAACATTATTTGGATGCAAAAAAAAGTAATGTTTTGTTTCCTGAATGCTTTTTTTCAGTGCGTGGACCAGCTGACGAGGATCCAAGCCGAATTACAGGAGACAGTCAAAGATTTAGCTAAAGGCAAAAAGAAATATTTTGAGACTGAACAGATGGCTCAGGCGGTGCGGGAGAAAGCTGATATTGAGGCCAAGTATGTTTTTATAGTGGCATATGTAGAAATAATTGCAGCCCCAAAAAGCACATTTGTATTAGTTTTTGCGCTTGATGTTTGGCTTCTGCCAGGTTTCCTTTGCTTTTTGCTTCCATACATTTTTGTAGCCATTTCAAGCACGCCCTGAGAGGAAATCAGAACTTGTTTGTGTTGGTTTCTTTAGGAAGGAAGTTCAAGTAACAGCTTTAATTTAGCATTTTCTAAGGACAGTGTGTCAGCTGGCACTCTTTTGATATTAAAGCCTCCTGACTTCCTTTTCTGTCCCCACATCTCAAATTTGGTATCAGTCCATTTAGAAGGGGAGAGGCAACAGGACACTCTTTTCCATTTTTCGAGATAAATTTTCAAGGCTTTAGGTTTTTTCTGTTCCTTGACATCCTAAAGAGGGTGATTTCCTTCCTTCCAGGAAAACAAGTAATGCATGTTTTGGGTTTGGAGTCTGGCCTGTCTTGTGGGAGTTTACCACACCCCCTTTTCTTACTTTTTTCTATAATTTTTGGTTTTAGAAGTTATTCAGAATTGCTCTCAGGGAATGAAATTATGAAATTAGAGATCTTTTCTGTCTTTCTGATGGATGATGAAAAGAACTTTAATAAAATTACCTATAATACCTGAAGAAAGTAAACAAACAAACAAAAACAACCAAAATTTTGAGTTTTGGAGCAGATTTATACTGCAGTTTTATTCAGATTAAAATAGCTGTTGACTTGATTTTGTTTTCTTATTTACTTTTTAAACCACCATACTTCAGACAGCTAGAAAATACTTCTGTGGAAATGGTGTAAGGCAATCATTCAGTTTCTTGTGCTCATTTCTGTTTCAGGTCCAAACTTAGTCTTTTTCAGTCAAGAATAAGCTTGCAGAAGGCAAGTGTGAAGGTGAGTATAAAACTTGGGTTTTGCTGCTCATTTCATGAGGCAAATGCCCCAAATTGTCTGGAATGTAGAGGTGAGGGACAGCTTGGAAGGGAAACTGGTAGGACAAGGGATGAGCTGTGAGCTCTCTTTGGGCAGAGTATAGAATTATACATGGAATATATACAAGGAATTCTTTTCTAATTAGAGTTAAAACTGTTCTTTGAAGACCACACGTGAAGTTCCAATTGCAGGAGAGAAAAATCCACCAGGAATCCTCTCATGATTAGGAAAACTTTAAAGCTATGAATGCCCTAAAGTTTTCACTGTATTAACACATACACACACAGTGAACTTGCTGATAATGTATGTTTGGTCATTCAGATTCTCGTTTTGAGCTGTGTTTTCACTCGTTGCAGTTAAAAGCCCGACGATCCGAGTGCAATTCCAAGGCTATCCATGCCAGGAATGATTATCTCCTCACTTTAGCAGCTGCCAATGCACACCAGGATCGCTACTATCAAACAGACCTAGTAAACATCATGAAGGTGAGGAGGCTGCTTTGTGCCTGCCACTGGGAACTGGGAAAATCTGGGAAGCAGAGGGAGGGTACAGAGTCCTGGATTGACCTTTCCGATGAGCTGCCATGGATGAGAGGGAAGGTAGAGCCTGCAGTGGTGTCTAAAAAACTTGGAACCAGCTTTCAGGCCCCAAAACTGAGCAGTCGCTTTCATTTTTTAATTCACTTCTTTTCTGAAAAACTCAGTTGGATAAAACTCCCTTGGGATGAAGGAATCAGGTTGGTCAAACTAAGCCCTGTATTTTCCTTTTGTAAGGAAGCTGGAGATTTTTTAGTTCTTTAGTACCATATTCCGTAATCTTGTTTTTTGGGTGTCTGATCAGAACACTTCTTTATGGTGTGATTAATGAGCTAGAGTTATTAAATATCTTCATTTCCAAACTATGGATTTTAAGGAACAGCTGTCAGCATTCCTGTTCTCACCTGTGGCAGTTTGCCAGGTCAAGGCAGGAGTAGCTACTTCAACTCACAGGAAATGACACACTTAAAAAGTTCAAATCTGATTGCTCACAGTTGTTTTTTATTAAATATCGCCCTAGAATTAATTAAATGTACACTATTCCTGTGTCTTAGAATTTGAGAGTTACAGATAAGTTGTAAAATGAGCTAATTCACACTTTATCTGCTTGCATTTCACATGGTGACATTTTCAAACTTTACTTTAATTTGCTCTTTACAAACTGATTCCAGGCGGGGTGACTTAGAAGTCTGTCATTTGCATTTTAATCTGCTTTATTGGAGAAATAGCACAGAATTATGACAAATCCCTGTATTATCACCATGCCTTTGCATTTTGGAGGGGGGGCAATATTGATATATTGATATGAAAAGCAGGTAAGTGAGGTAAAAAATGAGGGTACCAAAGGAATCCTGCTTTTCCCTCTGTGCATGTGCATGGCTGTGCTTTTCTTCTAGTAAAACGTGAATATTTGTGCTGACTAAATGTTTAGTACATGGAAATGCTTGTAAAGAATTTCCTTGTGGTGGTGCAGATAAAATTATTAATTGATGCTTACATAAGATAATTCCATACTTACATGCCTGGTTGGCTCTCATCACCTAATGCTCTTACTTGGGAGCAGTTCCAGAAGGGAATCAAATATGTTCACAACAAAACAAACAAAAAGGTTGTTTGAAATCATTTTTTAAAATGAGCAAATAGCCCTGGTAAATTTTTTCCAAGCCTTTCTCAAGCTGAACCTTTTTTTTTCTTACAGAAAAAAACCTTACCATTTATTCTTTGGTATAAATAATTGTGGTTCACTGAAAGCCAAAGTGCTTTCATCCAGCCAAATTGCTCTGGAAGGAAAGGACAGCACTGGAGGTTTATTTTTCTGCATCTCTCAGATATTTATAGCAGTTGAATCTCTTTGTCTGGCAAACAAAAGTGTGTTTTTAATGAAGAGCTGTAAATTCGGGTCTCTTGTGGGAACACACCCAGGTGTCCTGGGAATGGGGTCATTCTCTGCAGCAAGGCAGAGAAAGTCACAGGCAGGGTCCCAAATTGAAGTGGCTGCTGGAGATTTTAGGAGAGACAGAGGGGAAATCTTCAGGAAAATCAAGGATAATGCATCACTGAACTCCAATTCCTTCATCGAGGAGCTCTAGTGTAAATTCAAGTGTGAAATGTATAAATAAAAATAGTAGAAACAGGAGTTTGTAATCTGGGAGTGGATTTGCTGGCAGGGACCTGGTTTCTCCTTCTCCTCTTTCTGAAATTCCTGAGGGAACCACGCTGTATCAAGTACAGAAAAAATGATTATTTTATTTAGCAGAATGGTTTAACACAATTGGAGAAGGAGCTGGAGAGAGAGGAGACCATTTGAAGGTGAAGAATCATTCAGTGTGAGCAAACGTACAATGACTGAGAAATGGAGCAAGAACTTGCTAATTTTGGTTGACCAGGCAGAAAATAGCACAAAATTAATGTTAAAAAGAGAAACGCAGTAACTTGGGGAAAAAATTGCTGCCTGCAGAATAAAGAACTCTGAATAGCCATTACGATTTTTAAAAGAGATGCTAGAACTGGAAAAGGGAGTGAAGGGTAAAGAAAAGGAGATATCTATTAAGTGTTGCTAATCTCTAGGTGACATCACTGTGGGAAGGGAGGAATTTGGAAGGGAGTTTCACCTTTCCAGCACAGTTTTTGTTTCAATAGGTTGAGTCTTGGTGTGACCCAGTATATTTTACGTGCTATAACGCAGTTGTAGTGTCTAAACTAAACATCTTTGCTACTCTGTTGTGATTAATACTCTAAAAATGTGCCTTTTATCTCAATATTAGTAAGTCCTTAGGTATTCCTGTAGTGCCACGTGCTGTCTGTAAGTGTTTCCCCATTTAGCTGCCCTTGAGCTGATCTTTGAACTGCTCAGGGCTCTCCACATTTCTAAATCACATCAAGTATCTCCTCAAACTGTTCAGATTTTGGACTCACCGCCTGTTTTTCTAGTTGTTACCCAAAGGTGATAAAATCTTTAGAGATGGAAAAAACACATGCAAACTTTCCAGCTGATCCTTGGCTGTATTACTGTGTAGAACATTTACAAATGCTTCAGGGGTTGTTTCTGTTTGCATCCATCAGAAACAGTTTCTCCGTAGGTTTTGGTTTTCAGGGAGTTCTTGTTTCCAGAATTAGAAATTCCAGGTGCTGTGTGGGTTCTGTCGCCGCTGGCTCGTTGGAAGCCAGGGTTGGCTTGGCTGGAACACACCCAGTCAGTCCCTGGCCATGACGTGCATCCAGCTGCTGCCTTTGGGCTGGAGCTGTGGCACTGCGCTCTCAAACCGTCCCTCGGCACCATCTGCTTGTGCAGACAGTGCTCACTTTCCTAGAAAACAGATTTTACTCTCAGCTTTGACACTGACTTGTCTGCGTTGGTAAACAGCGGGTTAAAAACTCAGCTGATTTGGCTGCCTCTTCCTATCTGTTCTCTCCTTATATTAAATTACCTTTTCTTTCCATAGGCTAAAACGTGTCTTAATTAGCATAAAATAGAATCATGGAGTTGTTATTATTGGATGTGGGCATCAAAGGTTGGTCCTGGCATCCTGTGTGAGTCGAGCTGAACACAGGTAGAGTTGCTGCACACCTTGTCTTGCTGACAGCCGGAGGATGGCTCTTCAGTGGTTTGTAGCAATAACATCCAATAAAAGGCTGTACTGGTGCTGGAGAAAGGAGGGGTGGAGATGTTTTGCAGCCACAGTGTTAGTTTATGCCTGCAGGAGGTATTTGCAGACTGTTGGGAAAGTGTGACGTGTGCTGGGCTGAGACACCTTGGGCTGCTCCCAAGAGGAAGCTGCTGCTGGGTTTGTTCCTTGTGTCTGGCTCTGGAATGCTGCTGTGGTGCTGCCCTGTGACACATGAATCACAAATCCACCTTGTGGCCTTGTTTCGTTCTCTGTGGCAGGCAACAAAAGGACCTTTTCATAGGCAGGGTTCCTGGTACACACAGCTCCTGCTCATTTTCACTGGTTCAGAATGTGTTACTTTATCTTGCAACATTTTTATGCAGAGAAGAAAAAGTGATTGGCTCTGCTGTGTTTGTAGCTGTGAAAGCCATCACAAACTAAACGGGGATACTTGGAAAGAAAATACAAAATGCTTCCAGCTTTTTTAATAGGATGAAGAATTGTTCCTACTGTGCCTTCCTAGTTTTCCAATTACACCACTTAATAAAGAGCAAAGCCATTCTAGGTCTCTGTTCAGAAAAGATTTGAGTCCTTTTGCCTTTCTTTTTATCTGTCCTTCATGTCCGTTTCAATCTCTGCAGTGAAATTAAAGGCCCCCAAAGCACAGACTAAATAAAGCCTGGTAATGTTTTATTCTTTGCCAGTTTCCTGACAAACTTCTTAGGAAGAGTTGCCATCAACTGAATGTGAAAGTACAGTCCACAAACGCTTTTAAAAAGAAGTTGTCTGCCTGGTGCTTAGGTTTTTACTTTAAACTGAGGTCAGAAGGAAGTCTTAAGATGATGGTTGAAGTCAAATCAGGACTGTTTTGATATTCATCCTTTTAGAAACTTTATTATTTTTTAATGCTGTGCTCTTAATTCTGTAAGTTCCCTTCATGAACCATCTCAAAGAATGGCTTTACACAGCAACTTGTGGAAAGGAAATGTTGACATGAAAAAAAGAAAAGCAGGTGTGCTGGAGACTTTAAATAGTCTTGAGATTATTTAAAGAGAGAAAGAAAGAGGGAACAAAGATTTCATAATGACAGAATGGTTTGGGTTGGAAGGGACCTTAAAGCCCATCCAGTTCCAACGCTGTGCCACGGGCAGGGACACCTTCCACTATCCCAGGCTGTTCCAGCCTGGCCTGGAAGAATTCCAGGGATTCAGGGGCAGCCACAGCTTCTCTGGGCACCCTGTGCCAGGGCTGAGGAACAGGTTACAGGTGGTGCTGCGTTTTTTATGAACACAGGAAAATTCAGGAGGAGGTAGCAGGCAGCAGCAGCAGGTATTTCTAAACCAGGCTCTTTTTAAAAAAAATATTTCATGTCATGGCTCATGTGGGCTTTGGTGTTTGAGGGAGAACAGTGTCAAAAGCTGGTGCTTTGTCTTTGTGGTTTCAGTGGTTTCTTTTATCCTGTTGTAATTATCAGGCCGCTTTTCTGGTTTTTTCTGTACTTTCCAGTTTGCTTGACACGAGGAAGTGGAGTTGTGTAATTTGGCTCTTGTTCTTGATCAGAGTTCTTGTGATGATTTGGCAGGTTTGAGTAAAAACTTTGTTACATCATTTCCCTGCAACTACCCTTTGCTCAGGTGTGGGTGACAGTAATGACACAAGTTACAGCAGTGCTTTGTTAATTTGAGAGGCCAATTTATAAAATTACAGGTGAAGTGTGGCTTTTCCACACCCTTATCTGTTTTTAAGGATTCTGATAGAGGAAGAGATCTGGCTGACTTCCAAGGAATGAGCAACCTGTTGTACTTGACCCTGCTCTGAGTGCAGAGGTTGAACCAGTATCTCCCTTTTAAACCTGAATTACTCTATCATTCCTTAAAACAGCATTTATGGGTGAGCAGGTTCTCCTTGGGGTTCCCTGCCTTCTGCTTTCTGGTTTTGGTTTTTTTCTGCAATCAAGTGGAATAACTGCATGAGTTCCAGCAGTGCTGGAACCTTCATGTTCTGGTGAGCCCTGTTTTTTATTTGTTAGAATGGTTGGGAGTTTTTGTGAAGCTGTGTTGACTTCTCTGTTTTCAGCATAGTCATCCATCACTTTTCCCGTGCACTTTCAATGATCATTTAAAACAAATGGAAATGCAGGCTGCAAACATGACTCGCACAAATGACATTCAGCTGGAGCTGGCAGTGTTTATAAAAATGACCCCAAATGGAGGACTTGGTGGCTTTCAGTTAATAATTTGCTTTATGCCCTGAAATTAATAGAATGTGTGTGGTGAAGGGTTCTTTCCCCCGGTGGCTCTGTCTGAATTGAAAAATAAGTTGACACAGTAGCTGAAAGTCTTAAATTGGCTCAGGAATGTTATCCCAGTACTGCTGTGTCCTGTAGAAATAAAAGGGTACCATTTGCATCAGCACATACTTCTGTAGCCTCTGGAACAAGCAGAACCAGTATTATCACTGTAAGAAATCAATTTACGTCCACGTTATTGTTTCAGACCTTCTGAAATGATTTAGAAGCACCCAGGGGATTCCTTTTTTGAAATGGAAAGTCTGCCCCTCAACAAAAAAATAGCTTTAAGATAAAGTAATTCTGAAGTCACCAGAGATTTCCGTTTTCTTCTATAAATCTCTTTTATTATTTCAGTGCTACCAATTCTTTTAAGATCCTGTAAAACTCCCTTAAAAATGCAGAGGGGACTTGTGCAAGTGAAAGAACTATTGTTTCACTTCCGGTTCTTGTCAGCTGCAAGCCACAAATATTCTGTAATCCCAGTTAAGGCAGCCATGGATGGCACCATCTCCAGCATCAGATGGGCACAGGAGCTTTCCTTCCCAGGCGGTTCATGAGTGTGCTTGGCTTCCTCATGGTGGTTCCCACCAAGGGGAGGTGACTGAAGGGATCATGGCCAGCACATGATCCCAGTGTTCCAGAAGATGCTCACTGCAGGCTCCACAGCGGCTGATCCTGATCCCACGCCATCGTCCCATCCAGGGACGTCTGTCTCTGTGCTCATAAAACCTGGGGGAGAAGAATTCCAGGTTGTAGTGTAATGATGCATCCACATAAATTATTGGATCATTAATTGATTGACCACACAATTGTGGTCTCTGGTTCTGTGTTTTTCTTAAATGCTCATCTCTGACATTCCCAGCTGATACCTGAGAAGTGCCTTGGAGGATTTAAGGTGTTCACAGTCCATGGAATATGTGCTAACTCCAGTTTGGAGCACCTGGATTCCAGCTGACTGTGAGTTAATGTTTGCAGGGAAGTGAAGAGAGGATTCACACTGGAAATGCAACTTCTGGTGTTAATTTTGGTAAAACCACAAGCAGGGGAGGTTTATTGGCCTTAACAATAAATGGTACTTCCACCAGTAACTGGTGTATGTACGTCACAGAATCATGGAACGGTTTGGGTTGGAAGTGACTTTAAAATACCTCCAGTGCCACCCCCTGCCATGGGCAGGGACACCTTCCACTATCCCAGGCTGCTCCAAGCCCCATCCAGCCTGGCCTTGGACACTTGCAGGGATCCAGGGGCAGCCACAGCTGCTCTGGGCACCCTGTGCCAGGGCCTCCCCACCCTCACAGGGAACAATTCCTTCCCAATATCCCATCTATCTCTGCCCTCTGCCCCCCAATTTTTATATTCCCAATTACATTTTTAATTTTTCATAGATAAAATATGCATTTTCAGTTTCGAATCCACCACTCACCCCCTGAAAAATCACGTTGCTCATCACGCAGCCTTTTCATGCGACCTTGAGGCACAGGAGTGGGTCTGAGTCACAACTATTTCTGTTGTAAAGATGAAAAAATGTGATGGTCACATTGGCCTGGTGACTGTCAGCTTGTCCCACCTCGTGTTTCAATCATGAATGAATCCCTTGGTAAAACATTTGACCCAAAGAAGCCGATTTATTTCAGGGATCCAGGTGTTTATTCTTCCATGGCTGGGCAGTGTAGTGTAAAAGCAGCGTGGCCAAGTCTAATATGCAGCTCAGGGCACCTTAATTATCTTAAAACAATGAGCATTTTTTCGTGGTGAAATAAACTGTTTCTTGGTAATGTGACTGACTTTTCAGTGAGATTTCCTTTGGTGTTTTCACAGAAATAACTTTAGAAAAGGAGTGATTATAAAAGCACATTTTAATTTTACAAATGCTTATGAGAGAATGTTATTCCCCCTTGTCTTGTCCCTCCATCCCTTGTCCCCAGTCCCTCTCTAGCTCTCCTGGAGCCCCTTTAGGCCCTGGAAGGGGCTCTGAGCTCTCCCTGGAGCCTTCTCCTCTCCAGATGAGCACCCCCAGCTCTCCCAGCCTGGCTCCAGAGCAGAGGGGCTCCAGCCCTGGAGCAGCTCCGGGGCCTCCTCTGGGCTCTCTCCAGCAGCTCCACGTCCTCCTGCTGTTGGCCCCAGGGCTGGGGCAGCTCTGCAGGTGGGGTCTCACCTGAGCACAGGGGCAGAATGATCAGGGATGAAATCAGAGATTTAAGCTGAATGCAGAACAAGGAAAATGACTGGAAAGCCAAAAAAAAAAAAAAAATTCAAAACCCCTGCTAGAAAAAGGGCACCAGGAAGGCAGATGTAAAGATTAGGTTTGGGAAGGAGTTACTTAACAGGAACCTGGGAGAAATCTAGTTGAAGAAGGTAGCAGAAAACTTTAAACCTTTTTTTTTTTTTTTTTTCATTTAAAGATTTTACATAGAAACTTTGGCATTTAGATAGGGCTTCAAGATATTTTGGTCAGCTGTCATAAGGCTGCTCGTTCTGAGCAGGAAATGAAACTGCCATATTGTTTCAAAGCCACAGTGTAACACAATGAGAACAGTTCCCAAAATACCTCCCTGTGCCCGACAGCAGCCTTGGAGCTGCTGCGGGGGAACAGCCCGGCTCAGGAAGCACCTGGTCTGCTCCGTTTGGGAGGCAGGTGGGGCAACCACGCTTTAACTAGGAACATTCCTGGTTTAGGATTCATGGAGACAGACATCCCAAACAGATTCTTCTCAGGGTTTTGTTTGCTTGAGGGCTTTGTTTTTAGCTACTCCTGATTCACTGGCAGAATTGACGAAGCAGGGAAGTTACTTTTTTCCTCAGTGTTTTCTCTCTGCTGTTACTCGTAACCACCCAATGTTTCAGTGAGTTAACCTGGCATGGACCTCCCATTGCAACTGGGAAAAACTCGTGGATTATTCTTAAAATTGAATGTGTGGGCACAGGTTTTGTCCTATTAAATGAGATATTAAACTGTAAGCGTTACTGAAAATGTGGAGACCTCAGAGCCCCCTCCAGTGCCTAAAGGGGCTCCAGGAGAGCTGGAGAGGGACTGGGGACAAGGCATGGAGGGACAGGACACAGGGAATGGCTTCCCACTGCCAGAGGGCAGGGATGGATGGGAGATTGGGAAGGAATTGTTCCCTGGGAGGGGGGGGAGGCCCTGGCACAGGGTGCCCAGAGAAGCTGTGGCTGCCCCTGGATCCCTGGCAGTGGCCAAGGCCAGGTTGGACGGGGCTTGGAGCAGCCTGGGACAGGGGAAGATGTCCCTGCCCATGGCAGGGGTGGAATGAAAGGATTTTAAAGTCCCTTCCCACCCAAACCAACCTGTGATTCTGTGACTCATCTTGTGTCGTCAGTGACAGGACAAAACATTTCTGAGTGACTTCACTGATGAAAGCAGTGGAAGAATTGTAACAAGGAGATGAGGCCCAAAATAGCACAAGGCCAATAAGTGTGAGATAGAAAATGTCACACTGAATTTGAAGTTTAATTAAATCTTCGAAAACATTATGGGGAAAATGGTTTCTAATCTACAGTTGTCTTGCTGAGAGGGAGGCAAACCTGGCAAGAGTTTTCGCAGATCTTTGGGGGTTTCATAGGGCCCAGCTGTCAAATTTTGAGGGGTTCTTTGTTCTTTCAGCTTCCAAAGCTTTGCTGTGTTTGGAGACAGTGCAGGTGTTTTGGGATGGCTGGAGGTGAGGAGCTGCTCATTCCCTGTGTGGACAAGGGTTGTTTGAGCTCTGGGTTTCGCACAGTCTTTAGAAAACTTCCTTGCCTTAGAATCCCTTCCTGCAGCTGAAAATTCCTATTTATGTTTTACAAATTGCTAAGGAGATAATGGATTGTAAAGCTGGCCCAGAAGCTCAAGAAGGAGGAGGAGTGGGAATGCTCCAGTGTTATTTGTCTCCCTACCTGCAGGTTTGATCCTCAGAAATAAAATTCCCATCTGTTCAAGTTGTCATCTCTGCTAAACAAAGCTTCGTAGTCAGGCTAGACCCCCTTGGCGTGGAGGGGAGCAAATATTCCCTACCAGTAGCTTCCTTAGATCTGTAATTCCTGATGACTGACTTGCTGGAATGGTGTCATCCAGCTGAACAAGGATATTATTTTATAATGTTTTACAAATTATCAGAGCCCTGAGGTGATTGCTCATAGGATTGGAATGCTAATTAAAGGAATTAATCTCTCTCTGGTATTCCCAGCGTTGCTCATGGATAATGGGAAGAACCTTTTCCCTGCACTGGTTCATCCCAGCCTGCTTCCCCCTTGGCACCAGCATTGTCCAGGGCATCCAGCAGCACCCTTCCATCAGGACCTTTTTAAAAATCCTCATGGATTTTTAAAACTTCAGGAAGGTTCCAGTGCTTGGGTTCTAGGCTTTTAATCTCACATAAAAGTCATGGGGAGCTGAAAATGATTCAAAATGCAAGTTTAAAAAAATTTGTGTGGAAGAATCATGACAATATTCAGGGATATGGGTGCCTAAATTTTCTCGGAGAAGCTTCTTTTGACTGTAGTGTTAAACCAGGTATGTGGAGATAGTTAAAAATCGGGTTTCTACTTCAAGGTCAAGAGTATTAGAAATCAAATTTTTAAGCTGCTTATCCTAATCAAATTGTACAGTGTTCATTGTATTAGACCTTAGATATAATGATTTAATAGATGATAATTCAATTTAATAAAAGATAAACTTAAAAAATACAGAATTCCAGGAAAAAGGTGGATGAAAACAAAATGGCAACTCTGAGAAGTGTCTTATTTTCTATGTAAAATGTTCACAGATGTTTGTGGCTCTGTGTATACACAAATAATTCAACAATTTTTAATACGTGATCCACTTCCGTCAGGCTCTGCTCTTCTCACTGGACAGTTCATCCAGTTGGATTCAGCCTCAGTTTATTCAGTTGGATTATTGTAGTGTATTTTTATGACATTCATGTGTGGCTTTAGGTACAGATCCCTGGGTTCTGTGTCTCAACATTCCCACTGAGCACAGGCCCTTCTCTCTGGCTGGGTCTGGCAGCCCCATTTCTAATTTAAAAGGGGATATTGGAGCATTCAGTGAATTAACTTTGCTGAAAGGCTCGATTTATTTAATAGCAAACTGAGCACTAAAGACAGCCTTGTATCAAAGAAATCCCAGCCCTGCCAGATCCTTGGGATGTCTCTTCCTGTCTGATTTCAGTCTCTTGGTCTGCCCTGCCCACGCAGTGCCGGGAGGGCCTCTGAGCAGTGGCACTGTGAAATTAAGTAGTTTTTAAAAAGGTTTGGGCATTAATCCTACAGGGTTGAAATAAGTTTGAAAAGGAGCTTAACTTTAATGCAGTTATGTTCAACAAATACTGTCAGGAGACCAAAGTATATTTAGGTATTCCCAATCAGACCACACTTCAGAAGTGATTTAATTAAAAGATTTAACAGCACTAGAGCCCACTTTTGTTCATTTTTCTGTTGATTTTTGTTACCCATCACTGTCCTATCAAGCAGTAGAAGTTTATAAAATCCTCTCAGCTTCTGGAGAAAATGGCATGACTGCTGATTCCATCAATCCTTGTTCAGGAATACTGCTTGGAATACTGCCTGGAATGGGGATTCTGTGCCAGGCTTTGGGATGGGGCTGGGGGGAATCTGTTTAAAAGGGAAAAACCTTTCACAATATTTTTAATTACAGACTTCAGCTTCAAATTATCTTTGTCCTCACCCACTGGTGCTTACAAGGAGTGCAGGCATAAATTGTTAGTGTGATTCCCCTGGGGATAATTGAGAATGGACTCCTGAAAGTAATAAAGCATAATTGGCACACAGAATTCCCAAGTGGGCTTTGGGAAACCCGGATTAATCTTCTCTGCTGCACTGCAGCTGCCATATCTTTGGCATTACCCCCACCATGTTTTTTCCTTTATTGTGGGAGATAATTTCTGTCATTGCTCTGTGATTCCATAATTATTGCAAATAATCACAATGCTGTGACTCTGGGCCATTTTCCTTTTAAGCACACATTTGTGTAGATGACAGAAATTCCCAAAAATAATTTTGTTGGATTTGGTCCTTGTATTTTAGCGTGACTGGCAGAGTAATCCTTTTGTAGGGTGCCTGTTCAGGAACGTGATGTTCCCTGTGTGAAATACACTCTGCCCTTTTCATATTGCTTAATTATTTCATATATTAGCATAAAATCAAATTGAATTCGTAATTTGAGTTGGAAAATGCCTGAATATTCTGAATATCCTGACAAGACCATTCATGTTTTGGGTGAGACAGAGCGATGTTGCATTTGCAGGACCATATCAAGCTGCAGATTGGGTCTCTTTGGCATGATAAGAACCTGAAACGCTTGGGAGTATATTAAATTACTGAAATTTTTAATATTGGGATATTTCCATGCCTGAACCTACTCCGTGAGCAGCTTTTGGATAGCCCGATCACTGAATACAGGTGACTTCCAACCCACATGGAGAAAACAAACAGATAGAAGTGATAAATCCAAGGAGCAGTTGGGAACAACGGCCTGTGTTGGGGCAGAAAAGGTTTTGTTGAAGAGATTTATCTGAAGAAGTAAGTGAAAATCACGGTGGACAAAAAATTACCTGCTGTTAAAATGATAATACAGAGATTGAATCAACTGAATTAAAACCTAAACCCAGCAAAATAGGTGGTTAAAAATCTGGAATGGTGCAAAAGACTAAACAAAAGCTCCCGAGGAATGTTTATGCTCAGTATCTTTTATTTTTTACTCCTTTTTAATGCATTTTATCTGCCAGGGGAGTATTTTTAAGAAAATATTTGTTTCTTAATTTTTTTAAAGAAAATATTATTACAGAAATAGTTTTAAGACAATATATTAAGGAAAATATTTATTAATAAACGTGGGAATTTGGTGTGAAAAGCATTTTCACGTGCACATCTGTTTAAGGTTTCTCTCCCTTAGTTTGTGTTGTTGTCATATAGAAAAGATTTGGATTTATCCAAGCTTGTGTCTGAGGGATGATTCACCTGTAGCATGAGAGTTCATATGGAGACTTCTTTAAGTTACCTTCCAAATCATGTCAAAATACCAAAATATTTGTTGAGCTGAGCAGCAAAATAATTTCTTTTTGGGTAAGAAGAACCAAAAAATCCAGACAGAGCACACGCTCAAGTGCTGTTCCTCAGACATTTTGTGATGATGACAATGATCTTGTGGTCAGCAGAAGAGTCCCTGAAGAGCAGAAATGGTGTCAAAGTGCTGAAGGATTTAAATTCACATTTTTCCATGTGAAGGAAGCCAATTATTACTGGCATGAACAGCGTAGAGCACTCTGTACTCTCCAGATGCAGAGATATCATGAGGAGGACAGCTCAGCCACAAAGTTGTCTTCCAAGTGTTGGATTTGAGCCAGAACTCTTTTTTTTTCCCTCGAGAATGAGGAAGTACAAAAGCAAAGATGCAGTTCATTAAAAATTCATCCTGTCAGAAGTGGAATCCCCTTGGGATTTATTCCAGAGCTGTGCAAGAAAAAGCGAAATAGGTCCAAGAAGTCTTGGGAGATACTTTTGGGGAATGTATTTCTAGATATTCCTAGAATCTGTCTTCATCTTTGAGGGTTTTTTAAGCCTTGCGTGGTAGAATTTGAAGATCTGGTTTTCCATGCTTGTGGCAGTCTCACATCAGGGTGTTCTCACTGATTTCAGTGGAATTGTCCTTTAACCCTGGAGCGTTAATTTAGCGCTGTCTCCACCAGGTACCTCTCACTGCTGTCAGCCTTGTGGCAATTACAAGGAATTATAAAGGGGATTTCCTTCCATGGCTGTGTTCACCTTCCAGACCCTCATCCTAAACTGTGACAACTACAGGGCACTGCCATGAGGTGTATGGAGGCAAATCTTGTTATTACCATTAATTTTGCTTAATCTTGTTTTAAAGGGAGATTTTTCCGGGACTGGGGGAGGGTGACAGGCATCTGTTGGTGGCCGTTCCATATTTTTTCTGTGCTCAGAGGAGGCTGCAGCACCCCAACAACAAAGGTTTTGTCAATAAAAACAATGACCCTGGCGAAATTGTAAAGGAACAAAATGATGTGCAGAACAATCATCAAGTGACTAATGAGAGCAAACAAAGAACTTGCAAACAAGCCCCAAACTCCTGACAGCAGAAAACACAAAGCTCTGGGGTAAGGGAAAGTGCAGAGTGTGTTCGTGGGCACCCAGCTGAAAGGAACTTGGGGCTCTCGTGGTCTTCCAGTGTTCATTGTTCCCATGTTTGCCGTGGTGAGAGCTCCTCCGGGGTGTGCGAGAAGAGGAAACTCCGAGCTTCATCAGACCTTGTGGATTTAAAGAGGCACTTTCTGTGTCTTACAGCCTATTTCATTATATTCTGTTCCTACCTCTTGGTCTGCTGGCTTTATTCCCAGTTTTTCATGTATCTCTGCTCTTCAGCAGGGTGGGCATGTCCCTGGAATATCTTGTGCTTCCTTGTTGAGAGCTGGCTTGAACAAATATGCTTGTGAACAACATGTGGTCATGCAGGATGTGGATTTAGGGAAAACAAAAAGAAACAGGAGAAATTAATTAGCCTGACAGCAACAGGACAGTGAGACAGTTATAAAAATTCCTTAAAATTACTTTCTGTGGAAGTTCAAGAAGGAGCAGAAGCCAGAGAGGATCTTTTTGTAGGGACTCTTAAACCCTTCTGCACTCAGACCTGTTGGCTCCTCTGAGCCTGCAGTAACAGGTCCTTGTCTTTCCTGTGCTGAAGACTCTGGATCTGGATGGAGTTTACCACATGGAGGGGGTCTCACTGGATTTCAGCTATTCCCAGACAGAACTAGGTAGTGATACTTCAAGAGCGAATTGGATCTGGATCTCACTAAAGCAGAGTTACCAATACAGCCTTGGGATACATAAGATTATCCCGAGATAGAGATATTTTGTAGCCTTAGATTAGCCCTGCTTTGCTTTGGATGCAGGCTACGGCTGTTCTCCGGTTAACCTGAAATCCTGATTTTACAGAGCTAAAGCTTAGGTGCTCCTCTCTCTCCCTGTAGGCTGAGGAAGTCCAGCACTCACCTTTTGATCCAGGGGAGAGGGTTGGGTTTTGCCCTCAGCTTTTCTTAGCAGCTTTCTCTACCTGCACAACTTAGCAGAAAAACAGGATTTTTGCCAAAGAGGGAGCCTGCAAAGGGCAGGCTGGGCAGCAGCTTCCTGTCATTTGGAAGTCAGGCTTCAGCCCTCAAATCCGTGATGGGCGCGGACGCGGCGCGGTTGTTCCTGCGGGATCTCTGGGCATGCTGGAGCCTGATGGCAGCAGCTCCACGTTGCTCCAGGCAGGTTGTTCAGGGACACTGCTGGGGCTTTGATCTGGGATTTGTTGGGAATTCAGATACAGATGCCGTGTTTTGTTGACAAACACAGCCCTGATTTACTTTTATACTGGGGGGTCTTGATGGAGAGGAAGGGATTTCAGCAGTGACAAATGCTGCAGGGAGGGAGGAGTTTAAAAGGAAAAATAAGCAGCTTTTCTTCTGTATTAGGAGAAATTGATGCCAGGAATCAGCATTTTTAAAGGAAAATGACTGTGGAATGGAGCTGTTACCCAGAAAGGAAGGGTTTTCCTGACCTTCCTTCCTTCCTCTCCTCATGTCCTTGGGAAGTGCTGTTCCATTTCACTGCTCTGAATAGTGCTGAGTTTGGCAAATCCAGCTGATCCGGGCTCTTGACTTTGTTCTGAGTTTTAGAAGAGTTTTTAAAATACTTTATCCTTCACTGTCAGATAAAAGGAGATTTGTTGTTCTGTTTGGGCTAAAATACAGAGACTTCTCTTCACACCCTAGAAAGATTGAAGTTGATGGCTTAATTCTAAGAATCCATAATTCTAAGAATACCTGTTAGCAAATTATTATTGTCTGCACCCCAACCTTTCCTTTTTATATTCATTTTATCTTTTCTGACATATAAAAATTAAAACCCTCAGTGGAGTCTCATTTACCAAAATCATTCAGCTGAAAATTCCCAGACTGTGCCATCCGTGAGATCACTCTGTTTATTTATTGGATTGGAGGCAGGAGTTTTAAGCACAGACACTCAAAAATCTTCACTCAGCATGTTTGTTCTGCAATTCAGATTGTTGGGTTTTTAATTTTAAGTAAGGAAAAGTTTTGAGTAATCTTATAGAAAATAAAGGATGAAAACTCAAGTCCCTGTTCTTAATGGATTCCAAGGGGTTTTCAAAGCAAAGCAGATCAGGGATAGATAAAACAGGGGGTTTAATGCAAATGAGAGTAGGGTGGTAAAAGAATTTAATTTTCATTTTTGATATAAATATATTCGTATATAAAATGATTCTAATATAAATATAAACTAGAGGGTGGAATCTATGATACAGATCTCCCTTTTGATTTGGGGCTTTGACTCCTGAACAGGAAAATAAGTCACATTACCGGGATGCAATACCATTGACTCCACAGAAAAGTTATCACTCCACGAACACAATGATTTTTGTTCAGTTCATTTCTTTCTCTTATCTTTCTGTTTTCAGGCTGCAGCCCAGGCAGGGGAGGGTCAGCTTTAATTTTGTGCTGTTCCCTCCACCCATGTAAGGAAATTCCTTGCCTTCCACTTCAGTTCTATTGTTTCCGGCCGAGCGGTGGCAGCTTAGGGAGGGTTGGCCAAGGATTTCAGTGGCAAAACTAGCCCACGAAAGCTGTTGGGTTGCATCAGCTCAGGGAAGGATGGATTTTTGAAATGAAAATTTAATTTCACAGAGCCATAGGATGGTTTGGGTTGGAAGGGACCTTAAAGATCATCCTGTTCCAACCGCAGTTCGATGACGATGGTTCTTATCACAGGCGTGGGGTTAGGGAGTTAAAAATGGATACAAACATAAATGTGTCTTTGGAAATACCAAATTATTTCTAGGCAGTGATGATTCAGATGAGACTGGTGTGAATTAGTCAGTGAAACCCACATGGCTTCACCAGTGTGCCTTTAATTGTGGGTTTTTAAACCTAGCACTGGTTTTGGTGCCTGGTGGTTAAATGAGAGGTTTAGTTTGAACACCTGAGTTTAAACTGTAAAATTATTACCCAGAGCTTCAGCACAGCTTTTACAGGTTTCTGTGCAAGACAAACATGAACAGAATATCAGGAATATTTCAGAAATAAATGGGATAACAGGGAAAACTCGCCTTGGTGGTTCCACACAACTCTGGTCTGCGTTGTGTGTGGGGCAGTTTCCATTTTTAATTACTACTTGCTTTTAAAATAAAAAAATACAGAGTAGTTTAGCTTGTTCTCTGTCTTCTCCAAGAAATTGAAATGGTAATTTTTAAATGGAGTATGTCTGAGACTTGTAAATGTTTTAGTGAAGAGACGTTGAAGTCAGTCACATAAATGAAGATGAAAATTCCACACAGGGTCTGCTCTACATTGTGTGTAATTTTAAATGAGTAACAACCTCCCAAAGGCAACCAAATGTCCTAATAATAGCTAAAATACTTTCATTTACATATTTGCTTTCAAGGGAATTATCATAGAATGTAGAATGATTAAAGCCGGTGCATCCAGCTTCCCAAAATTTTCACTCTTCTTGAAATAAAAAAACCTCCTGAAAATGATGATCTGAACTGGGACTGAAGTTTTGTTTCTGGGAAAAACTCTCTAAAGTTATACATGAAACTTGGATGTTGAGATCAGAGCAATGTTCTTGTCCCATTCCATCTGTATGTAATTTTATTGGTTTGAGTTAATATATAGGATTTCTTCTAAAAATAGGCTTTAATTTGGCTGTGTGTCCGTTGACTTTATTAACAGGTTCAGCTCTTCTCAGCCCCAATTCCAAGCTTGGACACAGGCGGAGGTAGTTTTGCACCTTTAGTACAACAATTCCGCTGTAAAGAAGTGATTTCTGAAAAAACAGTGACTTTTTTCTATCCTTGGAAATTGTAATTTTGTGCTACTTAATTCGTATTATCTTGGGTTTGATGCCAGATTTTTTTTTTTTTAAAAAAACCCTTGATTTCCTTTTGAAGTTGACAAAAAGACAGGTTTTTCAGTGAGATTGTAATACAGTAAGTGATTTAGTGCTCTCTGGAGAGTCAGAAAGAGAACAAAAGCCATTGTAGAGGAATAATGGGTGTTGGGTTTTTTGATTTTCTTTTTTTTTTTCCCCAGTTTCCCCTTCAAGTTGTGTGATGAGAAATTTTGAAAAGACTTTTCCTTTCAAAACCTGTGATGTTCAGTGGTTTGGGTCAGCGCGTTTGTAAGTGAATGAGATTCAGCTGATAAAACCCCACGTGAATGTTAATTTATGTCATACAGTTCAGCAAGTCAAGTCTTTTGTTTTAATATGAACACATCCAGCTCGATGTAATAATTACCATTTTATAGAACGGATAAATCCATTATTATTGCAGTTCTGGAACCAACCAGCTCTCTGATCCTGTGGCTGATGGGATGTCACCTTTTCTGTGGCACGAGGAGCTTTTTAGCCTGTGTTGGAGCTGCTTTCTCAGCCCTGCCTGTGTGATATTGCAGTGACTTTCAGAACTTCAGTTCTGGCAGCCCTCATCGGTGTTTAAGAACTTCATCATATTGAAACTGCTTTTAATTAATGAAAGGAGCCAGGCTGTAATGCAGTTCTCAAATGCTGACAGACCCATGTGCTCCCTGATGTTTTGCCACACTTTGCTTTGATGTTCTTTCTTAAATATCTTTATTTTTTATCTCCATATGACACTGGTGGGGGGGTTCTGTCATCTCAGCGGAGCTGTGGTCATTGCAGGAGGAGGGGGGAAATAATGAAGTTAATATTTCTCCCTCTTTTTT